>CM076573.1:416141793-416603299 GCA_034641835.2 Pinus albicaulis
TGTTGGAAGCTCTTACCAACACTGTGCATGTTTTTGTGTATAAACTGTTGAATATTGTTGTGTAACCAGCTCCAAAAATAGAGAAGAAAAGAGATATCCATAATAAAATGGGGGTTACAAAGGTACAATAATAACAATAAGGGGGTTACACTAACAACAATAAGGGACTATACTAGTAATATAGGGACCTAACATGCCCCTCTCCTTCAAAAAGTGTTGTCCTCAACGCTTGAGTAGCTCTGGGTGCTTCTGTATAAAATTCTCATCCTCCCATGTAGAATCTTCAGTGGGTAAGTTCTTCCACTTCATGAGATACTCTGAAATTGATCGATTCCGTAGTTGTCGAGTTCTTGTTTCCATGACCGCTTCAGGTTCCAATATGATTTTTCCTTCCTCATCAAGTTCTAGTAATATTGTTTGAACTGGAAGATTTTCACCAATAACCTTCTTTAAGCATGAAACATGGAAAATTGGATGTACTCGCGAAGAAGCAGGAAGCTCCAATTTGTATGCCATAGTACCAATCTTTTGCAACACCTTGTAAGGACCATAGTACTTTGGCGATAATTTAATATCCTTCTTTGCTTGCTTGAGGGACATTTGTTTGTATGGTTGTAGCCGTAAAAATACCCAATCTCCTACATCAAAACTTCTCTCGCTACGATGTTGATCTGCCTGTTGTTTCATTCGATTTTGTGCCAAATCCAGGTTATCCTTTAAGAGTTGGAGAACTTCTTGCTGATGCTCGATGTGATCTTCCACTGCTTGAACCTTCGAATTTTCCCTTAAAGATGATGTGATGGATGGTGGATGATATCCATAAAGTGCCATAAATGGGGTCATTTTGCTGCAGTATGGAAGGAAGTGTTATACCACCATTCAGCAAGAGGTAACCACTTGACCCATTGTGTTTGTTTATCAGATACAAAACAACGAAGATATCCTTCCAAACATTTATTTACGATCTCAGTTTGACCATCAGATTGAGGATGATAAGATGAGCCATGAGCTAATTGAGTACCCAAACAAGAAAATAACTCCGTCCAAAAATTTCCAGTAAAAATGGGATCTTTGTCGCTCACAATAACCCTTGGGCTTCCATGTAGCTTTTGAATTCTGTCCATAAATGTAGTAGCAACCGTACTTGCTTTAAATGGATGAGATAATGCACAAAAGTGTGCATACTTGGTAAGTCTATCAACTACCACCATGATGACACTCTTTCCTTCGGACTTAGGTAAACCCGTGATAAAATCCATTGAAATCTCCTCCCAACGTTGACCTGGAATGGATAAAGGTTGTAGAAGTCCTGGGGTCTTAATTGTTTCCACTTTATTCTATTGGCAAACCAAACATTCCGCCACAAACTTTCGAATATCAGATTTAAGGCCATCCCAAAAAAATTCTTTCTTCACCCTGTGGTAAGTTTTTAAAAATCCTGAGTGTCCTCCCAAAGGAGAAGTGTGCAATTCCAGAAGAATCTTTTGTTTTAGTTGGGAATTCTTACAAAGATATAAGCGATCTTTGTACCATAAGGAATCATTTTTCCAACTAAATGTATCAGATGTACTAGGATCTTGCTGCAACTTTTGAATGAGTGTCCATACATCGTTGTCCTTCTTCCATTCATCTCTTGCTTCGGTTATCCAATCTGGTTGGATAATAGAAATGGCACAAAGCAATGCTTCCACCTCTTCATTCTTTCTCGAGAGTGCATCTGCAACAACATTAAGCTTTCCTTTTTTGTAGATTATTTCAAAGTCATAACCCAACATCTTTGTGACCCATTTTTGCTGCTCTTCTGAAGATAGTCTTTGTTCCAAAAAGTGTTTAAGACTATCTTGATCAGTTTTTACCTTGAAGTGTCTTCCCATTAGGTAAGTTCTCCATTTCTTTAGTGCATGCAGTATTGCTAACATTTCCTTTTCATAAATAGGTTTTTGTAAATACTTTCCTTTGATTGGACGACTTTCAAAAGCAATGGGTCTTCCTTCCTGCATTAAAACAGCACCAATTCCATTTCCTGAGGCATCACATTCCACAATAAAGGTTTTTGTGAAGTCCGGCGTAGCTAAGACCGGTGCTAGGCACATTGCCTCTTTAAGATGTTCAAAGGCCTTAGTTGCTTCAGGAGTCCATGAAAATGCATCTTTCTTCAATAATGTTATTAGAGGTGCTGCTATTCTCCCATAATTCTTAACAAACTTGCGATAATACCCTGTTAACCCGAGAAATCCTCGCAACTTCTTTATGGTTGTGGGGACTTTCCATTCCTTAATGGCTTTAATTTTGTTAGGTCTACTTTAACACCCTCGTGAGATACAATATGACCCAGATATTCCACCTCTTGTACTCCAAAGAAACATTTGGATTTTTTTGCATATAATTGTTTCTCCTGCAATAGTTTGAGCACCCTGTCAACATGTTCAACATGATCCTTCCAAGACCTGCTGTAGATTAGTATATCATCAAAAAATACTGGCACAAATTTTCTAAGGAAGGGTTTGAAAATGGAATTCATCAACCCTTGAAATGTAGAAGGTGCATTGGTAAGGCCAAAAGGCATGACCAAAAATTCATAATGACCCTCATGAGTTCGAATGTTGTTTTTGGAATATTTTCAGTCTTCATTCTAATTTGATGATATCCTAAACGAAGATTCAACTTGGTAAAATAAATTGCTCCATGTAATTCATCCAATAATTCATCAATCACAGGAATGGGAAATTTATCTTTAATGGTGAGCTTATTTAGCTCCCTATAATCTGGACACATTCGCCATGATCCATCCTTCTTGTGTACCAATACTACAGAAGCAGAGAAAGAACTTTGACTAGGTTGAATTATACCTGCCTCTAACATTTCTGCAATCATACGTTCAATTTCGCTCTTTTGGACGTAAGGATATCTATAAGGCCTGATGTTTGGAGGAACACTTCCTGGAATCAAATGAATAGCATGATCATGATCACGAATAGCTGGGAGTCCTTTGGGAGTTTCAAACACCTTGGAATGATTGTCCAAGACTTGTTGGAGATCTGCAGAAATAGATGATTTTGATGTTGGAACTTCTAGTGAGCATAATTGTGCAATTACGCCTCGTTGTTGTTTCTTTAGAAGCTTTGTCATGACATTAGAGCTTATTATCCTTCCCGGCTTCCCTTCAATACCCCGTAATTCGACTTCCTTTCCTTCTGAAAAAAATTTCAAGAAAAGTTCTTAAAAATTAAAAGCTACCGTCCCCAAAGATTGTAACCATTGTACTCCTAGTACAACATCAACACCTCCCATAGGAATGGAAAGCATTGGACTATTCAATACATATTCCCCCATGGTTAGCTTGATATTGTGGCATTTTCCAGAGCAATTTATAGTTCCTCCATTTGCAACCATCACTTGACATTCTGGTGCTGGGTATAGGAAACAATTTAATTCCTTGGCTACCTTATAATGAATAAAATTATGGATGCTACCTGAATCAATCAACACTATTACCCTTTTCTTCTTTATATGTCCTTCTATCTTGAGAGTTTGAGGAGTGGTAATTCCTGCCAGTGCATTACACGATATGGTCGGATTCATTTCTTCCTCTTCTAGGGGTGGTTCCCGGTGTATATCCTCTTCTTGTTCATTTTCTTCTTCTTCTTCACAATCTATGTAAAATAATTTCTTCTCAGCACACTTATGACCTTTAGTGTATTTGCTATCACAACTGTAGCAAAGCCCTTTGCTCTTTTTTCTTCCAATTGTTGTGGTGTCAACCTTGTAGGTTGTGGAAATCTAGGCGTAGCAACACTTCCTTCTTTATAGAATTGAGTGGTAGGCTTCCTTGTCGCCATAATTTTACATTCAACTTTTCTTGCCAACCCGAATGCCTTCTCCAATGAATCAGGTCCCAAAACACGAACTTCATGTTGGATGTTATCCTTTAGAGTACCTATGAAGAGATCAATCCTATGTTCCTCTGGAATATCAGTTACCCTTATATTCAATTTTTGGAAGTCCTCAATGTGCTGCCCCACTAAACCCTTTTGTTTGAGATTTATCAATTGGCTAAAGAAGGTGCTGCTCTTTGTATCCTCATAATGTGCTATCATTTCCTCCGTAAAAATTGACCAAGTGACAATTCTTTTATGGGAGCAAAGCCATCGATACCATACAAATGTATTTTGTTCTAAATGTAAAGTTGCAATGCGTACCTTTTGTGTGTTTTGCACGTTATGGAGATCAAAATATTGCTCCATCTGTAGTATCCATGTTACAGGATCTTTTCCATCAAACTTCCTCATATCCATCTTTGGAATATGGTGGTTCTTCCCGCCAACATTAGAGTTTATGAAATCACAATTAACATTTATTTTGTTCTCATCATGAGGTTCTTTTACTATCTTTTCACCATTAGGAAACCTTTCTTGTATCAACTTTGTCAAACCTTCCATGTCTGCTTTTAGAAAATTCTTCATGTTTTCCATTTTCTCATCGATCTTAGCTGATGAATGAGGTATTTCTATCCTTTCACTGTTGATTTCTTTTGTCTTATGATATTCGCTTTAAAATTGCTATCATTTATATATATATTTTTTCACAACGCTTCCTTTTATATATCATTTATGAGTATAATTGAAACGTTATCTTTCATAAGTGTATATAGATGGTATACATTGATGAATGAAATATGTTAATAAAACTCTGTTTAATTTCTTAAATAGAGTTATCTTTATTTGTTTCTGCACATTTCAATTTAAATAATAATACATTTTCATGGTTATTGTTAAATTGGAACAATCTTAAGTTGTATTCACATATAATTACCCGGGTTAGTGTTAGAATTTCTTTACCAGTATTTAATTTAAATTAGATAGTTTTATTTCAGTTAATTTAGTCCCATTTCCACCCATCCAAACCAATCCATTTAGTTATAAGGAAACTGGTCCTTTAAATCCAGTCGGAGCCACCATACCAAACGAAAAAGGAGTTGTCTTAAGGTCCCGACTGGGTGGTTTTCCCCGATGTTTGAAGCAGATATTTTCTAGGCTTCAACATTTTTGGCGCTAGAAGGAGGGCCCGAGCTATTAATGGCAAGTAAATCTTTATCCACAAGCCATTCTGAGAGCAAAACACCCTCATTAAATTCTTCAATTTCTTCTGAAATTCAAAATCCTAGAGAAGAAATTGCAGAAAATATTCAGACACCCACTACCAAAATCTCAAAACATTCAGACAATCAACATCCTGAGTCTCTCGAAGTTCAAGATTTAATTCATAAATTGAAAGGATTCTCATTATCTCTAGAAGAGTCTGAAATATCTGAAGGTAGTGTAACTTCAAAATTTGTTTCTTCAAAACCTCTTACTAGGCTTCAAAGTGAAAAAATTGGTATTTCTCCGAAAGAATTCCCTTTACCTAGTAGAGTCAAGACAAGAAAAACTCAATCGGAATCAGTAAGTGATATAAGTTCAACATCTAATATTCAAATACCTATTTCCGAAATCCCTTCTCAACAAAGTACAGTAGTTTCCACATCATCTCCTCAATCATCATTAATCTCAACATCATCTATTCCAACAATTTCTATTCAAACACCACCAGTTTCTACTATCCCTCCAATAGTTGTTCCAATAATGGCACAGAGACCATGGTCTACTCCAGGGGCAGTCAACATGGCTGCACCTTTACATGATTTACCAGACAATCCCGGAAAATGGCTTCCAAAGTTTAGCCCAGATCTTAACATTCAAGCTGAAGAACATATCAATAACTTTATGCTGGCTATTAATTTGAATGGAGTCATACATGAAGATGTTGTAGTTAGATTATTCCCTTATACTCTCCAGGGAGTAGCAGGATCATGGTACTTTTCATTACCATCGGGATCCATAACAAGTTGGGACATTTTTGCAGATCATTTTTTAACCAAATTTGGAGATGACCGATCAATAGCAACTTTACTCAATGACCTCTCAAATTTGAAGATAGAACCCAAGGAACCCATTAAAGAATTCAATGCTAGATTCAACAAACTCTTGAATAAAATTCACACAGATTCACAGCCTAGTGAACAAGTCAGAATTGAATGGTACATAACTGCCTTACCCTCAAACATAGCAATTTTCGTGGACAGAGCTGTAAAGCCCACATTAGTTGAGAATATGAAAGAAACTATTGTAGTGGAAAAACGAATTACTTCTCTGGAAAAGAAAAATGCTATCGAGGAAAGGAAATCAAAGAAAGTCAGCTTCAAATATGATTCAAAGAAAAAGGCCAAAGATCCATACGACATGGAAGGTTTACAGAAAGTTCTTAAAACCATGTCAAATGAAATGGTTGAAATTAAAAAACAAGTGGCTGAAACTTCTACCAAGAAACCATTCCGAAATTTTAGAAGAAACCAAGTTGAATATAAACCTCCTAATGCAATCTCTAATGCAGAATCAGAAGAAGAGGAAGAGGAAGAAGATATATCTATAGTATCAGATGAAGAAAATGAAAATGAAGAAATAGCTGAATTGAATGGAATGTGGGATTTTATTCTTCCTAATTCTGATAGTGAAGAAGCTATGCCTGTAAGTACTAGGAGTAAATCCACAGCGGAACCAGTGCAAACAGTTCCTAAAAAGAAAATTACAACTCCAAGTACCAAAGACAAATCCCCTGTAAAGAAAACTTCTCCATTACCTACTCAAAATCAGCCATCCTCTTCTAATCCTCCTACATCAACAACAAAGACTTTAGTAGTGTCAGATCCTATGGAATACAACATTGTCGAGGACATGAAAAAGATCAAAGCTAATATTTCCTTACATGAACTCAACAAACTAAAACACCAGCAAAAGTTGTTATTGAAAGAATTAAATGCTACACCAATTGCTCCTTTACCAAGCGGTGTAGTTGCAAAAGCAGCGAGAGGAACTGGTAAGCCACCAGATAAGGTAGATGCTACTGATACTGTGCTCATTGGGGAAAAGTAAAATTCTCAAACTCCTCCTTTTCTTTTGACTTATGAGATGTACAATAAAAATCTGCACAATTATTTGATTGATTCTGGAGCTTCCTCCAATATAATGCCTACTTCTGTCTATGCTAAATTGAATATCAAACCACAGAAATCAGCAGTTCATATCGTTCAATTGGATCGCTCTAAAGTCCAAGTGGTAGGAGAAATCAATTCAGTTACTATCAGATTAGCCTCCGATCCTAGGATTGTCCAAAGAATTGATATTTTGATTGCTGATATTCCTGAATTCTATGGATTAATCTTTAGCAGGGACTGGTCTGCGAAACTTAATGGTTATATCTCGACTGATTATTCGCATATGTGGCTTCCCTACAAAGGGAAACCAAATCAAATTAAAATTGAACGAGAAAAACATATGATGCACACTGTCACTGAATTCGAACAACCTAATGAGCATGTGGCATTCAACAACAATATTCTTGGAGGTTATTCTGCTGAATCATTTCTTGGAAACTTCGAAGCTCCTCAATCACCTTTTTCTGTAAATACTTTTGTTTCTCAGATAGAAAATTTTTCACAATCTGATTCTTCCATAATTGTAAATATTTCTGATGTAATTGTAGATAAGCCAATAGACAAATCTTTATTTTGGTCGTTATATTTTGATGGATCGAAGTCTAGTGATGGACCTGGAGCTGGATGCATCTTAATTGATCCAGATGGGGAGAAAACCATGCTGTCATGTAGGTTAGAATTTGAGTGTACTAACAATACCGCAGAATATGAAGCCTTGGTTCAAGGAATTTATAAAGCTATAGGGTTAGATGTTAAATACTTGAAAGTCTTTGGTGATTCCGAAATTGTCATTAAACAAGTTAGGAATACTATTCATTGCCTTTCAGGATATCTTAAACACTATCAAACCCTAGTACAAGATCTCACCACTCATTTTTTAGCATTCAATATTTCTCCTATTCCTAGGAATCAAAATACATCAGCTGACTTGTTAGCTAATGTTGCATCTAAACTCCTACCTGCTGAAGATTGCAGTCCTGATAGGTTTTCTGTAGAATTGATTTTTCGTCCATCTGTCCCAGATAATGTTACAAATTGGAAAGTATTCTATCATGATCAAGATATTCTAAATTTCATGACCTCAGAGAAATCATATGATGAGTAAATTATTGACGAAGATGATCATGATTTACAAATTGCTTCAAAAGATAATGAAAACCCCATTCCAAAATCTGTTGTTAAATTAGAGGATTTATATGACATTAAAGACAGATTCAAGAAAGTCACTAATACTAAACTTCAAAGCTCTACCTTGAAGTTTGAATTAGTAAATCTTGGTTCTGATTCTAAACCTCAAAACATTAACTTAGGACTCAATTTAACACCAGAGGAAAGGAATGCGTTCATTAAACTTCTGAACAAGTATAAAAACGTTTTTGCTTGGAATTATGATGATTTAAAAACGTATGATACTTCGATTATTCAACATACAATTCCAATGCTTCCTGATATTAAACCTGTTCAACAGAAGTTGAGAAAGATCCATCCAAATCTCGAAAGTCAAATCAAATCAGAACTTAATAAACTTTTAAAAGCCAAAATAATTTTTCCAGTCAGGCACTCCAATTGGGTTTCCAATATGGTACCTGTTAGGAAGAAGAATGGTGACATAAGAATATGTATTGATTTTAGAAATTTGAACAAGGCATGTTTAAAAGATAATTTCCCATTGCCAACCATGGAACAGATACTTCAAAAGGTAGCTGGTTCTGAACTTATGTCTTTTCTCGATGGATTTTCGGGCTATAATCAAGTTTTAGTTCATCCATATGACAGATTGAAAACAACTTTCAGAACAAAATGGGGAACTTATGCTTATCAAAAAATGCCTTTTGGTCTAATAAATGCAGGAGCAACTTTTCAAAGAGCCATGGACATAACATTTAAAGGTCTGATCAATAAATCAGTTGTTGTTTATCTTGATGACATAACAGTATTTTCAAAAAAGAGAGCCAATCATCTACATGATTTAAAGCAAATATTTGAAATATGTAGAAGGTTTGGTATTTCTTTAAATCTGAAGAAATCTTTCTTTGCTTTAGATGAAGGAAAACTCTTAGGATTTGTTGTGTCAAAAGATGGTATATATATTGATCCAGACAGAGTGAAAGAAATTTCTGATATTTCTTTACCTCATAACAAAAAATCCATGCAATCATTTCTTGGACAGATCAATTTTGTTAAAAGATTTATTCCTGATTTTTCTTTTATTGTTTTACCTATGCAAAATATGATTAAGAAGAATTCAATATTCAAATGGACGCATAAAGAAAAAGAAGCTTTTGAGGCAATCAAACAAGCGATCATTAATGCACCAGCATTGAATACCCCAGATTTTTCTAAAGATTTTACTTTGTATACTCTGGCCACTGAAACATCCTATGCAGTCGTTTTAACACAACTCAATGATCAAGAAATCGAAGCACCAATTTCTTTCTTTAGCTCAAATCTGCAAGGAGCTGAGCTTAATTATTCCGATGTTGAAAAACAAGCCTTTGCCGTGTTTAAATCAATCAAACATTTTAGACCTTTTCTCTTGAAAACACATACAAAAATCATTGTCCCATTCTCTGCAGTGAGGCAATTATTAATTCAAAAAGAAGTAGGAGAAAAGAGAGCTAACTGGGTAACAACCTTGCAAGAATATGATATTGATATTAAACCAGCTAAGATTGTTAGAGGACAAGGTTTTTTCAGATTATTGGCAGGAGCTCATAACATACCAGAAAATCAAGATTCAAATCAAGATATTCAAGTAAGTCAGATAAGTGTTACAAATTCTGAATCTCAGTATGCTGATCTCATCTATTACTTGAAAAATGGGTATGCTCCTTCTAATCTCAGCTATAAGAGAAAACGTGCTTTAAGGTTAAAGGATATTAAATATGAGATCATTGATAATGTGTTATTTAGGAAAAATTATGATTCAATTTTATTAAGATGTCTTGAAAAGACTGAAGCTGAAAAGGTTTTGCAGGAGTTGCATGATGGACCAGCAGGAGGTCATTTTGGAGGTGATACCACAACTCACAAAATAATTCGTGCTGGTTATTACTAGCCTACCCTTTTTAAAGATACACATGATTACGTAAGGAAGTGCCAAATTTGTCAAACTGCAAGTGGAAGACAAAGGAAACCAACTTTTCCTTTGCAACCAGTAACTATTGAGCAACCATTTGAACAATGGGGGCTTGACATTATTGGTGAGATAGTACCTCATTCTTCCAAACAGCACAAGTACATCCTTACTGCAACTGATTACTTTACAAAGTGGGTAGAGGCAATCCCGTTGAAGGTAGCCAATTCTGATGCAATTATTGATTTCATAGATCAATTCATCATAACCAGGTTTGGTGTACCTCAAGCTCTTGTCTTTGATAATTCATCTTACTTCTCTAGAAATAGTTTAATTGAATTTGCAGTCAAAAGAGGTTTTAAATTAAAATATTCAGCAAATTATTATCCACAAGGTAATGGTTTGGCTGAATCCACTAATAAAAACCTTATCAAAATCATTAAAAGGACCGTTGATCAAAATCAAAATAATTGGCACAAATCTTTAATCTTTGCGTTATGGGCTGATCGTATCACTGAAAAAGCTTCAATAGGGACTTCACCTTTCAATCTGGTTTATGGAAAAGAAGCTGTGATACCATCAAATTTAACTCTTCCATCATTAGCCTTAGTGCAATTTATTGAAGAAAATCCTTCTTCATCCATTCAATTGAGATATGATCAAATCCTTAAACTAGAAGAAGATAGGAATAAAGCAAAAATTACTCATGAAAAACATCAACAACTTGTAAAATCTTCTTTTGATGCAAGTTCTACCGGCTCAAAATTTTTGTCAATTGGTGATCTTGTTCTGAAATGGGATAAAGCACACGAAGAAAAAGGTAAACATACCAAATTTCAGAAAATGTGGCTTGGACCATTTCAGATCGTTGAGAAGATAGGCTCAAATACATTCATACTCCAAGATCTAACGGGTAAGAGAGAATCTCTTCCTGTAAATGGGCTTATCTTGAAGAAATTATTTTCATAAGGAGGTAACCCCTTCTTAACTTTACATATTCCTTTCTGCAGAATTTTGATTGTTTTTTTTGTTTTTGTAAATAAAGGTGTCTCTGATTGACTATTTACTATTTAAGAAAATTTCTTCGGAAAAATATTATAAATATTTATTTTGTGTAAATAAGAATTTTTAAAGTAATGATCACAGTTTTTGAATAGTTTAAAATAAGATGTTAAACTTTGAAAGATTATTTCAATCATTTACATGATCTTTTGAAAACTTGAGAAGAATGTAAATCATCATAAGTTTATTAAGCAGAGAAATGTTATCTATCAAAGTAAAGATTTTTTCAAAGTTTTGGAACTTAAAAAACTCTGAAAATTGTCATCCATTGATTCTTAAGGATAAAACTATTTCACCCCATCCATTTAAGTTGTGATTTTTTAGAATGTAATTCTAAGAAATTTGGAAATTTAAAGAGATAAGAGGTCTCATTATGAGCTGACTTACCATGTTCATAAGGAGTAATAAAACTGACATTACCAATACTGCATACCAAAACAGGGTAATGGCTTATAAATGTAAGACAAGGGGTCTCATCACGAGCCAGCTTGTTCAGTTTAATTATAACTAGTGAATGGCATTGTTATTAACCGGCTACCAAACCAGAACAATGGCTCTTAAAATAAAAATAAATAAAAGACAAAAACATGAGATAATAGGTCTTATGAATTTATCTTTTAAAAAGTCATAATTTTAATTGGATGGGACAATGAATGGTTAATGGTTTAAAGGTAACCCTGTCGAGACTATGAACGTTTGTTGGCAGCAGAGGCAATACCTATGACAATAGAGTATATTATAAAACCAAAACTTGGAGAGAACCACTTACTTCATTATTAACACCAATCAAAGCTTGAGATAACCCAAAATGTTTTTATTCTTAAGGAATTAGAAAGAAATTATGAAATGATTTTTATTTCTTTTTTCATAGTTACATTTTATTTGAATTATCCTAAGATAGTTTTCATTATCTTTAAAAATATTTACTTACTAAAGATATAGTGTTCATTTTATTTTTTCAGAGATAACTGTTTCTTTCAGTGAATCGCCAATTGTTGTGACCAGCAACAACCCCCTTTTTATTTAATATTAGTAATAATACTAAATAAATGGGGACCCTTAGTTAAAAAATCCAAAAAAATCAATTAGGATTTGTTTGCCTTTTCAAATAAAACTTTCTATCATAAACTTATAGAAATCCCTTAGAAATAACATTAAGAAACACTTAAGTTTATGATAGATTACGATAAAATTGCTCTTTAAACAAAATAGCGCATCCATAGCAAAATGGTATATATCTTTTATAAAACTGAAAATGCGATTTTGCGCTTTTGTGATAATGCGATCCCAAAAGCTTATACAATAAACGTATTGGTCGCAAATCGCATAGCGCAGAAAACAGAAGTGATTAATGAATAACTTTTGCGCTATTTTCAATTTTGCGCTTTTGCGAGATTTGCGATGTGCGTTTTTGCGCTATTGCGCAATTGCTGCTTTTGCGCTATTTTACATAACTGCGACGGCTTCATTTTGCAATATTGCGATATTGCGACATTGCGATATTGTGATATTGCGCAGCAAATCGCAGATCGCAATGTCGCAGATTCATGTAGGCGCGTTGTCCAAAGGCAATCTTCCCATATATCAAATCTGTTATGCGCTTTAATGATTGGATTGATTATTAATGGTAAATGAGATTGTGTTTGGATTGAAAGTCGTTTCACGATTAAAATATTATATTTCATCCACTTTCACATTTAAAACAGTCTCATCACCTTTATTATGTCATTACTCTCATTTACTCGTAAAACGCAGGCACGAAGGAGCAAACATCTATACAAAGCTTTCACGAAACACTATGGGTAAGAAGGAGAAGAGCTCGAGTTCTGAAAACAGAGAAATGGCTTCGTTGTATGTAGACACCGCTTGTAATAAGGATGCTGGTATATCCACTTGGGAAGGAATGTATAATCTGTTAGAGGAAGAAAATCCTGTGGTGATGAAAGTTGTAGCTACAGCAGGTTCCAGTAATACGTCTGAGGCAACCCTTAGAGAATTGGCTTGCTCATTTCTGCATAGAATAGCGGCAAGGCCAAGGATTCTCCCATATACAGACATGGTGAGATGGGTGCTGGACAACACCGATATTTCAGACAGGAAATTTAGGACTCCATCTGAAGAGCTAATCGGGTCATTCACCACAGAAGATCTGAGATTAATGTATAAGTTGCCAGAACCTCAGGCGACTTACAACAAGCAATTTATGGAAGAATTTGCCAGAGAACATGAAAATTTGGCAGAATGCACAAAGGAGTGGACCAAAAGAAGTGAACCATTGAAGAAAAACAAACAAGGTATGTACAACACGGGTTCACTTACCTCTCCTTATTGTTTCACTGCTGCCATGTTATGCAGGCTTTTTGGAAAGCCTGACATAAATATGATCTTACCCGAATGGCTTCCTTTGTTGAATGCGGCCGTTAATTCTATAATTGTAGACTGGGCCAAAATCCTATCTGATAATTTGACCACTGCTATTTTTCACTACCGGTCCAAACGAAATGTTTCTCAGCGGGTTTATCCGCCTTTTTATTTATCTGCTTATGTCATGGACGCCATCTGCTATATCTCTAAATTCCCTGTGATGGGCCGGCAATGGACTATCCACGATCCTTTGCCCATTCATGTGTACCATAAAGAACTATGGGAGTCTAAGTTTATTCCCCATTTTTACCAAATTTGTCATGGAATAATGCTGCCATTGTACAGAACATTGTATAATAAGGATGCCCCAAGGTTATCCTCAGAAACAGAGGTTGATATTCTCCCCGTCGCGAGATGGTTTGGAGAAGAATTGTTCACTTATATTAGGGTTTTTGAAAGTTATGCTTCTCCCCATGTTTTACCCCTATATGTTCCAGATATACTTGTAGCTCGGGAAATTGCTTATCAGACCTGTGGCCAGGGAGGTATAACAAAAGATTTAAAAGAGAAGAAAAAAGGCATTTGGCCACAATTTCCTGTAAAATGTGGAACATTTTCACTGTTTGATATTGGTCATGCATTCCAAGAGATAGGCAACATTACATGTCTACAACTGTTCAAATTTTCGAGAAGGTTATTCGACCCAGATGATATTGTTAAGAATTTTACCAATACAATCAGAGCAAGGGAATTTTCCGGGGAACAGGATCTTTTTGATGATATGTTCCAAGCAAGAAATTCATTTAAAGAAGTTTTGAATTCAGCTCAAACGCAGTTATCTCCAGAGGAATTCCAGGAATTCAAACTTTACAGAGAAAGAAGACTAACTCCTATTCCTTTGGATAATCTACGCTCAGAGCCCGCAAGGGAGCAAACTCCTAGTGTTAGTCTTAACGGCAGTTCAAGCACAGATAAATCTAAATCAAAATCTGACAGAGATTCTGAACATTCCAATAAGTCTAATGAAAAGGAAGATAAAATGGAAGAATCCATTAAGGATTCTGCACAATCAAAAGAACTTGCTCAACAGCAAATTTTGACTTCTCAACAGACAAATCCTCCTCCAACCAATGTACAACAACAGCCAGTCATTATTGAATTAGACAAAGAATGGGAAACCTTCAACCAATTGATTAATGTAGAAGGACAGAATGTACAGACCCCTGTCCAGACAACCAAAGTTTTGAACACAGGAACAAGCAGCACAGTCGCAGTAACAGAGCATATACCAATCACACCATCCTTCGAAATTGTAATTAATGTTGAGGACATTCCTCCTCTAGATGTATTCTACAGCCCAAAATACAAAGCAGTAGTGAAAAGACAGAGGAAAAAGAGAAAATTAGAAAGTGCAATTGCTACTGAACCAGAACAAGTAGATGTTTTGTGGAAAGATCCTGCCACGGAACCTACTCATAATCTCACTAAGTTATCTCAAATGACAGGAGCTTATGCTTCTGCAACAATTGACAAAGCATTTGAGATACAACTTTTGTTGAATGAAAAAGAAGAACAGATAAAAGTTCTACAACAACAATTGCAACAGGTACAAGCCAATAAGGAAGCACAATTGAAACTTGAAGAATTACAACAACAACTTCAAGAAATGCAAATAGGACATCAAAAAATCTTGGCTGATAAAGACAAACAAATACAGATTATCCAAGATTAGCATAAAGATGATCCTAAGCTTCCAGAATTCATTTCAGAAACTATCTCTTTGAACAATCAACTACTGCAACAAGAGGAAGTTTTCTGCCAAAAAATCTTGCAATGGAATTCTTTATGCCAAGAGAGCGATAAAATCACAAATCATGTCATAGATTTACGAAATTATTATGATTTGATTAATGAAAAGATCAATGATTATCTGGCATGGCAAAAGACAGAAGAAGGCAGAAAAGCTGGTGCACCCATTGTTAATGAAAACCATAAAGAAATATTGTTCAATAACTGGGATGCACAAATCAGAAGGGCAGAAAAGGCAGCAGAGGAGGCGGCTACAGCGGCAAACACTCTTACTGATTGTGTAAATGATAATTTACACAAAGCTAATTTGATTCCAGAAACTGTTCCAGGATATCTCCCACAGGCACATCAACTGCAAACAGAATGGAGGCAAAAGGCAGAAGAAAGAGAAAAATCTATCCAAGGGCTGACAAGATTGAATTGGGACTCATACTGGATGTACTTGGTGAAGCCACATAGTCAGCACAGTGCGCTTAATTGTATCATCAATGCTACAGAGAAGATTGCTCCTACGCTTTCCGACTCTGTCTTTTCAGGACAGTTGAATTCTAAAGTCGGTCAACCGCATCTTCTCAAAACTATGCTAGATGCTTGCAAGTTTAAAGAACAAGTTCATAGATAGTTAGATTTAGTTTTAATTTTACTGAATTTTAGCCTAGGAAAAGGACAGTCATTGAACCGAATCCTTAATTTTTGTAATAAGACTATTTTTAGATTTAGCTAAGTAGTATTTAAACCCTTCTCATGCATTTAGAGAGGGGTCCTGGATCTTAATATTTTTTGGACTTGGAGATTACATTTATGTACTCCATTGTCTTATATATTTTTAAAAAAGGATCACATCTGGTGATTTTCATGCGGAATTATCTTTGAAGTGTTGCATTTCTGTACCTTGGAATTTGATTTTGCATCAGAGTTACGGGATTAGAGTATCACATTGCATTTGAAAGTCTTCAAGATGAATGAGGTATTTCTATCCTTTCACTGTTGATTTCTTTTGTCTTATGATATTCGCTTTAAAATTGACATCATTTATATATATTTGTTTTCACAACGCTTCCTTTTATATATCATTTTTTAGTATAATTGAAACGTTATCTTTCATAAGTGTATATAGATGGTATGGCATTCTTCTTTTTGGACCCCATGGTCTACTTGAGGCCATGAGAAATTTTGGTGACCACTCCCTAGGAGGACTTGGGGAGGAAATGTATTATGGAGGACCTACTCACCTTGCACCATATATCATTCACTTCCTCCATACATTTGAGGAGAGTTGGACAGTAAGAAAGTGGTTGAGAGGCCACACATTTTGGCATACTCTTATGCAGTTAAGGGTCAAACTGCATTGGTCACAGTTGAGGGACCATTTTATTTCTCCCTTGCTACATATGATAGCAAGCATGGTTTTCATTATGGGTCATTATAATGTTGATGTGTCTGTTGAGAGCATGATGGGGGGAATGGCACATTGGTTGGATGTGTCCCTTGGGGGAGAAATCTCCCACATTATTTGCTTTGCATGTTCTAATGGGAACATGAGAGGACATGTGGCCACTACAGAAACACATTTGTTTCCATTTGAGGTGAGCCATATGGTGATGACTACCAACTCATCACAAATGAGATGATTTTGGACAACATGTTTCATAACGTTGGAGAAGAGATCTTTGGAGGTCTAGTCTTCAAGTTGCCACTGGAAGGCAACTTTATTGTAGCCCAAGATCAACATATACTCTAAAATTGTCCTAAGTGGAGAGGAGGATAGTGCGGGGTAGGCTACTTTGTCTACCAAGATTAGATTTTCAGCCCACCTATATTGCAGGAGCCAAAGGTGGAAGACGATTGTCAGGAGTTGCCATGTTGGGAGGTAACTCACTTTTTATGGATCATTTCTTGGGGGATGGAGGATCTATATGAGGAAGATATTCCTGAACATATTTCAGACTCCGTGCCTTGAGTGGAGGTTCTTCTAGTTCTATCCTTGCAGTTTCTTGAGGACAAGCAACATTTGGGAGGGGAGGACTGTAATGTCCCCATTTTAGCACATGGCTAAATGGAGCATTAGAATTTTGATTTTATATTTTTGCAGCTAAATAAATGGGTAAGGAGGCCCATGATTATGAAAAACATTAATAAAATCCCTCACATTATGAAAGAGGATCATTATTGGAGCTTGTTTGCACACTCCATGTGTGAAAAGGGTTAATTGCAAAGAGGACTAGGTCATGTTGACCAAGTCAAACTATGCAATAGATGGAGGTGTGGCTTGCTTGGGAAGCCTACGAAATTGCATGAGGAGGAGAAAACCTTAATGTGTGGGGTCCATGGCTAAGGAGCCTTCATTGGCATAAAAGGAGGGGAAAGAAACCACTTTGAGCTAGCTGCGATATTTCAAATTTCTTTCCATAGTTGCACACTGTGATAGCTGTGTTGCTCAGCACAAGGGATTTCTTATTGAAGAATTCCCTCCCTTCTTGAGAAGCTCTTGAAGGTTTGATCTTCATCTTCTCCACATCTTGGCTCAAGGCCAAAGCTATTCCTTTCAGCGCAGTGATTCTTACAACAAGAGCCATTGTGTTGTTGGGGTTGCAGTGGAGGTTCTCACACCATCATTCCGGAGCTCAGATTTTAGAAGAGGAGGATTTTATGCATCCAGGAGATTAGTAGGGGAGACATCAGCTACATTTCTCATATCTTGGCAGGATATCAAAATCTTCCCATCATCTACATCGCAGTTCCTCTCCTTGACTGTGTATTTCTTGAGTGCAGTTGCAGTGAGGGGTTGCAGTGGGATTTTGAAGAGTGAGATCTTGGGTGAAAGGATCAGCCTTTCACTCTAGATTTCCATTGGAGGAGGTCTATACAATTTATGCAGCATTATTGAGCAATCTCCTTCAGGTTCTCATTTTAGAGTAGCAGCTACTCTAGCTACTCCGGCATTTCTGTAGAAATGCCATTTTGTATGTATTGTAGCCAATCCCTTTAGGGATTGTTTATGATAGTTTCTAGGAGTTGAGATCCAGCTCCCCCTTCTTTATTTGAGCTTATTATTGCCATATCTTCATTCTATCATTATTTTGCAGCAGTCTTCCTTCAGTGACTGCGCAGTCGTAGTTGGGCATAGTATATGTAGCAGTGTATTTCATGTTCATTGTACTTGTGTCTTTAGAGAAGGAGTTTCTCCAGCTTGAGTGATCATTTCCTCAAGATCTTGTACACATTTTTGCTATCATATTATTAATGAGAATACTATGAGGGTTTATTTCATTTTCTAAAGCTTCTGCACTCACTACTATTTTCAGCTCATGCTTGTGTATTGTTGTAGCTCATCTCTTGTGAGCAATATCTTCCTGAAGGAAGAAGTATTTGCATAGCTATAGGCAGAGTTTGAGTAAGGGCCAGGAAGCCTCCGGTTCTTATCCTCTCTTTAGAGGTGAAATAATTGGTAAAAACCCTCTCAGTCCATCTCTGACATAGCCTTGTTAATATTTATGACAAAGGAACATTTCAGTGGTGAAAAATTCTGCTGATTTCCATTTCAGGACATTACAGTAAACTAAACTAGAATCTGGAATAAAACTAATAATATCTCTTAAGTTGGTTGAGCTTCTTTAGTAATTTGATCTCTGAGGTGGCAAATATCTACCATCAGCTTCAACTGAGCTGGCTGTGTCATCGCAGATCTGACCTGGCCTCTAAAAATGGCATTTGAAAGTGTTGGCGATGATTTCTTAGTGGAATTAGTTAAGGATTGTAGAGTCATGAACTAATGATGTGGTTTGATTAGAAAATTCCAGTGATTTTCTTGATCTAATTAGTTATATTTTTTATAGCTTCTATCTGTGTCTCTGATTTTTCCTTCCATTGTGTTTCCAATAGTTTAAGCTCTAGGATCATTTCATTTGTATATTCCTTGATAAGTTCAACATTTAGAAGTTGTTTATTAGTAGAATTGATGATCTCATTTTATCTATTTGTTGTCTTTGATGTTTCCTTCTCTGTCTGTCTCAATTGTACTTCCTAGTATTTAAATAAAATTTCTTTGTGAAACTTATCAATATTCGAAAGATCAACTTTATTTCCTATATCAGATTCTTGCCATAGGATGAATTCATAAATCTTCATTTTCATATTTTCACTTTCCAGTCTTCTATTTTTCACTTGTTGGATCTAAATTTTTCTTGTTTCACAATATGAATTGGTAGCTGAGATTTGTTGACAAAAAATCTCTTGTTGCTACTTCACTTTTGCATTCCATTTAAGTGCCACTTTTATAAACTATCTTGTTTGAGTTTGGTTTTTAAGTTTATCCATCATTGCCTCTATCTCTGTATCCTTCTCAAAAATCTGTACTTGGTACTACAACTTCAGTCTTTCAAAGTCTTTATGGAACTGTGACATTTTCATCTCGATTTGCTTACTGGTATTAAGCTTTTCCTGTTCTAGTTGTCTCTCTAATTCATGGAATTTATCTTCCTTATGTTTGAGCAGAAGTTGTACTTCTACAAATTTATCAATGGTGGCAGTTTCATATGCACCTACAAACTGTGATAATTCGGTAAGATGTTCTATGCGATTGGGAAAAGCGTCTTTCTAGACAACATCTACCGATTCATAATTGAGAGTTGTGACTGTTTCATCAACTCTTCTTCTTTTCCTCTTTTTAACTACAAATTTGTGATTTAGGTTGTAGAAAACATCTAGTGGAGGTATCTCTTCAATTTTTAAAATGATTTTCTTTGTTGGGTTGGTTGGGATGATCTCTTGGTTCTGAACGCCTGGTACTTGTTGAAGTGGTAGTACAATTTCTACTATATTCTGAGTTTTCTTGGGAGTTTGAAAAATCGTTGATCCTTTTGGATTAGGATTTGGCGGTGTCTGCAGTGCTTGAGTAAACTTGTTTACATTATGTGCTTAAACTATGTACTTGAGGTTTCACTGTCTGCTCAGGGGTAGTTTGAACATGGTGAACTTATTTTGCAGATTCCTTTAATATTCTAGCTTCAATAGTTTCTCCTCAGTTTGCATATCAGTTTCTTTACTTACATTTTCAATTATCTTCTAAGGGCTCTCATTTTTTCTTTCATATTCATTATCAGAATGATATGAACTCTGAGACTAGTGTTATGATTTCTTTGAATTTTGAATTGATTTTTATTTCGATTCATCATCTAACATGTCTTTTGCTTCATCCTCTAGACTAATGCTAGGAGTTGGCTTCTGACATATTCAATAAATAAAATGTCCAATGGGATTGTTTCTAATCTCTTGCTTCTATATTCTTGAAAAAACTTTAAAGTCTGTTTGACTAAGCTTATTAGATGCCATTTTTAACACATCTGCAAACTTCTCTACTCCTTCAAATAAATCATCAAACATATCCTTTTCATTCAAGAAAGGTTTAGGTTTAAGATTAGTGGTAAATTTTGGACCACATCATTAGGATCATACGATCTCCTTCGCATTAAATCCAGATTCAATGAAGTGATATTTGGAATTTCTTTCACTACATGACCTATGTCTAAAAAGGTGAAGGAACCACATTGTAATGGGAATCTAGGCCAAATGGCTTTCTTATAATCTCATATTTTCTTGGTTACACTGTTTACTAGAGTTTAATAAGTAATTTCTCTAGCTAAGAGCTTACCAAGAGCAGAGTAGGGAAAACCATGAGGGGAAGAAAGACACCAAAAAACACTGACATAAGTAAAAGTTTCCTCACCAAACCATATGGCCACAGATAGAATATCTGTACTGGCTTCCTTAGAAGTTCTAGGAGCTCTCTCAAAATGGTGTGATGGATGGGCAACATAATTCCATTACAAATTTTATAGTAATGTAGATGGAATTCAGACTCCCATAGGGCTTTATGATGAATATGAATGGGGTTAGGGTCTTCGATAGTCCACTTCCAAACCAGAATAGGAAATATTGAGAAGAAACATATAGAATCCATGATATATGAACTCATGTAAAAGGGAGGGATTGTCCTATTCGAATAGACTCTATTTTTCCTGTAATCCATAATGGTTTTATCCAGATTATCGGATAAAAAATTTGCCCAATTTATGATAAAATAATTGATGATTTCATCAATCAAAGGAACCCATTCTATGGAAACTCTAGTGGTATCAGGTCTAGAAAATAGTCTACATAGCATTCCTGCTGCATAATAATAAGATTATGCAAATTGCGCTATTGGGTACATACCGATTTTTTCCCACTTTAGCTTTCCTTGGTCTTATTTCCATCCTTTTACCACCTTCATTAGGTCTGGATTATTTTTTGTAAATATTTGAAGGAAATATTTATCATAAATATTTTGTGGCATAGGCAAATGATACATTCTTCATAAATCCACAACGGTGAATGAACTCATGTTATCTATCTTGCAATTCTTGAATGTCCTATATGAAATTTTGAGGTTGTCAATGATCCATTTTATCCTATCAGTGTACGGTAAGATCTTTGGCATTGCCGCTATCCTATGGAGAAACGAACATGCAACTTCAAAGTAAGAAGGTTATGGCGAAACTGCCTCATCTCTGTTACTATTTTCTTTAGTTCTCTTGGTTTCTCTCCTTCAAACAGATTGTACATGGATTTTCATGAAGAACTCCCACTATCATTATTTCACGTTGTGTCCAAAAATAATGAAGGCATGTCTGTGACTTCTAAAGTGGATTCTTGGGAAAATGATTTTCCTTTATTTTTCATTACTGTTGATATCACTTCCTTAGGTAGTTTCCTAGATTCAAGAAAAACAAGTAATTGAAGAGTTGAAATGAGGAGCAAGAAGGGACAGTGAAAAGAGTTAAATCACCATTAATAAAAAATTGACACTTTGATTTAAAACACATTCTAAAAAGATATCAATAATTTTAAATCCTGTACCGATTGAATGTCATTAATAACCCTTCAATCATTTATCGGATCATTTACATATCTTACCCAATACGTCCAATCGAACGATCTAAGTCATTAGATTTTTTTAATGGATTGATTGATTAAGAATCATTTCAATCACTTTGGTAATAAATGATATATCGCAAATCACAACTTTTACCAATCGTTAGTATTATATGTCTTCACCACATGTGTATGCGAAATGTGATTTGCGCAAATCACACATCACACTTTATAATGGTGTAATTTAATTTTCATTTGGTTTGTTTCTATGAAATGCAATATGTTCCTAAAAACTCAAAGCATTGCGTTTTGTCAAATTTTACGAAGACATTTTATTGCTCGCTTATTGTTTTATCGGGTCCGACTGATTCCAAATCCTTTTAAGATGATATAAGTTTGTCTTTTAATTATTCACAATGTGATTTATGACTTTGAGTATTTTCTAACTTTTCAACGGGAATTATACATAATTCAAAAAATGTTGAAGCGCCTATCGTAATGCAAATTCTTATGTGCATTTTAACTTTTGTCAACTTGTGAAATTTTGCGATTGCTGTAAGTGCAATGAAATCAAAGTGAAAGAGGTCTATGCCTTTATTATTTAACTTTGAAAATTAGCTTTAAATGAAATAATGATTATTTTATTCTATTTATTTTTTAAAGGGTCCCAGTTTATTATTAAAATAAATGGGGGTTGTTGCATAGTACAATGATTGGCGATTCACTTGGGAGAACCAGTTATCTCTGATTATTTTTTTGAAATTTCTAGAACTTTTCAAAATAAAATTAGTTGTAGGAATGAATTTCAATACAAATAATATTTCAGTAAGTAATAAAATATCACTTGATTATCATCCATAAGATTTCCTCTTTAAAATAAAAATATGGGAACCAATAGCAGTCTTTACTAAGTTCAAAAAGATAAAGCATGTGGCTCATCATATTAGCTTTATATATCTATACTCATTTATCTGAGTGTCAAGAATATTGACAATTTGGCTCCTATACTCAGTGACCTTGATTATCTCATGAAAAATGACAACAATTTTGATCTTAGAAATCTCATTTTCTATATCGAAAGAAGATGGTGTTTTTTCAATTTCTTCACCATGGGGTGGTGTATCCTTCTTTTGTTCAGCTGGTTTAGAAGCATATTTCTTTACCTGGGCTTTATTCACTATAATAGGAACATTTCTATTCCTCAAGTTATATTGTTTTGGCATATGAAATATAGCATGCTGATAGCCTTTCAAATAGTCATATTGCTTTTCATCTTCACTTATGTCATGACTAGACTCATCACGTTCTTCTTTGGTTACGAACATCCCTGACACATCTACATCTAAACCATGAATGATGTCTTCTTGAAATTCATGTTGTGTTTCTTCGTCGTCTACTATATTTTTTTGAAAAGGCGGTCTAACCTGTTGATTGGGTTGATTTCTATTGTCTCTTGGTATTTGTTGGTTTCAGGGCATCCTAAACTGAGGGTTTCTAATCTGTGTTTCTTGTTTTATAGCAAGCTGAGGATTAGCACCAAGAGAAAGCCTATCTATAAGCCTCTCCATGGTCTTCATCATGGTATCAAACTTCACATATGAGTGTGAAGATTGTTTCTCTTCTTCTTTTAATCTAGCTTTTCCCATCTTAGATCTCTTGGCTGCACCCATATTTACTTCAACCTTAACAACATCATTTTATATTTCAGCCAAGGAAGCAGATTATATTTCTCTTAATAAAATGAAAAAATTATATTCAAAAGCTTCAACAAAGTGTAATTGAGTAGCTCCTGGAGGAATTTTAATGTGACCAGGTATAGAATTGTAAACCTTGTTAAATATTTTCGAGAAATCTTGGATTGATTCATCTGTGGCTTTTTTCAAATTGTTATACTCAGTTAAGGCTTGAACAGGGTTCACTTCACTCCCCCACTTTGTCAAATATTTGTCTTCTAATTGGTCCCAATTTTGTAAACTCCCTAGGAATAAATCTTTAAACCATTTTCTTACCTCACTTGTGAAACTCTGAGCAAACAACCTCATTTTCACATCATCATCATCCACCTCTTCTCAGTCAATGAAATCATTAAAATGGTCAACATGCTACTCAACAGTAATGTCTTCTTCACTCCCAAAGGTTTTAATTCTATTGGAATAACGTTCTGGAAGGTCATGAACTATGGTAGGTAAGACAACATGAGCATATCTTGTTGGCCCTAAAGGAGGAGGAACGCCAACCATAATGACATGGATTGTGCTACTTGAAAAAGAAGTGGATGTTAGGTCCCTATATTACTAGTGTAGTATCTTATTATGTTACTGTAGCCACCCTTATTGTTATTTTTGTACCCTTGTAACCCCCATATTTTTATTATTCTTCCCTTACATTATTAATTTTAAGTCCGCTAGGATTATATTGTGACCCCATGGACTCCTATATATAGAAAGGAGGTTTTTTTAATTTGTATCATCTAAAAATTGTTCATTTATGTAATGTAAAGGAGGTTTCCCCCTCGAAGTGGCTTATGTATACGGTGTTGATCTCTCTTTTCTTCTATTTTTGGAGCTAGTTTCATAACATTTGGTATCATATCTTTGGATTCTAGGGTTTCTCTGCTCCAAAAAGGTCATCATGGCATTATCGATATAGTGTTTTTTATCTGAAGGATTAGAAGCTAAAAAAATTATCACACGAAGCCAAAATCTTGAGGAACATCTTATAAAAATTTCATATCTTGGTTCGCAATATTTTCAGAGATATGATCTATGGAGGTTAGGGTTTCTGTAGGCTTTTGAATTTAATCTAAAATAGGTGACTGTGGGAAAATTGTCATAACTCTCTCTCTGACCATAGGATTGGAATTCTGTAAAAAGTAGTCAAAATTGCACGGACTTAAGTTTAATTTTATCAATTTCAAAGCTGAAGGAGGAAGCAGTGACACGTGGAACGATGTACAAGTGCACTCTACTGAACCAGTCCCTAATTAGGTCATTGTGGGAGATTGGGAAGAACTTTGCCTTGAAGCATCCAAATCAGGTCAAACATGTGGAATTCGAAAGAAGATTCAGAGGAATATTATAGGACCAAATTTCATATATTGAGGATCCAAAATCATATATATAATTTAGTTTCAATATCGAGCTCCTCAAAAGGAAGAAAAAGGTGTGATTTGTTTTTTAAAATTTCATAATGTTTGTTTTAAAAACCAGTTTTGAGTGATTCCAAGGGCATATTGAAGAATTTTTTATCAGTATTGGGTTCTATAATTCCTCCAAAAAATAATTCCATACACATTAAGCCCCGAAAAATCTATACTATGACGCATGAAGAGGAAGAATTGCAGTATGAGATATCAAAATTACGGTACCAAGTGAAACAAATTTCCATCATACAAAGAGCAAACAGAGATGACATAGATGGTTTAAAATAAAAAATTAAGGCTAAGTTGGACGGCTTGAAGGATCAAATTAAAGATAATATGGATAATTAAGTAGTGGAATATCACATCGAGCATGAAAAACAAGTTCTCCAACTCTCAAAGCATCACCTAACTTTGGTGCATAATTGAATGAAACAACAGGAAGATCAACATCACAACGAAAGAAGTTCTGAAGCATTCATAGAAACAAGAACTCAGCAAGTGAAAAATCAATTAATTTCAGAGTATCTGAACAAGTGGAAGAACTTTCCCATTGAATATTCCACCTAGGAGGATGAGAATTTTATACAGAAGCATCAAGAAATATTCAAGCATTGAGGACAACACTTGTTTGAAGGATAGGGGCATGTTAGGTCTTTATATTATTAGTTTAGTCCCTTATTATGTTAGTGTATCCCCCCTTATTGTTATTTTTGTACTCCTGTAACTCCCATATTGTTGATATTTTTCCCTTACATTATTATTGTTAGTTCAACTAGGATTATATTGTGACCCCATGGACTCCTTTATATAGAAAGGAGGTTTTTTCATTTGTATCATCTAAGAATTGTAAAGGAGGTTGCCCCATATAAGCGGCTTATTTCTAAGGTGTTGATCTCTCTTTTCTTCTATTTTTGGATCTGGTTTCATAATAGTGGACGGAATTAAATTTTGACTATGGGAAAAAATAGTGACTGAGGATGAGATTCTAGGAGATGTTGAGGTGGGAATTTGGAGTCTAAATAAAAGGGAACTCCACTTGGGTAAGGGGGCACCAGAACTTCTCCTTAATAAGAAATCAAAACGATCTAATTCTTTTAATTTTTCAAAAGACTCTTTTTCCAATGAAAAATATGACGTGATAGTCTCCCTAAACCCCTCTTTTTATTCTTTTGACACAAGACATGATGTATCAATTCCTAGTACTTGTAGGTATAATATTATTTCAGTTAATTCATTCTTAGATTTAGATCTAAAATCACTTCTTCTATCTTTTCATAAAACTGTTTATCTTCAAAACTTCGAACAACCTCAGATGGAAAATATGACACTCTTGAATGAGATGGACTACCTAATTTTGATTAAATTCCAATACCTCTAAGAATTCTTTCTATATTATCAACTATCTCAGGTGGGTTAGAGTCTAGATTTCTCCTTGTATGAATATTCTTCGAAACAACCTTTAAGCTGAGAATTTGAGTGGAGTCGCGGAGATAGAATACAACTTTGAATGTTTCTGAGCTCCTACTACCTTCAAGAGTTTAGTATTTCTGTTTGAGCACAAATTTTTAGGAAAATGTTGCTTCAATCTCCCGGTAGACACACCAAAATGTTATCACCAAATTGACGCTGATTGGGTTGCTCAACAGTGAATTCAGTGTAACTATTTCAAACCACTTATGGTTGGAAGTTAGCCCTTCCAACCTGAGAGGGATCTCTCAAAAGAATGTATGATATTCAATAGAAAATACTTAGAACAAAGATCACCAACACTTGAGTGTCTTTTGAATGGTTTTTAGCAGGTGGAGGATGTGAATTAATGGCCACCATAGGGTATGGAGTCAGCGTGAAAACCAATTACATAAAAAATATTTCATGGAAGTTGGGGCATGTGTACTCTCATCAAAAATCAATTGTACAAAAAAATAGATGCATAAAGGAAGTTGGAGCATACTTAAGTATGAATTCCAGGTGATTATACATACATTAAACTGAAATAAAATTGATAAGGTAAATAAGACAAACACATAAGAGTACATCAATAATCTTAGGTTTTAAAGAAGCTTTCTGCAACTGTATATTACTAAATAAGAAATATTACAATAGTAGCATAATGCATAACATCGATCAACCCTCTCTAAATATCTCATCTCCCTATTTATAGAATTAAACACCTTTTAAATGAATTCTGTCAGCTAGACTAGACCCTCAAAACTGCTGAAGACACCTTATCCAAAATGGAACTTATTACAAGGAGAGAATATAGAGATAATTCTGTTTACAAAGATTTCAAAACCTAATATGACTCTAGCACCATTAACTTCTTAACAATTTTTAGATGACCCATACATGATGATGCTTATCAAACAGGACAACTATGCCTAACGTCACAATGACCATGACTAAGTAATAAACAACCATACTGGAATCTAGGGGCTACTTCTCAGATTTTAAGAATGTGATGTTGTGATTGATGAGGTGCCAAGAAGGATGAGCTAGCAGCCCAATAATATTCCTTGCTGAGTGGATTTACCCACGGGAGTCTCCACTGATACACTTCAACATATCCTTATGATGCATGTGCTTCCAAAAAACATTTAGTGATTCAAAAACATCAAAATTTCCCCTCACTACAAAAACAAAGTACTTTAGGCAAGTCCATAGCGAAGAGTTTGTAGCATTCTCCCCTTGGAAAATTCTACAACCATTTCGACTTCCCTGCTCATTTTAGGGTCTTCATTAGGCCAAAGGACTTAAATACAGGCCTTTAACCACTCCTCTTATGAAAAAATGTGGAAATTATAACATAAAATAATCTTTAGTGAGTTCGTAGCAAAAACTTGGCTTCAAGCCTAGAGTACGCTACGAACTTACCTAATATTTTCCAAAATTTGAAATTTCCATTTATTACCTCCAAAAATGTTCAGATTTATGTGAAATGATGAGAGGGAGTGTTAGGATGAATTCTAATTGCAAGAGTATGAAAAAATCTCACTTTAGTTGTGCATAACAAACAACTCTAACATCAAAGATGGCTACCAATTTCTTTATATCTATATTTAGTTGACACGGAAAAATGCTACAAATCCAGATCTATGTAGTTAAAGACATTAAGCAGTAAATAAAGGCAAGAGTTTCTCCATGCATCCAATAGAAAAGACAATAATAGTTTTAAAGAATTTTTGTATTTATGACACCTAGGAATGGAATATAGAAAGATGTTACCAGTCCCCCTCAATGGGATTGGTTCTTGTATGTACTCATCGCTTCAGATATAAGATCTCTCTCTCTCTTGATGGTGTAGAAAACACAGATAAGAAATGGAACTCAAAGGGAGTTCATAAGAAAAAATATAGAAAAGTATGACAATGATAGAGGATCAAAGTCAGACCAAGAGTATAGATCCAGAGTGATCTTTAGGCAACAAAAGGTAGTGAGTGAATGGAAAAACCCTTTTATTTATAAAAAAATATTGAGTTAGTCTAGATATTGGTGCATAGTTAAAATATTATTAACCAAATCTAGATCCAAATTTTATGGAATATGTTATTATATTTGTTGGAGGGAAAAATAATTTGAATTTGGTCAAATCCCTTTATTTGTAAAAAATAAATAAATAAATGATTTATTTATTATTTTAAGGATGTGGTTGAGTAATGATTAAATAAATAGTGATTTATTCAATTATTTATAAATTATTTAGTCAAATTTAACAAGGAATATTATTTAAACAAGGTTTAAATAATTATTCCTAGAAAATAATAAGATAATTAATGATTTATCTAATTAATTTTCCTATTTTGGGTTAAATATGAGCAGGAATATTAATTAAAATGTTTTTTAACTAATTATTCCTTGAGGAAAATCAAACAAATATGGATTTATTCAATATTTCCCCATGGGGTTTCCTTTTTAGACCATAAACAACTTAACAAATTAAGGGTTACTAAGTTATTTTTCATAGTGGAAGCAATTTTACTTCGGGTAAAATTGTTCTTACGTGGTGTACTTTGGTGCATCTAATAGTAATAGGTTAGATGACCAAAAAATGGTGTAACAGATTTCCCCCTAGCATGCGAGCGTTAGGAGCTAATCATATGACCAAAGTACGTTGTAAGAAATCAATCACCAGACACTGAAGGGGAAGTCAGAGAGAGAGAGAGAAATGTAAGGTAGACCAAAGTGCTAGAGGAAAATACCTTGAGGAGGTGAGACTTACAGGTGCAACAAGTCTCTTTTAAGAGTGAGTACCTATGCTACAACAGGCGGGGAAGGCATACCTATGCCCGCTGAGACAAAGTACTAAGAATAATGTGTCCAGTAAACAAGGAACTGAACTACATAATACATGCTGGCATGAACGTGAGCCAAATAAAAACATAATAATGGATCCCACATACATACTGTGCCTGGAATAACAGCCAGGACTTATACAATAATATATGAGTACATGAGATATAAGTACAACCAAATAGGCCCTGTAAAAGAGAGAGGGCTCTGAAAATCTAAAGGATACATGCAAAATAAAAGGCACAGCAAGTGGTTGAGGCCAAAACCATCAAATCTGTGGAGCTACATCGAAGGTTGTAATGAAGTGGTCATATGGCCATGTGGGGGGCTACCTGAAGGGCCACCCCCTCATGAAGTCTGAAACATCTCACACACACTCAGGAATCACCAGTGCAATCTGTTGCATCACTAAACCATCAAGTATATGAATCTTGATCATAACGTAAGGAGCTGGAGCTGAGAAAAAATAAAGTCAAAGGGCAATAAGGAGTCCCTTTTCTTGATCTGAGGCATTGAACAAGAGTGGAAGCTAGAACCAAGGTACACCACCCTCTAGACTTGTCTTCTGGAATGAATGAGATGATGTCGTCAAAAGGATGTCCACCATAAGTGAGGCAATAAGGGATCCTCAACTAAGGCACAAGAGATAATAGTAGAGAAACTGAAAAACTGACACTAGGGATGATGATGTAATGGGGGATATTGAGTAGTGGGCTGATGACTTCCCTTGTTAGTGCATGAAGGGCATGGATGACCTCGCAGCAATTGATACAATATCAAAGGGAACAGGGGATATTAGGACTGAAGGCCATAATGTGAGACACGAGAGAGGAACCAAGAAATGAAGGATGGAGGACTATAGTGGGATACAAAGGGACTTAAGATAGACTCCATGGATGCAATGATGAGTCAACTCAGATGCTCTAAACAAGGGTGACTCAATGATGATGCCACATAGAAAAGGTCTGGTGGGGACCATAAAGACATGAGTACAAGATGGTTACTCATGACGAAAATCAACATGACCATGGACAAGTATGGAGGCAAAGTGGTGCCCCAAGTAAAGTGTTGCAAGTGAAGAAATTCGATTTTGACGAGTGGTGAATTGAACCTTCTTGGAAAAAATGTGTCCTGGTGAGGTATCAAATCACAAAAAACTAAAGGATACTCATTTGAGATCTCGGTGAGAGCTTTCCAATGGTAAGGACAGTTTGTCAATTGAGCTACGGTTTGACTATAGCAGGCAAAAGAAAAATATGGGGTTTCTCTTTTAATAAGGAATTTTCCCTCCAAATTCACTCATTTGCAAGTGTAGCTAGGGTTAATGTAAAGAGGAGAGAAGCCCTAAATCTTGCAGCGATTGTAGTGGACAAACTATCCGTTGGAATCGAGATCCATCAGTCGTAGGTGTTAGGGTCCCATGATTTGGCTGATTAGCAAGCCAAATGATAGTGTAACATCAAACCAGTCTTTGGAGCCCAAGGACCTAGCCTTCCTGGACTTAGAGAGGGCTCTCTCTATTTTTGTAAGGGATATATGTGTGTTTGCCTACTGTGTTCTAACTTTAGGCTAGTTATGAAGTAGGTTTTTGGTTTTGGTTTTTTAGGTTGTGAGGGATGAAACTGATCAAAGATATAAGATAGGTAAAAATATGTCTGATCAACTGGGCTATGGGGTTGAAAAGGTTAAGAAAGCTTTCAGATGGTGATACAAGGTTGTTGAAGGGCCAATTTGATTCGAGGTAAAATGGATCTTTGGGAAAAATGGAGTGAGATGGACATTAAATTTGTGAATAACAAAGGATTTCAAGCTTAAATAGTTTAATAGCTGACATAAACATGGTAGGGAAAACCATTAATCATGAGAAATGTAACTATAAGTTGATCAACGCATAGAAATAAACATTCAAGCCATGCATAGAAATATATAACTATCTAACTTTGGGAAATGGCTATCAAACTTTGGGGAAATACATTTAAGACAAACAAACAACTCAAATCACTATGCTAAAATGCCTAAACATAGTACTTCAAGCTATTGGACACTTTGAAAACAAGATTGCATAGTTTTAGGCAAAGGGAAAGATCAGTACAAGACCTCCTTGGTTCAACAAATGACAATCTAATCAATCAAAGAGAGGTTTCATAGGTGGAGCTATGGCTAGCCATGAGTAAGCAGGGCGTACCGTAAATCATACTTAGCATGCATAAAACCATAAATGAAACAAGCAAACAATATTCTTGAGTTATTAAAGAGCAATCAAAGATTCTTTAACATGACTAAGAATGAAGAAAACATGGAAGCTATAAAGAAACATGAAATTTGAGGTGCCTCCAAGGGCATGTCTCAAATATATTCTCTACTGTCTTATAGCAAGAAAGAACATGGATTTATGAATGAAAACTAGGAAACAAAACATAGAGAGAGACACTATACCATTCTACCAAGTCATGGAATCCAACAACAATCCTCTTTCATCATCCAAGAACATCCAAGAAACTATCCAAAAGCATGAGACAAGTATTTATTCCAAAGCTTATATGACCATATATTGCTTCTATTCATCAAGTTCAACCTTGTTTACAATGAAATCCTTTGGAATATATATGCCAAGGTGAGGAAAACCTCTTAGTTCAACTTGCAATCTCATTGGCCTATCCAAAATATCTGATATTGTCCTTGAGGCTTTGCAAAGCCCAAGGCACAAAATATCTAACAAAATATTTCAAAAATGCTAAAAAAGGGAAATAAATTGACTTTTCATAACTTATCATGTACAAAAATAGCTAAACGCACATGAAGAAAAGTCACCTTTGAAAGGTTCAATTTTAACATAAATACTCAAAAAATACATCAACAAAAGGTCCCCTGACTTGCCGGCAACTTTTGGAGGCCTTCCTGATGTTGAAACGAGGGGTATGATGGCTCGTTGGAAAGATCTGAGTGTCTTATTTCTGAAAATGTTTAGTGTTCTCCCAAATAACCACTAGAAGTCCTCCAAAAACAGACCTATGTGTCAAAAACAAAAAAAATAGGCCTTGCTGATAAACGGGGCAGAGTGTAGAAAAAACGAGTGTTCTTCACCATTTTGGGGGAGCAAATGATCTTTAATTGATATGAAAATCACTAAGTATGTGACCCTGAAATTATGGCATCCAATGATACCATTTTCATCCTTTTAGGATTCCCCAAACTGAAATGGCGATGCCCATGAGTTTTGGCCAAAAACCCAAAAATGACAAAAAACCAAAATTTGTCGAATTTGCCCAAACTTGGCGAGCATGACCCTCAAGGGTTTTCAGAAACATGTTGTGAAGCTGAGGCCAAATTTGGAGACTTGAGGTGTCTTTCCTCAATTTTGGTGCCGGGCGCTTCCCTTTAGCCTCCTTGAGTTTTTCCTGAGCAGCCTTCAACTTCTGCCGAGCAAATTGATTGAGCTTTTTATAATTCCCGGTCATCCTCCATTGAAGGTCCAAGTCCCTATTTGCCTTCTCCAATTTCTTCTCTAAGTGATCATTAACTCTCTCAGGCCATGCTTCCTGATTGTTCTCTATCTCTTGTTCGAACAATGTAGTGAGAGGGGTGGATTGGAGAAGGGCATCTTCTTCTTCCTTTTGCTTCTCAAGGGCCTTTTTGAGCCCCATGGTTCTTGGCCTCTTTCGCCTGGGCTGATCTTCGCCTTCACTCTCATCGAACTCACCCATGAGTTCTTCCAATCTCACTTGTGCTTTGGAGGCCCCCTTTTTTTGTTTGATGGCTCGTGTCTCATATACAGCCATATGGACACTCATCTGCTTGTTTTGAACTTGGAAAAAGTGATTGAAGTTCCTAGCCCTATCAAGATCAGTCCTCAAAGGATCAATTTGGTTTTCTCTATTGATCAAGAGATTTTCTAGGATCTGGGCTTCATTATCACTATCATCACTTTCGATTTGGATGATGTCGAATTCCCTTTCCTGTTCATGACTGCCTTCCCTTTGCTTTGGGTGGCTCTTTTAGTCTTCCTCCTCTTGGGCATTTCGACAATGGGCTTCTTGGGCAATTTTCCCTGGCTTTGGAGGGGCCTAGTCACATTTGGAGTTACAACTCTAGGCACCCTTTTCCTTGATGTCTAGGGCTTGGCCACTTTCGAAGAAGAGAGCATAGCACCTTGCCTAGGAGATGCAACTAGCACATGCTCCATGGGCTCTTTACCCTTGTCACTTTGCTCCTCATTTCTGCCATTGTCTTGGATTTCTTCATGGATGCCTTGGCTGTCTTTTTGAATTTCTTTTTGAGGGTTGTCCTCCTCACTATGTTGCACTTGTTTATCATGCTACCCTTCTTCTTAATGAGGCTGCTTTTCCTTTTTATGAGGCTATTGTTCCTCATCTTGTAGCTTCCTATGTTCATCATCATGAGGCTGCTCACCTTCACTGTGCTACACATCTTCATGCTACTGCCCTTCATTATCTTTAGGAGTCTACTGTTCTGCCTCACTGTGATGCTGCTCATCATCATGCTAGTCATCACCATGCCCTTCTTCCCCTTGTTGTTCTGCCTCATTGTGTTCTTCTCCCCCTTGTTTTCCTGTTTCAATATGATGTTTCTCATCGTCACTTTCCTCTTCAACCCCTAGCTGCCTTGTTTCATCATGCTGCTGCTCATCATCACTTTCCTCTTCTTGCTCATGCTCTTCTTCCTCATCATGCTCTTTTGTTTTTTCTATGGTAAACTTGAGCTTCTTGGGAATAGGTTTGCTAGAAGAAGGCGAAGGATGGTGAGTAAGAGGTGCAGGAGATGTATGAACTGGAGGGATAGTGGAGAAATCTGGATGGGTGATGAAAGTATCCCAAGAGACCTCCCTCTTCTCAAGCTGATGAATAATGATGACTTTGATGAGGGAGTGATGGAAGAGGCAGGCTATCTACTGTGAAGGAGGCTTTTTCTGAACAGTGGAGGCCATTTTCTCAATGCTTCTATGTAGGAAGAAAGGGAGATTTAGCAATTTGAGTAATCGAATGTGATAGGCATAGACTCGAGAGAATCTTCCCTCACAAATGAAGTATTTCATGATGATCTTCATGAGGGGGGCGTAGCTAGTCAAAAGATATGAGAAGGGGAAAATGGATGGACATGAATCTCTATGCTCAGGCTTCAGAAAGGGCTTGTATTCTTCTGAGTCTAGTTGGATTTGTTTAAACCACTTCTCCCGACATAAGGGATTTTAGTGGCCTTGGAGATGGACCTTGGAGAGAATTTGAAATCTAGGCCTGCCAGCTGGAAATGCTTCTCTTGAAACCCCAAAGCACAAAGATGTGTCAAAGGGGAAAAGCTCTTCACCTCTTGCACTCTTTGACAAAAATCTAAACACCCAACCTCATGGAAATTAAACAACACTGATGGATGGGCATTCACTTCTTCAGTGGAAACAGGCTCAAATCTCTTGTGGAGGCCACTCCTACTATCTTTCCTGGGAGGCATCTTGTTTTTAATGTTCTCTAAAACACCAAGCTGTCTCAAATGGCCTTTGGAATGTTTTCTCAAGCACACAACTCTATCCTCCTTGTTAGTCACTGTTTGACCAAGGCAAACTACTTCAAATGCTGTGTAAAATGGTTCTTTAACCCCAACTCTCTACTCCTTACAAATCACTGTTTTGTCTTCCTTTGTGCCAAACAAAAAGTGGTTATCAAATAAATTAGTACACAGTCAAATTGTTACTATGTTTGGGTAAGGTCACAAGGATCCTTTGTGTTTTGGTATAAACAAGACAGCCTTGTATTTAGACAAAGACAAAACACCTCCCCCAATCAAATACTCTTCTTGTATTCACTGTTTCTCACACACAAGTAGAAAAAAACACCTTCAAATTGATTTAAATGCTTTTCATAACATACTCTGTTTCATGGAACAAAGGAGGCTACACTAGGTTTCACTATTTTTCCACACACAGAGGACTTTTGAAGTGATAGAGTATTTTAGACTTGATCACTATTGTCTCTTTACAAACTATTTCACCTTAGGATCACTTGTTTCTTATGCATAGGTAGACAAAAACACCCTCAAATGACTTTAAAGAATCTCTCACCACACTTTGTTTTATGGGACAAAGGAGGCAGCACTAGTTTCACTGTTTCACTTATTCAAAAGGGGATATTTTTGAAGGAATTCGGACTAAGACCACTGTTTTCAAAATAGACTCACTGATGTCACCTTACCAACACTGTGTTTTCCTTTCAAGGATTGTTTCCACCTTATAACACTGTTGTCACTTTAGACTTTGCTGACAGAGGTTATTTTTTTTTTATCACTGTCAGGAAACCTTCAACCATTTGAAAACCTATAACACTGTGCTTTCTTTCTAGTCACTAGCATATGTTTTATTACTCTGTTTTGAAAATAGTTGAGGCCTTTTGAAACCAATATAAACACTCCACTAGCTTCCCACTGTAACAATATTCGTCAATATATTTAACAAATCACCTTGATTTTCCTACCAAGACCTCCATTTTTTAATCACCATTTAGTCTTGAAAAACATGGCAACAATCACCCCTTTAGAAATTCGAATACACCAAGGAGGCAAATAAAAATACCTCGAAGATGGTTTGTGGCCTTTGCTTGATGAGTTGAGTAGGTTTCAAGACCTTTTGGAGGTGTTTTGAACATTCAAACAGGCACGACACATTGAAATGGAAGAACGCCGCGTAATAGATAGGGTGTCGAGTCGGCCTTCGGGCAGTTGTGACCGCACCTGCAGGCGGGCTGCCCGCCGCTACAGGCGCGCCATGCAGTAATGTAACCTCCTTGTAATTGTGCTCCTAAACGCGCTGCATGCTTTTCCACGCGCGCCACGCGGGCTTAAAAGCTTTGAACTCTGCAAATTGTGCTCGAATTTCTTATTTTCTCTAATGGGCGGCGAAGAGGGCATTTGTGAATGCTTTTGAAGATTGCAAATGGGTTTGAAATGGTCCTTTTAACCTCTTCAAGTTGAAAGAGCTGATTACCCTTGAGGTTGCTTTGTGAGGGTTTTGGAGGTCCTTTTGAAAAGGCTTTCTCGGTCATAACTACACATAAAGCAAATGTTCCTTTTTAAAACATAACAGAGACTCATCTTTGCTCAAATAAATGACACAGTGGCATGAACAACTTCTTTCACAGGCATGACTTCTTTTTTGAAGTAAAGAAGCCTTTTTAAGAGTCAAAAGCTTTCCATTGTTTCTCATTAAGGAATGAAACTTTTTTTCCTTTGTTGATATCTGTTTTGTAGAGAAAAACTCTTCTCTGAGCCATGTGAATGACTGTAGATGTGCCTTTTGAATGACACTGCTTTTTTGACTGGGGGAAACTTAGCTGCATTTTCCTGGGTTTGACAAACATATGCTTATTAAAAATAAGATCCTCTAAAGGCTTCTCCTGCAATTATATGCAACAACTAGGTATCTTCATATGTTTTTAAAAGTCCTTTGTTTGTGACAACATCATGCTTCATTTTTTTGAGTATTGTTCCTGAAATTGAAACACTTGCCATATCCTTTCTTCACTTTTATGAACCTATGTGTCTATTTGCAAAGCCTTCTTCAGAAATTAGGCTTAGGTTAGCTTCTTGTCCGTTTGATGAGTTTTTTGACAAAGACCTCCATGAACAGTAAGAACAAACCTTCTTTGAGTATTAGCATCACTCTTTGGCTTATGTTTGACCCAGCTTCCCACTTATAAACCTTGAATGGATTTCCACTAATTTCAACTCTATTTTCTGAAGGAAAATCATGGCTAGATTTCATGCGTGTTGATCAAGGAGAAAAACTCTGGAAACTTTTGATGAAATCACATACCTCAGCAGAATTTGTTCATTTTGTCTTCAGATTTCCTTTGGAGGAAAACTCTGATAGAAGATAAGTCAGCCTCTTTGATCATTATAGTACCTCTGCTTTCTTTGTGTTTAACACCATTTCTCTATTCAGAAGCCTTCAATTTTCTCCTACTGCTCTTAAAATTTTCCTTTCAGTCAGTGAAAACCCTAAAATCAAATTTTGTCTCTGGCCCTCTGCTTATTATATGAAGGAGGCCATTATCACAGTGCCAAACCCTCTGCTTGTAAAATGAAGGAGGTTTTCTCAGTCTTCAACCCTCTGCTCATGTATGGAGGAGGTTTTCTCAGTGATGCCATTTCATCAGCTTTTAAACAGTGCTATCTTTCCTTTACTGCCTATTAATGCTTGAGAAAATGAAGATGGAAAACTAACAAAATGTCATGATGGGCATTTCTCTGAGACATGTAATTCTGCTTTCCAAATACCTTTGCACCTCTTTAGACATCACAAGCAATTTGGCTAGTATCTGCAAAGCATTTCTTGTCATTTATAATTCACTAAACTTTGACTATGATTGCAGGAGCTTAATGAAATAACTCTCTGTCCTGCAGCTGCATCCCAGGCTCAAAACCACATGAGAAGCAGTTGTCTTGTCATGTTGAGTTTAATACTATCTTCTAGAATACTGGTACACTTCTACTCTTGAAAGATCCCATTGAAATATTGTAAAACCACCTAAAATCAGTTTGACCTATGGCATATGCATTGCTGAGATTTCAGGGCTTGTTAGTGGCGCAACTTAAGGGTGTAACCAACTTTATTTGTAGAATAGGAAGGTTTGTTAGGACTGGTTGATAATAGATAGAGGTTCTTTGGCTTTAGGATAGTTTTCCAAGGGAGAAATGCCTAAAGCGCCACTACCTAACTTAGGGGAGACTTCTTGGACAGATTTGGATTGTTCTCTTTGGAGCTGATGGACAAGCTAGTATGGCTGAGGCTAGATAGCGCTTGACAATGAGGTCTTATCTCGTCATGGGCAGATTGAAAAGGTAGGAAGGAAAATTTGTTTATGGGTGTTTTCCAACTAGAAAATTTGACAAATTTTGAGATCAGCTGCTAGAAAAATTGTCTTTAACAAATAGTCATCATCAACAGGTGAAAAATACTGATGACTAACAGTGGCTCCATTTGGGGAGGGCAGCTCTTTTTCAAGAGGTGTCCAGAATTTCAGATCTTGGTTCTTTGAATACCATTGCCTTTATCCATTAGCGCAAATTTTTTTCTTCCTTGATGCTATTTCTGAAAATTGACAACATGATTAGCATCAATGATATTTCTACCTACCCCACTATATTTCCTAACATTTTTTCTTCTTTTGGGTGCATTTGGACTAGCAACCCTATGACATAGTATTTTTGAAAAAATACACTATCTAATTCTACACTTATATCCGCCGGGAGTTCAGATTAAGCTGATAAACTCTTTCATTTCTCTACCTATGCTAGATCGACTGTCAAGGTTAATCTGTTTGACAAGATTTGATTCTCTAATCTAAAACATGAAATTGAAAAATGACCAAATCAGGATTAGACAGTCTGATTTGTCATGTACTTGTGGCATGAAAGACAAGCTGCACACAAATATTATTTTGCATAAAATGAAAACTAGAAAATCAAGGCTAGGATACACAATTTGTTTTTCATCCCTGCTTTCCTCTTTGGTTCTGTTTTGAGCATGTGGAACCGGTATCTTTTCCTAATCTACTCTCTTTGATAAGTCAAGCTTACACAATTTTGACCATCTTTTCCACTCACTAACTTATCAACAAATAAATTTAAAACATTTTCAGCTATGATTAGGCTAGATAACTGAACAAGACATTTGAGCACTAGTAGTGGCATTTAGATTTGCGCACTTTTTGAATGACTGCTTTTTAAACATGGGGCCTTCTTTCTATTTTTCAAACCGCCCTCTTTTTCTATTTTTCTATTGTTTTTGAATTTTCTGTTTTTATCTATTTTTCAAACAATGGTATATACAATGATTGAAAATGTTTTAAACTTAGAAATATTGGAAATGGCGAAACTTAAGCATCTTATCCTCATAAGGATCTCCTACCACTCTTGGTCCTCTCAGCTCTTGAAAAGAAAAATTTGGAAAATTTCTCTTTCAAGCATGACATAAGGATTCATGCATGAATCTCTGAACAAACCCGTATCTTCCCGTTGTACCTCTTTATACCTTTGCTTTCTACTCCTTCCTTTACTGTACATCTTTTTCAAGTAATGCAGATATTCTTTGTTATTTTTGAAATATATGATGACATCATCGAGGTATGTCAAAATGCAGAAATTCAGGACTGGAAACATGGCTTTTAGGAGCATATTTTTGATATCCGATGGTTTTGCAGTTCTGAGTTTGAAACTGGAACTACTTCCAACATACTGGAAAAAATATTTGAGTTGTCTACTTTGCAAGGGGATCAATTGGTTATACCCTGAAACATCATCTTGCAAAGACATATGATTAAAAGCACTTATCATCGGTATATCATGGTCTTGGGCAGGAAGGATAAAATTTCTATCACAAGGATGTGTATTAGTGTTTCTAAAATCAAAACAGATCCTATGACCAGCTATTTTATCTTTGACTATTACTGATTGGTTCAGATTTTTGTATTTTCTTTTGTCAAAGTTGTTTCTTGGAGTTATGGCAGTGGCATAGTGTTTCTCATTGTTTTCTCTGTATGAAGTAGTATTTTGAATGAAAGTGCCAATTCTAGCAGTTCTAAGTCTTTGGTGGAGTGACAGAATGTTAGCCAGTTCAAGTAACTCAGGTATATTTGGACTGCAGTCATCATCTCCTCACATAAGAAGTTTATCAGGCATTTTTTCTGGATTTTGAGTTGTTATGTCTACAGTCAAGGTTTCATTTGAAATAGCAGAGTTATGTGATGGTAAATCCTTAAGGTATGGAAAGAACATTAAGCTTCCCTGCCCCTGAGTTCCAAAGAGGTTTGTGATATGTAAGTCTTCTAATGCATCTGTTCTGAAAAAGTTTCCTGATGTTACTGCTGATGTTTGCCTAAGGTTTGAGAAATTTTCTTGATAGTACATAACGGTTTGTGCTTCTTGCTCTATCCCTGTTTCAAAAGGAACAAACTCACTTTTCTCAAGACATAGCTGCTCATGATTATGATAATTTTGAGTGTCTAGTTCATCATAGAGAACTTGGGGCAGCTGATGTGGTGTTTCTAAGTTTGTTTCAAAGCCTTTTGAATGTTCTTCAATGTTCTCATCAGTGTGTAGAATGAAAGAGTTCATATCAGAATGCAAAGAGTACATTGGGATGTTATCTGGCCTTCCTTGGCTGCTAATCATATATTTCATGTGTGACTCCCGATAGAGTATTCTAGTTTGGTCAAACACAGGAATAGTGGCGTAAGACATATCAAGTTGAATACTTCCCTGAAGCTTGGCTCCCCAAGATCTGGATAAAAGCATTCCATACTTGGGAGGGATGTATGCTACCACTATGTCCATGATCAGATGTTTTGCAGGTACTTGGGCCAAACTGAAACAAATATCTTTGATCAAGCCTAGACATTTGACTCTACTCGAATCAAATGAATATAAGTCTTTGTATAGTCTTGTGATTTCTAGGCCTAATCTTTCCATTACAACCTTTGGCATGAGATTATGCAAGGCTCCAGAGTCTAGCATGGCTTTGTGAAGGACTTGATCATGGATATTCAGACTGATGTAAAAGGGAAGAGTGGTTCCTTCTTGGAATTTCCCTTCTATTTTTGGACCAAACAACACTTCAAGAGTGTCATCAGCTAGATTAAGGGTGTTCGCATAATTTCCTATATTCAGGACCTTCAACACGTGGGATTTATAAGAGCCTTGGGCGATAAGTTCAGTGAGAGGCATGGTAATCTTTATTTTGGTGATTTCTCCCTCAAAACTGAAAGGTGCTTGTAGTTTAGATAGGTTTGCTTCAATTTTTTCAGCCATGAATTTTTCTATGTTCTGAGCTTGCTAACTTTGTTTCGGGATTTTTTTTGACACAACCATCTCAAGAATATTCGTGGAAGTGCTAGAGCATCTGAGCCAAGACTTGTTTGAATAGCTTTATCTTTGTTTTGGTAAGTTTTCTTTACCATGATTTTGTTGTTGTCCACTGCTTTTTTAAGGATGGTATCAGGGGTTTTAACAGTGTCTGAGCTACCTTTCTTGGGGTTGTCTTGGTTTTTTCTGCTTCTAAGGTCATACTGCCTATGAGCTTCTACTATGGAATTCTAAAAATCTATGGCAAGATCCTCAGGATCTTCATAGTTGGTTTCATCCTGATTTGGAGAAAAGAATGCTTGTTCTTCTTCTGTGAGGTAAACCTCACTCTCGTTATCAGACCCTATGAGGTTCAAATGATTTTCATCAATGGGTTCTGTATCCCTATCATCTTCTTCCACATAATTTTCACTAAAGGGTGGCCTAATTTGTTGGTCATTTTCCATCGGTTTGTTTTGAGGCTGCTCTCTCCTAAAAATTTTGTTCTGGTTTCAGTTTGGAGGGTTTGGCTAGTTGTCCCGAAGAGGGGTCTTTTCGCTTATATTTTCCCACATTTTGTCCATGGGCCTAGCTAAGTCATCTATTCTAGGATCTAAGGAAGGGGCTAAAGTGGAGACCTCATCCCGATATGTGACTTTCCTTTTTGATCTAGTCCTAGATCTTTTTTCTGCTAAGTTGGCTTCTGCACTTATGGCCACTTTTTACATTCCTGCTAAGGTAGGGGGGTCCTTGTCTCTTAGTTGATAAGTCATGTATGGGTCAAAGCCTTCAGGGAACTTTTCCAAAGCTGAGCCAAGTGGAGGTTTGAAGTGAGGTGGGGGGGCGTTATACACACTGTTGAACCTAGTGCAGTATCTTTAGACACTTTCCCCATTTTCTTGTTTTAGATTGTTATACTCTGAAAAGATTTGAATGGGGTTCTTTTGGATTTCCCACTTATTTATGAAGGTTTGGTAGAGTTTTGGGAGATTGTGGATGCTGTTTGGAGTTAAGATCTTAAATCATTTTTGGGTTCTCTGTATAGGCTTTGGGCGAACATCCTCATTCTGATGGTCTCGTCTTCTATTTCCATGTATTCAAAGGCATCACTAATCCTATCTACATGTTTTTGAGCTGTGGTAGTATCAACTCCGGTAAAGTGTAGGATTTTGGATTGATAGTCGTTTTGTAAGGGAGCCAAAGGCTGTGGCAACACCAAAGGTGCATACCAGGCTGCCATGACAGGAGCTAATGGATGATGTACAAAATGAGGGCTTGTAGGATGAGCTAAGGTGGTTTGACCAGTAGTGGTTTGGATGGGTGTGGCGGATGTACTTGGACTAGTGATCTGATTTTGAGCAGATCTGGGATGGTAGGAGCCAAAGTGATGGAGAAGCTGAATGTCAGGAGGTGTAGTAGACGAGGCTTCTCTACTAGGACTCTGTGGCAGATCTAGGGGCTCAAGATCGTCAAAGTCTATCTTGACTTGCTTCTAAAAAGGTTTTTTAATGATTTTAAGTCAAATGGGGAATCCTGCAAGGCTGTGAGATGTTCAGGTACTAATCTTTCTTTACGGATGGACCTATCGGTAGCTAAATTGCGGATTTTGGAAGCTTGCCACAGAATCTTCTCTGGGTCATCTACTATGATAGGGGGATTTGGGTTTGGATGAGATCTGGTGTTGATTCTTCGTGAAGCCAGATTTCGAGTCTAGAGTTTAGAGAGGATGTTATTTGTGATTGTTTTGGATGGATGGCCTCTCTAGGGTTTTACTAATCTGAAGGATGGTCAAAACAAAAATATGGACTAGTGGAGTCGCCGGGTGGATTTCTATGAGAACTATGGTCCACCACTAACACTATCAAAGATGCTTTTGGGAAAAAGTTTTATAGCAAACTTTGAGATGGAAACTTGCAAAGAAGAGTGATTCACTTGGTTTCAACAGTTTTCTAGGCTGTATGGACAAGCTAATGGTTCTTTTTGCAAGGTTACTTCTGTTTATCTCCTATGTTTAGGTGAGGTCTTCTGAATCACTAATTTATACTTAGTTTGTCACTGATTACAGAGTTTCCACCCTAATTTTTAAGTTTTTGGAAGGATGAGTTAACAAAAGGTATGGTTCATGATTTTTTTGGTTTTTTATGGAGTTTTTAGGCCTACTGGAGGCTAGTGGAGTCGCCAGGTGGAACTTGGTTGTTCTTGTAAAGATGTAGCTATGGTCCACCACCAGTAACTATGGAAAAGCCAATCTGGGAATGTTTTGGGGTTTTTTGAGTTTTATGTGCAGCCTATGGTTTATTAAAGTATTCTAAACATGTTTCATCACTTCGCTAGGGTGGTGAGAACAAAAGAGTTTACTCTAAATGATTACATGGATTGCTTGTCTGTTTAACTGTTTAATTACTAATGAATCTACAGGATTTTGCTAGACTGTTATGTACTCAGTTAGTCCCACCATGATCACCATTATGTTAGTGAGCAGTGGGATAAGTCAATCAGATAGTATTCTTAAGGCTGCTAAAATGTTTAGGGAATCTAAGTTTGTTTATCACTCAGAGTCCCACCATGATTGCCATTATGTTAGGGTCCTGTGATTTGGTTTATTGGCAAGCCAAATGACAGTGTAACTTCAAACCAGTCTTTGGAGCCCAAGGAACTAGCCTTCCTGGACTCAGAGAGGGCTCTCTCTATTTCTGTAAGGGATATCTGTGTGTTTGCTTATTGTGTTCTGATTTTAGGCTAGTTATGAAGTAGGTTTTTGGTTTTGGTTTTTTAGGTTGTGAGGGATGAAACTGATCAAAGATATAAGATAGGTAAAAATATGTCAGATCAACTGGGCTATGGGGTCGAAGAGGTCAAGAAATCTTTCAGATGGTGATACAAGGTTGTTGAAGGGCCGATTTGATTCGAGGTAAAATGGATCTTTGGGAAAAATGGAGTAAGATGGACATCAAGTTTGTGAATAACAAAGGATTTCAAGCACAAATAGTTTAATAGCTGACATAAACATGGTAGGGCAAACCATTAATCATGAGAAATGTAACTATAAGCTAATCAATGCATAGAAATAAACATTCAAGCCATGCATAGAGATATATAACTCTCTAACTTTAGGAAATGGCTATCAGACTTTGGGGAAATACATTTAAGACAGACAAACAACTCAAATCACTATGTCGGAATGCCTAAACATAGTACTTCAAGCTATTGGGCACTTTGAAAACAAGATTGCATAGTTTTAGGCAAATGGCAAGATCAGTACAAGACCTCCTTGGTTCAACAAATGACAATCTAATCAATCAAAGAGAGGTTTCATAGGTGGAGCTATGGCTAGCCATGAGTAAGCAGGGCGTACCGTAAATCATACTTAGCATGCATAAAACCATAAATGAAACAAGCAAACAATATTCTTGAGTTATTAAAGAGAAATCAAGGATTCTTTAACATGACTAAGAATGAAGAAAACATGGAAGCTATAAAGAAACAGGAAATTTGAGGTGCCTCCAAGGGCATGTCTCAAATCTATTATCTATTGTCTTATAGCAAGCAAGAACATGGATTTATGAATGAAAACTAGGAAACAAAATAGAGAGAGAGACACTATACCATTCTACCAATTCATGGAAACTAACAACAATCCTCTTTCATCGTCCAAGAACATCCAAGAAACTATCCAAAAGCATGGGACAAGTATTTCTTCCAAAGCTTATATGACCATATATTGCTTCTATTCATCAAGTTCAGCCTTTTTTATGATGAAATCCTTTGGAATATATAGGCCAAGGTGAGGAAAACCTCTTAGTTCAACTTGCAATCTCATTGGCCTATCCAAAATATCTGATTTTGTCATTAAGGCTTTGTAAAGCCCAAGGCACAAAATATCTAACAAAATATCTCAAAAATTCTAAAAAAGGGAAATAAATTGACTTTTCATAACTTATCATGTACAAAAATAGGTAAACGCCAATGAAGAAAAGTCACTTTTGAAAGGTTCAATTTTTACAAAAATACTCAAAAAATACATCAACAAAAGGTCCCCTGACTTTCCAGCAACTTTTGGAGACCCTCCCGATGTCAAAATGAAGCTCATGATGGCTCGTTGGAAAGCTCTGAGTGTCTATTTTCTGAAAATGTTTAGTTTTATCCAAAATTACCACTATAAGTCCTCCAAAAATAGACCTATGTGTAAAAAACCAGAAAATAGGCCTTGCTGATCAATGGGGTAGAGTGTAGAAAAAGCGAGTGTTTTTCGCCATTTTGGGGGAGAAAATGATCTTCAATTCATCTAAAAATCACTTAGTATGTGCCCCTGAAATTATGGCATCCAATGATACCATTTTCATCCTTTGAGGATGCCCCAAACTGAAATGGCGATGCCCATGAGTTTTGGCCAAAAACCCAAAAATGACAAAAAACCAAAATTTGTCGAATTTCGCCCAAACTCGGCGAGCATGACCCTCAAGGGTTTTCATAAACATATTATGAAGATGAAGCCAAAATTTGGAGCCTTGAGGTGTCTTTCCTCAATTTTGGTGCCGGGCGCTTCCCTTTAGCCTCCTTGAGTTTTTCCTGAGCAGCCTTCAACTTCCGTCGGGCAAATTGATTGAGATTTTTATAATGCCCGGTCATCCTCCGTTGAAGGTCCATGTCTCTATTTTCCTTCTCCAATTTCTTCTCCAAGTGATCATTAACTCTCTCAAGCCATGCTTCCCGATTGTTCTCTATCTCTTGTTCAAACAATGTAGTGAGAGGGGTGGATTGGAGAAGGGCATCTTCTTCTTCCTTTTGCTTCTCAAGGGCCTTTTTGAGCCCCATGGTTCTTGGCCTCTTTTGCCTGGGCTGATCTTTGCCTTCACTCTCATCAAACTCACCCATGAGTTCTTCCAATCTCGCTTGTGCTTTGGAGGCCTCCTTTTTTTATTTTATGGCTCGTGTCTCATATACAACCATATGGACATTCATCTGCTTGTTTTGAACTTGCAAAAAGTGATTGAAGTTCCTAGCCCTATCAAGATCAGTCCTCAAAGCATCGATTTGGTTTTCTCTATTGATCAAAAGATTTTCTAGGATCTGGGCTTCATTATCACTATCATCACTTTGGATTTGGATGATGTCGAATTCCCTTTCCTGTTCATGACTGCCATCCTCCTTATCCTTCCCTTTGCTTTGGGTGGCTATTTTAGTCTTCCTCCTCTTCGGCAATTCGACAATGAGCTTCTTGGGCAATTTTCCCTTGCTTTAGAGGGCCCTAGTCACATTTGGAGTTACAACTCTAGGCACCCTTTTCCTTAATGTCTGGGGCTTGGCCACTTTAGGAGAAGAGAGCATGGCCCCTTGCCTAGGAGAGGTAGCTAGCACATGCTCCATGGGCTCTTTACCCTTGTCACTTTGCTCCTCATTTTTTTCCACTATCTTGGATTTCTTCATGGATGCCTTGGCTGTCTTTTTGTATTTATTTTTGACGGTTGTCCTCCTCACTTTGTTGCACTTGTTTATCATGTTGTCATTCTTCTTCATGAGGTTTCTTTTCATTTTTATGAAATTGTTGTTCCTCATCCTATAGCTGTCTATGTTCATCATCATGAGGCTGCTCATCTTCACTGTGTTGCACATCTTCATGCTGCTGCCCTTCATCATATTTAGGAGTCTGCTGTTCTGCCTCACTGTGATGCTGCTCATCATGATGCTACTCGTCATCATGCCCTTCTTCCCCTTGCTATTCTGCCTCACTATGTTCTTCTCCCCCTTACTGTCCTGTTTCACTATGATGTTGCTCATCATCACTTTCCTCTTCATCCCCTAGCTGCCTTGTTTCATCATGCTACTGCTCATCATCACTTTCCTCTTCTTTCTCATGCTCTTCTTCCTCATCATGCTCTTTTGTTTTTTCTATGGTAAACTTGAGCTTCTTGGGAATAGGTTTTCTAGAAGAAGGCGAAGGATGGTGAGTAGGAGGTGTAGGAGATGTATGAACTGGAGGGACAGTGGAGAAATCTAGATGGGTGATGAAAGTATCCCAAGAGACCTCCCTCTTCTCAAGCTGATGAAGAATGATGACTTTTATGACGGAGTGATGGAAGAGGCAGGCTATTTGTTGTGAAGGAGGTTTTTCTTAACAGTGGAGGCCATTTTCTCAATGCTTCTATGTAGGAAGAAAGGGAGATTTAGAACTTTGGCCCCCGTGAAATGCATGAACAATCAAATGTGATAGGCATAGACTCAGGAGAATATTCCTTGACAAGTGAAGTATTTCATGATGATCTTCATGAGGGGGGCATAGCTGGTCAAAAGATATGAGAAGGGGAAAATGGATGGACCTGAATCTCTGTGCTCAGGCTTCAGAAAGGGCTTGTATTCTTCTGAGTCCAGGTGGCATTGTTTAAACCACTTCTCCCCGACATAAGGGATTTTAGTGGCCTTGGAGATGGACCTTGGAGAGAATTTGAAATCTAGGCCTGCCAGCTGGAAATGCTTCTCTTGAAACCTCAAAGTGCAAAGTTGTGTCAAAAGGGAAAATCTCTTCACCTCTTGCACTCTTTGACAAAAATCTAAACACCCAACCTCATGGAAATTAAACAACACTAATGGATGGGAATTCACTTCTTCAGTGGAAATAGATTCAAATATCTTGTGCAGGCCACTCCTACTGTCTTGCTTGGGAGGAATCTTGTTTTGAATGTTCTCTAAAACACCAAGCTGTCTCAAATGGCCTTTGGAATGTCTTCTCAAGCACACAGCTCTATCCTCCTTGTTAGTCATTATTTGACCAAGGAAAACTGCTTCAAATGCTGTGTGAAATGGTTCTTTAACACCAACTCTCTGCTCCTTACAAATCACCGTTTTGTCTTCCTTTGTGCCAAACAACAGGTGGTTATCAAAAAAAGTAGTACACAGTCAAATTGTTACTGTGTTTGGGTAAGGTCACACGGATCCTTTGTGTTTTGGTATAAACAAGACAACCTTTTATTTAGACAAAGACAAAACACCTCCCCCAATCAAACACTCTTCTTGTATTCATTGTTTCTCACACACAAGTAGACAAAAATACCTTCAAATTGATTTAACTGATTTTCATAACATATTCCGTTTCATGGAACAAAGGAGGCTACACTAGGTTTCACCGTTTTTCCACACAGAGAGGAATTTTGAAGTGATAGAGTATTTCAAACTTGATCACTGTTGTCTCTTTACAAACTGTTTCACCTTAGGATCACTTTTTTCTTATGGCCAGGTAGCCAAAAACACCCTCAAATGACTTTAAAGAATCTCTCACCACACTTTGTTTTATGGGACAAAGGAGGCAGCACTAGTTTCACTGTTTCACTTATTCAAAAAGGGATATTTTTGAAGTGACAAGGTATTCGGACTAAGACCACTGTTTTCAAAATAGGCTCACTGATGTCACCTTACCAACACTGTGTTTTCCTTTCAAGGACTATTTCTACCTTATAACACTATTGTTACTTTAGACTTTGCTGGCAGAGGTTAGTTTGTCTTATCACCGTCAGGACACCTTAAACCATTTGAAAACCTATAACACTGTGCTTTCTGTCTAGTCACTAGCATATGTTTCATTAATTTGTTTTGAAAATAGTTGAGGCCTTTTGAAACTAATATAAACACTCCACTAGCTTCCCACTGTAACAATCTTCGTCAATATATTTAACAAATCACCTTGATTTTCCTACCAAGACCTCCATTTTTTAATCACCATTTAGTCTTGAAAAACATGGCAACAATCACCCCTTTAGAAATTCGAATGCACCAAGGAGGAAAATAAAAATACCTTGAAGATGGTTTGTGGCCTTTGCTTGATGAGTTGAGTAGGTTTCAAGACCCTTTGGAGGAATTTTGAACATTCAAACAGACGTGGCACGTTGAAATGGAAGAGCGCCGTGTAATAGATAGGGTGTCAAGTCGGCCTTCGGGAAATTGTGACCGCACCTACAGGCGCGCCGCGCGCCGCTATAGGTACGTCGCGAAGTAATGTAACCTCCTTGTAATTTTGCTCCTGAACGCACCGCGTACTTTTCCAGGCGCGCCGTGCGGGCTTAAAAGCTTTGAACTCTGCAAATTTTGCTCGAATTTCTTGTTTTCTCTAATGGCTGGCTAAGAGGGTGTTTGTGAATGCTTTTGAAGATTGCAAATGGGTTTGCAATGGTCATTTTAACCTCTTAAATTAGAAAGAGCTAATTACCCTTGAGGTTGCTTTGTGAGGGTTTTGGAGGTCCTTTTGAAAAGGCTTTCTCGGTCATAACTACACATAAAGCAAATGTTCCTTTTAAAACATAACAGTGAATCATCTTTTCTCAAATAAATGACACAGTGGCATGAACAACTTCTTTCACAGGCATGACTTCTTTTTTGAAGTAAAGAAGCCTTTTTAAGAGTCAAAAAATTTCCACTGTTTCTCATTAAGGAATGAAACTTTGTTTCCTTTGTTGATATCTGTTTTGTAGAGGAAAACTCTGCTCCGAGCCATGTGAATGACTGCAGATGTGCCTTTTGAATGACACTACTTTTTTGACTGGGGGAAACTTAGCTTCATTTTCTTGGGTTTGACAAACATATGCTTATTAAAAATAAGATCCTCTAAAGGCTTCTCCTGCAATTATATGCAACAGCTAGGTATCTTCATTTGTTTTTAAAAGTCCTTTGTTTGTGACAGCATCATGCTTCATTTTTTCGAGTATTATTCCTGAAATTGAAACACTTGTCATATCCTTTCTTCACTTTTATGAACCTATGTGTCTATTTGCAAAGCCTTCTTTAGAAATTAGGCTTAGGTTAGCTTCTTGTCCGTTTGATGAGTTTTTGACAAAGACCTCCATGAATAGTAAGAACAAACCTTCTTTGAGTATTAGCATCACTCTTTGGCTTATGTTTGACCCAACTTCCCACTTATAAACCTTGAATGGATTTCCATTAATTTCAACTCTGTTTTCTGAAGGAAAATCATGGCTAGATTTAATGCCTATTGATCAAGGAGAAAAAATCTAGAAACTTTTGATGAAATCACATACCTCAGCAGAATTTGTTCATTTTGTCTTTAGATTGCCTTTGGAGGATAACTCTGATAGAAGATAAGTCAGCCTATTTGATAATTACAGTACCCTTTCTTTCTTTGTGTTTAACACCATTTCTCTGTTCAGAAGCCTTCAATTTTCTCCTACTGCTCTTAAAATTTTCCTTTCAGTCAGCGAAAACCCTAAAATCAAACTCTGTCTCTGGCCTTCTGCTTATTAGATTAAGGAGGCCATTATCACAGTGCCAAACCCTTTTCTTGTAAAACGAAGGAGGTTTTCTCAGTATTCAACCCTCTTCTCATGTATGGAGGGGGTTTTCTCAGTGATGCCATTTCATCAACTTTTAAACAGTGCTATCTTTCCTTTACTGCCTATTCATGCTTGAGAAAATGAAGATGAAAAACTGACAATAAGTCATGATAGGCATTTCTCTAAGACATGTAATTCTGATTTCCAAATACCTTTGTGCCTCTTTAGACATCACAAGATATTTGGCTAGCATCTGCAAAGAATTTCTTTTCATTTATAATTCACTAACCTTTGACTATGATTGCAGGAGCTTAATGAAATAACTCTCTATCCTGCAGCTGCATCCCAGGCTCAAAACCACATGAGAAGCAACTGTATTCTCATGTTGAGTTTAATACTATCTTCTGGAATACTGGTACACTTCTGCTCTTGAAAGATCCATTAAAATACTGTAAAACCACCTAAAATCAGTTTGACCTATGGCATATGCATTGCTGAGATTTCAGGGCTTATTAGTGGCACGACTTAAGGGTGTAACCAACTTTATTTGTAGAATAGGAAGGTATGTTAGGACTGGTTGATAATGGATTGAGGTTCTTTTTCTTTAGGATAGTTTTCCAAGGGAGAAATGCCTAAAGTGCCACTACCTAACTTAGGGGAGACTTCCTAGATAGATTTGGATTGTTCTCTTTGGAGATGATGGACAAGCTAGTATGGCTGAGGCTAGATAGGGCTTGACAATGAGGTTTTATCTAATCATGGGCTGATTGAAAAGGTAGGAGGGAAAAAATGTATATGGGTGTTTTTCCAGCTGGCAAATTTGACAAATTTTTGAGATCAGCTGCTAGAAAACTCAGCTAGGAATCTAGTCATCAACAACAGGTGAAAAATACTGATGACTAACAGCAGGCAAGAGGCCTAACCCTACTCTATCATTTTAGCACATTGAAAGTTCAGTTTAGCTTCCCAAAGCTCAGGAATAAACCCCTTCTCTTCTCCACGGCTGAGTCACACTTTTTAGGGAAATATCTGTGACCTCGGTAGCAAGTTTTGGGCAGAAATGTGTGACATGTCCTAGGATTTTTCCTAAAAAGTTTGACTTGACAGAGAGGGGTATTTTAATTTTTTTCTTGGCTGAGAGCTAGGTTTTGATAGTTGAATTCATTCTTTCCTTTCTGTACATTAACAAATATGATGGTTTTGTGCAGATATGGAAAAATCATTAGGGGAATTTTGAGGTCTAAACTGGGCCTCCTAAGGAAAATGTACAATCAAATTTCACTTTATGAAAACCAATCACATTTTAGGGGATGACATCATCCCTAATGGATGAGGTGGCATTGCTTGAGTTAAAGGTACTTACTTGTCACATTCTCAATGGTGGATAAAAACTAATGGTTAACCATGTTATTGCTCTAAGTAATTTTAAAGTCAAAGTAAAGTACTCATAATAAATGTCATTTCATAGTTTTTGAATAAAAATATATTATTGTCATTTTATATTTCTTGAAAGAAATAATGCATATCCCTATACATTTATTATATTATATTATATTATATTATATTTATATAGTATATTAATTACATGTTATTATACAATTTAAATAATATAAATTTTAATTAATAGCATATAATATAATTAAGAATTTATAAATTTATATTTATACTTTATTTTAAGTTATTTAAGTACAAAGGACAAATGCATTAGTTGTTCAATGATAATGATTTTATCTTGAAAATCTCATTCTTATTTATAGTCACATCAATACAATTTTTTTATTAATTTTATTTTGGTACAACTTTTGAATTGAATTTAACTATGGTTACATGGATTGTGGTGCAAAAAGTGAATTGAAAATTCATAAATATTATTTTATTGGTTTAGCTATTATTTTATTATTTCTTTAGGAAGCCCATTTCAGACCTCAAAATTTCCGTAATGTTACGGATCAACTGGAGAGAGAGAGACTTGGACACATTATGGTCGGAGATACGAGAGGATCATGGTGTCCACAGTGCATTAGCCAGGTTTAGGGTCCTGAAGTTTGTGGAGAACCCTTTGATGAGATATGGGGAGCACTTTTTGGCCGGGATTGTCAGTTATTGGGATCCGGACCATGAGGTCTTTATAGTGCAGGGGCAGCGGATCAAGTTGAAGGTCCAAGATATATATCTTTTGACTAGTCTCCCACCACTTGGGATGGTGGAGAGTATGAAGACAATGTTATCGTGAGGGCGGAACAAAATGGAGTTTGTAGAGAACCATTTCCGACTAGGTCTTTACGACACAAAATTTTGTCACCATCCCTGCAATCCTGATCCCACACATTGGAGGATCAATTCCATGACCAATACAATGTATCATGCCTTGAAAAGACCATCATTGCATCCCTTGCCATGAGCACAACATTCCTTCTGTTGACAATTTCTTGAGAAGAACATAAAAAACACATGTTTTTGGGTTGGCGTTGGTAGACTGTTATGCCCTCACACCAATGAGGAAGATGAACACTAGGCCTTGCCCATTGGCACTCTGTCCCAGTTAGCTACCCACACCAAGCTATTTTTGGAATTTTTTTTTAAAATAGAGGTGAAGTTTCCACCATAAAAATTTCATGGGCGAGTTAGCCTGAGTGGTTCGACTCAATAACTACAACCACCCTCCTTTGGCCTCTTGTTTCCACCTTTTGGGGAAACCTCCCAAAGGATAAGGCCTCCCTTCCACCAATGTAAGGAGCCCAACCTCCTCCTCTCCCTCTATAAATAAATCTATCTTAAATTGATGCATGAGATTAACAATTAGAGATGAAAGGCTAAAGAGAATTGTTGAACATCTTTTTGGTGAGACAGAATAGAAAGAGACCTTTGTTGAGAGATAGCTTAGGCTTGTATCCTCGCCTTGTCTCAATTCCCTGACAATCCTTCAAGACGTGCTTTGAATGAACCCACTGAAGGAGGCTGTGACATCAAGGCTCCTGTTGTAATCTCTTTCTTCTATTTATATATACATGACTATTGTCTAGTTCCCATCTTGTGTTAATATGGTTTATTTTAAGCAAAGTGTTTAGTCCTCCTTGACTGACTAGTTAGATAAAAATGAAGCTATTGTATTTTATATCACTCTTGTCTTTGATCTTTGTGCAGGAATACGAGTACCATTGCTAAAGCACCACAACCTGTCAGGACAAAGATCAATAGGTTGCCATGACTACACCTACGACAATTGTGTTCGACTCCAGGTAGGTCAATCTAACCCAACCTATTTCATTCATTATCTAGGAACCTACACCTTATCTTGTTCCCTTGTTGCTAGAACCACTCTAGGGATAGAGGGATCACCTCTATCTGCAGAAGGGATTTACCTTTCCAACAAGTTGGCAACTCCGCTGGGGATCAGTGTGAGTTTTTCATCTCATCAACGTCGGTCATTTGACTGCTTGTATGTCCTTTTTGGCTTGCTTGAGTGTTTAGAATTCTCCTGTTTAGATACAGAGTGTCAAGATTGACCTTTGCTTACTCGTTCTTCCCTCCTGCCATAGTTATCTGGCTTGGCACAAGTTTCTTTTGAATAGTTGCACCAATTGGCGCTTGTTGCTTTTGTTGCAATATCGCCAACGTCTATTTGGCTTGGATTACCACCTCACAGTCGCGTCGAATCCTGTAGGATTTGGTTTGACCATTTTGCCGAGTTTTTGGTAAGTTGTGCTTGACCCTGTGTTGTTTCTTGATTGGCAGTTGGTCTTTTGGAATTTTTTTGACTGTTGTAGGCTTTTTCTTCTCAGTTATTTGTCTATTCTCTCATTGGTTCATTTCGTAGCCCTAGGATCTCTAGGTGTCTTTCTCTCACTGAGCCTTTTGATTGAAGTTCGAGTCTTTTTATTGGTCAGCTTGATTCCCTAATTAGTTGTATTAGAATTTATTGATCCTTTGAGTTTTTGGTTTGTTGAACGATTACTCTTGTTTTTGTTTGGCTCTCCATCTCTTCACTTCGAGCATAGATTACATTGCTAGTTTGGGTCATTTTGAAATCTTTTTGTTTGTTTGAAAGAGTGCATCATTGGTTTGAGTACGTTTTTATGTCTGTATTTCTTTCAAATTGTTCATTTTGATATATCTACATTCATAGTGCTCTAAAATAGTGTTCGATCTGATTTCTAATGTAATTATTGCATTGTGAGCTTCGTTAATTCAAAAAACAAAAAAATTTGCAATCTTTCGTTTGCATTGGAAATGAAAAGTTCTTTTACATAACTAGTGCTTGATGAACTAGGAAAGAGTTTTTCGTTTCTCGTTTTGATTATATTAGATGCATTAGAGGACTTATTCATATGTTATCATTGTTTGTTTCTTTATAAAATATCTCTATCCTCCTCTTAGTTAGCATTCATCGAATGGAAAATGATGTTATATTGCATGTAGTGTGCATTTAGGAAGTTTGAGATCAAATTCGTTAGGACTTTAAAACTAAAACATTAATTCAAGATCAACTTTAAAATTTATTCAATTAATCTAAGGAAGCATTGGAACCTAATGAAAACATTATTAGAGGTCTAGGCTAGTGACGTGTTCTAGCGTCGTTAAACCTAGTAGCTTTCATTCGTCGCTTGGCTTTGGACAACACTAGTACGGACTTGTGCTCCCCATACCGTTGCGTATATAATGGGAGACCCTCATAGGTTCAAATCATTTATCCATAGGAAGCCAAGTCTGCTGCCCTATAACCATGATACACCGAACAGAGCATTTGGGGAGACTACCTTCAAATACATTAAGTCTTTGGTCATTTCTCTTTCATTTAATCACCAAGGTGTATATGGAAATTCACGGAAACTTGGTACACCCTCTTGCTTAGATTACCTGAGTAGTCATTTCGATCTTTTCATGACTCCTTAAAAAGATAAGATATGATTGAGCACTTGTCATTTCATGCTCGTTTAAAATTGAAAGTCACTAGAGTCATCTTTTTTCTATTTCTCAACTCTTAAAATATGAAACAAAAAAGTTTTTGTTGGCTCGAGGGGTCCTGACCTGGGTTCAGAGGTTAAGGTTTTCCAACAAACCGATATACTACTGGCCCTTTCGACAGTGACCTGCTTGCGCAGGCCAAAGTCTCACCCGAAGCAGTATGGGAGGGGGTTGGAACCAGGTTTCTGCACCTTGAGAGAGGGTAGGTAAGTCAGGTAGAGCTGCGTTCAACTTCACAATTACCAAATTGTATATTATAGAACCCAGATCTATAGATCCCTTCACATCCATGTGCCTAATACCAATTATATTCACAGTAATCAACAAATCATAAATTCACAGAACAATAACGCAACTATCATAGGTAATATTGCATAAAGTATAATAGATAGATCCAGATAAGATGCCATTGCAACATAAGAAAATAACATAGTTAATTGTGTAGCTTAACATAAAACCATGCATAACATAGCAGATATCATAGATTCATATTAACAGATTCAGATATTCCAACAAGCTTCCGCTTTCATTAATCCTTCATATCCTTTTACAATACCCAAAACCCAACCTACGTACACAACATCACGGTCCACACACAGCAAGACTAAGGATCTCTGCGCACACAACCAGCAGGAGTCCTTTCCCCCAATAACCCAAAAAAATATACTAATTCATAATTTGCACCAATCTTAATTCATGCCTTCCTATTGAATCAAAATGTCCTTCTATTTATAACAATCTAGCCTAATCTTTCCCATGGTCCGCAAACCGTGGTTTGCGAACTCTAGGTCTACCCTTTGACCCATTATAATGCTTTCAGGGTTTGACCCACCCAAAAACCCCTGTGCTAGACTAAAATATGCCAAAAATATAAAAAAATACTCAAAATTGTCCCAATTCGCAGCCTTTGGAGGACCCTGTTCCAATAGTCCCCCAACACAATATTGTGACTCATCCCCAGTCACTGTGGTGGTCGGGTCTCCACCTAGACGTGCAGTTCATTGACGGTTGCAACCAGTGGGGGAAACACTTCTTGACTCTCAGAAGCAGCACTCTACACAATATCCACGAGCTTCTTTGATGTCGGTCCTTCTGTCGTAGCGGTGACACTCTCTAGTGTCTGATTTAGTCGCTTAATAGCAACATCAACATCCTGTGAGAGCTAGAGGGCTACATCAACCCAAGGCTTCAAGAATTATCCGATGATGTGATTCTTATGCTGTAGCTCCTCAATCTCATCTTGGAGGGTGTTGTTGGTCTTCAATTGTGCCAAACGTTGTGAAAGAAAAAAGGTGGGTAATGTAGCCTCGATTTGCTCGAACGTTTCCTCCTTCTACCACAAGTCCTTATTTATTTTCTGGAGGATTGGATCACGCTGGAACTTGGTCCATAACTGCATGGTTGTCTCTAGTAACTGGGCACCTTGAGCAATCTTCCCTGTAATGGTGTTTGTAGTCGTGGTCACCAGCGCAGCGTGTTGGGCTTGTACCTCCGAAGATGTTTCGGGCTGCAATTTGGCCTATAAGTCAGTGATTTGTTGCTCCAGCTACGTCTTAATGACCTGCATTTCTGTCCTGGAAGCCTTCAACACTACGACTAATCCTTCAAATTTATCCCATGGGGTGGTTGTAGATGGGATATCTTCTGTAACCTCTGTGCAAAGCTAGTGGATCAAGGTTTCGAGCTTCGCTTGTTGCGCGACAGTGAGGAGCACTTATGCATTCTATTGTGCGATGGTTTGCTCAGCCGCACCGAGTTTTTTGTGTACTTGCTGGTCCTGATGGTGAATCTCCTGAAACACAGTGGTGTTGAGACCCTGCAATGCTTCGTGGGGCAGCTTGCCTAGATTCAACTGCACCCCTACACCTGCTTGGAGTTGTATTCCCTGGTCAGGTGGACTGATCACAAGGGCGGTGCTAGGTGAGTAATAGAGACGATTTTCCTTTATAACTAACATTATACTGCTAGATGTTAAGGGATCCCATCCCTGAACCATGCTGGTCGTAGCCGTCAATGAACTATTCAAGCAGGTGGACACCCCACCACCACAGTGACTCGAGACGAGTCACAAGATTATGTTGGGGAACTGTTGGAATAGGGTCTTCCAAAGGTTGCGAATTGGGACAATTTTGAGTATTTTTTGTATATTTTTGGCATATTTTATTCTAGCGCAGGAGTTTTGGGGTGGGTCAAAGCCCCAAAAGAATTATAATGGGTCAAAGGGTAGATCTACTAATTCGCAATTCGCACCAATCTTGATTCATGCCTTCCTATTGACTCAAAATGTCCTTATATTTATAACGATCTAGCCTAATCTTTCTTGTGGTCCACAAACCATGGTTTGCGGACTCTAGGTATACCCTTTGACCCATTACAATGCTTTCAGGGCTTTGACCCACCCCGAAATCCCTGCGCTAGACTAAAATATGCCAAAAATATACAAAAAAACTAAAAATTTTCCCAATTCGCAGCCTTTGGAGAACCCTGTTCCAATAGTTTAGTTCTAATGTCGTAAAATTAATTACCCACAATCACATGCTGGTTAAAAGTCCTTTAGTTGGCTTGTTTCTATAATTCGTTAGAGTTTGATCATAAAGCCTTGAATTGCCTGTCTCATTTTCATTCCTGTTTTGAAATATTGTCACAGTGGTGGAACCACTAATTTCATCGTCTTCTTCATTACCTCTTAGTGGTAGTTTTTTTCTTGACGTTTCCTTTGAAACCCCTCAATCCACTAGGTCTGCCAAGCTTGCACATCCTATTCTCCTAAGCGTTCAACCTCTCGCTACCCAGTCTCCTCCTAAAGAGTTAGTTGAGTTCAATTGGCCTCCTCAGGGTGTTTGTTCTGGTTTTGGGAGTGAGGAATAATTCCCTCCTCTTACCTTGGGATCACCATTCTTAGCCGTTGCCTTACCTCCTAGTCCCTGTCGTCTTTTTGAAGATCTTACGGCTTCGTCAGACATGGATTCTTCAAGTCCTATTGGCAGTGAACAAATGCCTATTTCTACAGGGGAATACCAGCTTTTCCAAGAAGATCTCCTGAGTGTTTCTAATCAATCTTATCCTCAATCAGTGTCACTTCCACCCAGTTATCAGACTTTGGGCCATATTATTTTTGGTGCTGCGTCCATAGCACAATCCAGTACCTCGACTCCTTCTAGGATTTTTTTTCCTTCCTTCATTAGGATTGTCTCCTTCGACACTTAGCTCGTTGGTCACACATCTGTTCTGGTCCAAACTACTGTTTGTGTGGCTTCATCTGCACCAGTTGTTACACATCATTCATCAGGATCTTTCCACACTCACAAGTCTATCTTTCTTAATCCCACATGGCTTGTCAATCCCATTCTGAGTATATCACAAGCTCGCACTATAGACACCACACCTGCTTCCAATGTGGCTATGAATTCCACTTCTATTCCTAGAAGCCTTACTTTTGATGCGTATCTATTGGCTCTTCAGCAGCGGAACTCTCAAGGTTCTCAGCAGCCCCATGCTTCTGTCAATCCTCCTCATCACTATGATGTCTATGGTAACCCTGTTTATTTTCCTCCTATATGTAATATTCCTACTTTAGCAAGCAACTAAGGGGAATATTAAAATTTTGATCTTTGCACTTAGTAGTTGGATAAATGGGTAAGGAGGCCCATGCTTAATAAAAACATTAATAAAACCCATTATAATGTGAAAGGGGATCATCATAGTAGCTAGATTTTACACTTGTGTGTGTGAATAGGGACAAATGGATGAGGACAAAGTCAAGTTTGACTAAGTCAACATGCATGCATGAAGAAGAAGAGGTCATCAATATAAACAATTCAGTGTGAACAAGGATTAGCCTAGGCAGACATTTGAGAGCTAGATTAGAAGCACTTGAGTGTGAAAAGGGATGAGGCAGATTGAAGAGGTCAACCTTGACCAAATCAAACAACGCATTATGGAGGAGTGGCCTTGATGAAGGTACAGCGTAATTTTGGAGGGAGATTTCTCCTGTGGAGTTGGAAACCCTATTGGGTGGGACCCAAGGTGAGGAGGCACGCAAAGTTTCTAAGGGAGAGGATGGCAACCATTTGGGGTTAGCTTGTATTATTATTGATTTTGTCTATTTAGACTATTTGGCATCCTCTTGCTATTTAGAAGAGCTGCAGTGTTGTTTAGCACAAGGATCTCCTGTTTAGGAATCCTTCTCCTTTCTTAAGGGGCCTCAAGGAGGAGCATTGTACTTTATTTTTCCACACTTAGGCTTGTGGCCAAGCATTCTCCTTCAGCCACAATGTTATTTCTATAGAGAATAGTGTTGTGTTGCAGTGGAAAGTCCCCAACACCACTTTCTCAGCTTATCTTTATGACGAGGGAGCTTCCCTTTCTTTACAAGATCTGCTAAGGAGGTTTCTAAGCATCATGTACATCTTGGCATGTGGCCAAATAATTCTCTAGCATTGACTGCGCAGTCCTTGGTAGGATCTACATTATTTTTCATAGTGTTAGAGTAGCAGGGTTTGAACCCTTGCTTGTGAGCTGGTTCCTTGGAGGAAGGGTCAACCCTTCTCCTGGAAAGCTCTGTATTTCATTCTTCTTCTATCATTTGTACATGTTAGCTACATTTATATATATCTGTAGTATAAATACGTTTTTCATATCTATATCTACAGATCTTCACTTTTATACATTGTACTTTCATGAAACCCTTGTTGGGTTATCCTTATTTTATATAAAAAGGAAGAGATCTACACTTTTCTCAGCCATTGGATGATTGTACACTCCAGATCTACTATTTCTCATTATTTTCTGCATAAACCCTCATTCGAATAATACTGTTGTATGCTTCAGTAATTTTTGTTAAGAAAAGTCACGGGGTTTAGGCTTATTTGAGCTGCATTGGTTTGGGGAGACCTATTTAGCTTGGCTAGAAGCATTGTTTTTGGATCCAATTCTAGGTGTAAGCTATATATTGTATATTCTAAGGGATACAAGTCCCATTTTTCATAGATATAGAATTATTTTATGAAGACAACCATTTTATGCCCTATATTACTGCATTTCCCCACTTTGGAAGGAGTGTATAGGCCATATTCTTGCTGTTGATCATTCATTTGATGGGTAGATGTTCCTGTACATCTTATGAGTTGATTTACACCATTATGTGCTTATTTTCATGAAAGCTCCAACTTTAGAATATCTTCAGATATTCTTATTTTTTTAGATTTTCCCTATTTTGGGATATTACACTATCGATCCAAATCAGGTTGTTTATCTGCCTCCGACTGACCCCTATTGGATCGTTCCTCATCACCATTGATATAGGCACAAACCTCAGGCCCACAAGGACAACCCTTACAGGGACAACCTTTGGTTCAGGGAAAAACCTTTGGTTCTCAGGGACAACCTTATGGTCCACAAGGCCAACCCTTACAGGGTCAAACTTCAGTCCAACAAGGACAACCCTACGATCCTTCCGGTCAACCTCAATATTAACTAGGATCATCTTGTGCTCCTGGGGGGGGATGTATCCACCACATGGAAAATCTTTTGTGCAACAGCAGCAACCTTACGTTTAGCAGGTCCAAACTTTTGTACAACAAGTACAACCCTACGGTCATGATCCGGGTCAACCTAGTTATCAGGGACAACCTGGTCCATCACAACCATCGGGCCAACCTCATCCGCAAGGGCAACTCGGTGGTCCTCATTATTGAGGCCAACCTACTCCACAGGGATAGCTTTCCTAGCCTTAGTAGCCGATTGAACCTGCTCAATAGGCCCAACAGCCAATTCAACCTGTTCAACCTGCTCAATAGTCAGTTCAACCTATTCAACCAGCTCAGCATCCTATTCAACCTACTCAGTAGGTACCTCTTGCTCAACCCCAAGGTGCTACTTACCCTCCTCAAAGTAAACATTAGGCTGTATATAGTGTGGCCCAAGGTTTCACTTATTACCCTCAAAATCAATCCCAGATCATGTATAATCCACCTCAAGGCAATGCTTACATTTCGCAGTAGAATCCATATGTTTCTTAGCAAGGACCTCAATGGTATGCTCAAAATCAATATCTCAGTCCTCAACCCCAGCTTGGGCAGAACTATTAGGCTTATAACCCCTATGGACAGAATCCTCTGAGACAAAACATATGGGGGCAGAATTTCTCCCAGCCTGGGTGGAATGTTAACACTGGTCCCTATCAATGACCTCCAAATTTTCGTTTCTCGCAATGTTGGAACTGCCTGATGTGTCCAAATTGACAAATGATCCAATTCTCCATAATCCGTATTGGCCTCCATTTCCAAAAAAAATTCCCGGCGATTGTCCTAAGTTTGAGGGCAAGTCCAGAGAAGACCCCCAAGCGCATGTTATGGCATACCATCTTTGGTGTTCCTATAGCACTTGGGTTGACAATTCCATTCGACTCCATATTTTCCAACAGACTCTTATTGGTGCCACTACAAAGTGGTACATTGAATTGTCTCGTGGTATCTTTCAAGATTTCAACTCTTTTTCCATGGTATTTCTGACACATTTTTAGTTACCGATTCGGTATGAGATCGAGACGCACCTCCTCACATCTTTGAAATAGGATCGAGCTACTCATATCTCAGATCATATTCATGAATGGAGACACCGTTTTTACTTGATAAAGTTTGATATTCTTGATCAGCTTCTAACTGATTGGCTCACTACCTCATTTTTCAATCAAATCGTTAAATAAATAGCTATGGGGGCATGTGTAACCGAAGAACAGGCCATTGCTTGTGCCGTTTACCTTGATCTTGTGTACTCCCAGTTTGACACATTTTATGATATCTTGCTTGATACTCCTTGACCTGGAACTTCTAAAGCAACAACTACACCATCCGTTAATGGTATCATTGGTTCCGTATCTCAGACTTCTCAGAAGTCTTCTCCTTTGAACCCTGGGAAGAAAAAATCTAATTCATCCATTAATATTGCTTCTCAGTCTACCCCAAATTCGGGTAAAACCACGAAAGTCAATGTCGTTCAGGCCAATCCAATGCATAATAATTCCAAGGAAAAAACTGAGGGTAAAGGTAAGGCCAAAGATGATACTCCGAAATAGGATTCTCAAAAATCTTGTGCTGATGATGGTTCACATCGAAAAATGAAGTATCCTTTTTTAATTTGTGACGAAGAGCACTACACTAAAGACTATCCTCGACGGGCTGAAGTAAGTAGATTGCTCAAAGGCACCCAAGGAACTCTAGTCATTCTCAAAGAACCTTTTCATCACAACAGACCCAGATGATAGAGCAACCTCAGTCCTCTACCCCATTTGGCTCTCAGGTTTTCATGATGAACTATTCTACATCCATTGCTATCGCTACTCAGTAAAAATATTATACCAAACTGCGTCAGGCAGTGGGGAAAGAGATCGTTGTTGATCCACCTCCTCCAACTATTTTTGGCCCTCTTCAGATTGAAAGGCCCATTATTGAGCCTGTTGTATGGCCGCCTTCCAAAGGTGTACTCCGTAAGTCTTCTTACAATCCCAACACACGTGCTGCTCAATATTATAGTATTGTTGAGAATTTGGCTTAGGTGGCATCTGCAATATCTGCATTAGAAGTACTTTAGATTTGTATGTCTCAACAGAAGGCTTTGCTATCTACGATCAGCGGGGTTGATCCTGCTGATTCAGGCCTTATCACTTTCGACTTGGAGAATTTCATCCCACATCTCCCACACCAGCTTGCGCTCATCATCCAAGTTGGCATTAATGGAATGAATATCCATCGAGCGGTTGTGGATGAGGGTGAATATATGTGTTTCATGTCATCTACCTACTAGAAATCCATTGGTTCTCTAGCTTTGAATACATCTCCAAATTATCTTGAAGCATTTGATGGAAGGGAATCTAAACCTCTAGATGTTCTCACTAGTTTACCGATTAATCTAGAAGGGAAGACAGTCAATTTCGAGGTTGAAGTAGTTGATGCCAAGCTCAATTACAGTCTTCTCCTCGGTCACAGTTGGACTCATGCTATGTTGTGCATGTCGTCCACTCTGTTTCGTGTTTTGAAATTTCCACATGAAGGAAATATTGTTACTGTTGATCAGTTGTATTTTTTCACTTCTTCTTCCAAGAACAATGTCTCGTACATGGATCAAATTCCTATTCCCTACGAGAGCGTATGGCCGGGTCTCTTCAAAGATCCTGTCCTCATGGGTTTTTATCCTCTTTCTCCACCCAACATTGTTTAGATTAATATGATCTCTTAGTCTGATGACCCGTGGATCATCCCTTCGCTTGATAAGATTGATTCATTTGGAGATTCGATGCCGTTAAGTCTAATTGAAATTGAATATTGTGAACTTATTTCAGCTTTGGAGCCTCCACCTCCTGATCATGCTCCTTCGGGCATGTCTCTCGACACTTATTCTCAATCCCCTTGGCTTGGTGATTCAGATTCGCTCGATCCCTTGAAAGAGATATTTCCCTCCGATGAAGCCATCGTGGAAACTATGTCTCTCAAGGATCCTCCGTGGGATGATAGTCATCATCGTTCCTCATTCATTCCTGGCCTCGGGACCATGTCTACATTTCTTGATAGGTTCGCTTCTTAGCTTCTGTTAGACTCCTATACCAATAGGTGTCATTTTTCATGATTGACTTGTTGAACTATGCAATATGTTCAAACCTTTTTCCTGTGCAAAGTTGTTCCATATTCTTGAAAAATCAAAAAAATTTAAATAATGTAAAGAGGGTATACCCTAAAATAAAAATTAAAGGGTGAAAAGAATAAAATGATCAAAAAAGTGAAAGAAATGAACCCCAAACAAAAATAGACCAGGAAAGTGTGCAAGTCCAAATGCCATTACTATTTCATTTTTTGTAATAAGAAAAATTGTGTGCAGCTTGTCAAACTTTTGCCACAATTTATGAAGATTCAAACTGTTTAAAACTTGACTCATTCATCTTTCAATTTCTTGTTTTAGAAATAGAGAATAAATATCTGGCCAAACAGTTTAATCTTGGCAGATAAGTAGGTAGGTAGAGTTAATAAAAAGTGCTCAATATTTTAATCTGAGCTCTTGCATGTAATAAGTGTAGATTTAAGTAGGTTTGCCATGTAAAAGAAAAAGAAGATTGATAAGGGTTTTCTAGTCTAAGTGCACCCTAATAAAGAATAGAAAATGGTAGGGTAAAGTAAGTAGGGTAGGTAGATGTTGTTGCAGAATTACATGTGATGAATGATGGTTCTAAATGTTTTCAATTTTACTTTCATCACAAAGTACAAGGGCATATACTATATTGGAAAAGTTCACAACAAAGAAAAGTCAAGATTATTAACTTCCCTTTCATTTTCCCCTAAAGATTTCACTAATTTCCCCTAAGTGCTAAGGTCTTTGAAGATTAAAGGGGCTCAAGGCATTTCCTTGACTTTTGGAGGGACCGGACCCTCGGCCCAATAATTGAAAAAACCTAAGTACTTGAAATCATCCATTATCACATTCATTCACCTCTCAAAAATATTTTTCTAAGTAAAATCCCATTTTACTTAGGAAAATCCTTCAATATTTCATGAAAAGCCCTCAAAATCACTTTTATTCTAAGTCTAAGTGATAAAAGTATAATAATGCCATTTACTTTTGAATCTTCACTTTCTTGGTTATATTTAAGTATTTTGAGTTTACATTGTCCCTTTGTCACATTAACTCTAACTTATGTATTAACTCCCGTAAAAATCACCTTTTTCCTATGTATATAATTCCTTTTTTATAAATATCCCAAAAACCCATATATTATAGTTTTTAGCCAAAGTATTTAACCCCCATATATTCAAATAAAGAACCCACATTATATGCCCTTTGGCTAAAAAATAACATTAATTCTATTCCCGCCCCTATGGTAAGAAAGTCACATTGATTTAATTACCATATATTAAAAAATATATGAAAAAGGTTTAAAAATATGAATATATGTTTGAAATAAAAAATAAATCCAAAGTTTAATTGAAATCAAACTTTGAAATAATTCATCCCCGCGCATTTTCCATTTCCCAACCATTTTTCATATGGGGTTAATTAATCCTTAAGATTAATTAATAACCAACCTTTTCACCAATCAAAAGCCACCCGAAATAATTAATTAAATGTTAAATATTTTGAAAACCCATCGGGCCCGCACATTAACTCCCATATCATCTCCCCGTCCCGTCGTCCGTTGGATCATTCCATCGAAAATCAACGGCGATCATTCATTCCGCTGACTGTCTCCCGTCCAATAATTAACTCACGAAATCATGGTGGTTTCGGAACAGTGCGATGGCTACGTGTTGACCATTGAATCGCTTCGCTGCCTCCCTGCGGAAAACCGCCTACTCCCGAAAGCGGTGCGGAAATTACCGCTTACCGCTAGATCCTAATGACGTGTCCTCCCGTACCATGATGAAGCCATTCCCGAAAATAATAAAAAAAGCCCGTTGACTTTGTAAATAAAACAAAACTCCGCGTATTTTCTATCATTTTGTCTGGTGAAAGTGACTATGCCCTCCACTGAAAATTTGAAAATTTCGTTGTTAAACTGCTGTCGACCAAGATTGCTGAACTCCATTGCTATACCAGTGCCTGAGCATTCATCTGCCATTAACCAATGCCTGTAAATCTCGACATTTTCCATAAAACAGGTATTTATCCGATTTCTTGCTGGAACTCTTTGAAAAATCCGCATTCCAGTGTTAAGTTCACGCCATAGTCTAAAGAAAAGGTTAATATTGGTCTGTTTTAGTTCCTGCAACTAAAATCAAATTTCCAAAACTAAAATTGCACCCATTCCATGAAAACCCCCGAAACTTCCACTTTGAATACACAAGAACCAAAATGGAAGTTTCGGTAGCCTTGAGTGTAGCCCCATTAAACGCCCCTCACAGAGAATTGGAATACTTGCCACTAGTGGATAAAGATTTTCAAATTAAAGACTTATTTTTCAATGAAAATCCCCTTCGAAGTTGTTGTCACTGCAGAGATGATTATTCGAAAGGTTTGGATCTCATTGGGTTATGGGAATCCAATTTTCCAAGATATCTCATCCCCTCAGTCCGTATTTTCCCAGAAATTATCCACTACTGTCATTCCAATTATGATCCTACTCAAAGAGAAGTGTTATCCCCGGACCAGAGTATCCTTTTCTCCATTACTCCTCAAGCTATCAATACAGTGCTCCATTTTGAACCTGATCAAAATCTTACTCCCTTGTCCATGGAAGAACTACTTGAAAAGTCTACCCAATTGTCCCAAAAAAAATGGAATTTCATTTGCCAGACCTTTATGTTACCTGAACATCAACCTAAGGGCCCTCCTCCCTATGGTTTTGTATTTTTTACTAAATTAGGCAAGCTCATCCTGAATATGATATCCTTTGTACTGGGTTTTAATACTAGTGAGTATGTTGATGAATTAACCCTAATAATATTATCCATCTTCAATCCTGGACAGCCTCCTGCTGTGAAATATGACTTTGCATCTTTCATTGAAAATAAAATCCATGACCAGTTCACGAGGTTAGATAATGAGAAAGTGTTTAAATATTCTTCAGTCATTTACCATCTCATCATCTATTATCAATCAGAGAAGTTCCATTTTCCTGTTCAAAAGCTTGATGCCAAGGAAAACCCTAGGTCTGTTATATTTTGGTCTGCCATAACTCACAGTTCCTATAATTCTCCCTATTCTTATGTTGAGTTCACTGATATTTTCATACATCCTGCAACTACCTTGTTGACAGGAGTTGTTCCTCCAAGACTCAGCAATGAGATTAAGAAAACTTTACAGCTTTCAAGGACATACAAAGTTGGAGACTGGTATTTGTACCAAAATTATTCAGAAATCAGAATATATGGATGTGAACTTTGTCCATTCAAGCTGCCTAAATATGTGCCTATGAGACTTTTTGCCTTAGAGTATTTCAGGCAAATGAATAATTCTGATGTTATTAATTTTTGTAACGCTAAGAAGAAAGCCCAACTCATAATCAAAAGTCATTTAGGCCCCTTTATATGCAATTCTAGGGATGCTGAACAAGAAGCAGAAAATATATTGCAAAACCATTTCAAGTTACAAAAGAGTTTCCATTGGATTCCCTATGATCCATTCAGTTTTATCTGTGACAAAAGAATGAAGAACAAATCAGCACCCTACTTTCACCACAGAATTCCAGAAATAGAACAGTATGCTAATCAAGATGAGTGGATGGAAGGAACATTAGTTGAACAGGATAGTGAAGAAGTCAATATGAACAAAATTATGAAATATCTTGAGAAAAAGTTTGACCTAGAATCTTTTGGGCAAGTGTAGATACCTCATATTGGAACTTCTTCAGCAGGAAATCTTCAACAGGGATTACAGGAAAATAGTTCATCAATTGCAGTTGAGTCTAAAGGAAAAGGGAAAGAACATGAAGTACAAGTCATTGAAACTTTCATTATGACAGAAAAGCCTCAAAATTCTAAGGCACCAAATCAAACACAGGTTTCTCCTCCTCAAGTTAATCACCCTGAAGTTTCAGAATTGCAGACTCCATATAATATGGAAATAGGCAAGAAAAGACAGGTTGCAGATCCCACTCCTCCCAAAGAATCCGCACAACAACATCAAGCTAAAAGGCAGAAACTGAATCCACTTCCAGAAGTGGAATCTATAGATGAAATCATTGATGATGAAAGAGAGGATAGTCAACTAACTGGTTCAGTTAGTTAAACACGCCCAGGTCATAAAGGAAAGGAATTACAAAAACAGTTGAGTATTGAAGTGTCTTCCTTTAAACTGCCAAAGACAGATGCAGGTGATATAAAGAAGACTTTCATTAATATAAAAGCAAGGAATGACCCATTGAGGATGCAGGTATATGATCAGTATCTTAGAATGGCTCCACACAATCAAGAAAGATTAATATCAGCTTTTGACATTTAGCAAGGGAAAATGATGATGAGCCATTTCAAGTCCAAAGTGCCAAAACCCAAGACAGCATCTGATTACATTAGGACCAATTTTGAGGTCCTAGCAAAAGACATTCATCCATTAGACAAAATATAATTACATAAAAAAACTGGGGAAATGATATATTCTACCCTTACTGATAAAGCAATGGCAGCCCATAGATTGCAAGATTATTTAAATAATACAAATACCCAGTTGCAAATTGAGAAAGCTTCTTCTTAGGCAAAGGATAACAGAATCAAATCTATGGAGGAAATAATCATCAGTTTGGGTCATAATCCCAAAGATATAAAAAGCATTTAGGCACTGATTAAAAAGAGGGATGATGATATTGCTGCACTGAGAAAGCAATTGAAATTGCCAGCCTCAAGGCATCCCCAAACTCAAGAAGTTTTGAAGGAAAATTCACAAGAATAAATGATGGAATTGCTCCTGAAAATGACTGAGTAACTGAGTGAGACTGAGAAAGAACTGGAGCAGGCATTGAAAGAAAAACAATCTATCATGCAGACATCCACAACAAAGGCCACTACAGGTACAACAGCATTAGATCAACAAACAGATCCATTACAGGTGAATACTTCTAATTTAAGTTCTGATGAATTAGCAAAACAAATGGAAAGTTTAAAACTCAGAGTCACAGAACTTCAATCTACAAAATTATAGCTTGTGAATTTCGAACAAAAATATGATATGTCAAAAATACTGTCGCTGATAATACAAGAGAAATCAAAAGGCTGGAGAAATTGGTTAAGGCTTTAGAAAAAGATCTCTCATTAGAAAAGCCTTTGAGAGAAATTAATGAAATTGTTTGGAATAATATTATTGATTCAATAAAGAGTATTTGGTCCTTTTTTCAAATAATATTTTAACAAAATGACTTGGTCAAAGTAGCTATGGAAGAAATTGCCAAAACAAGAGAAAAATTAAGGGACAGACCTGAGCAAGCAACTCAACTTATACAATTTTTGAACACCCAGACCAAACAACATCTTGCAGAGCTTGGAATTGAGGACAGGATAGGTACTATTTTAGAAATAAAAAGAGTTTTTACCAAAATAACTCTTATGCAAAATCTGGAAAGTTAATGCTCAGATATTCAGGAAGAGATTAATGCCTTCAAAGAAAATTTTCAGGTTTTATTGAATAACGGGTTACCCAGTCCTATGCTCTCAGAAGACAAAATAATGGACTTGGGAACCTATGTTAACAAATTGGATATAGATGCTCATAACACAACTTCTCACTCTATCATTTCGTCAGAAGCAACATTGCCAACAGGGAAGAATCTCTACGACAGGTTAAAGAATTTGTTTCATCTTGAGTATGAAATAAGGTATTTGTTCCCAAACTGGCCCACTTTCTTTAGATACACAGAGGCCGATGAAACATTAAGAAAACTTAAAAGAACCATAATAGCAGAATACAAATGGTGGGAAGACCTATTGGAAATTTTGTGAAATTTATCTTCAGGTAGAGAATTTTGCCTTTTACTATCATGTAAAGAATAAATAGATGAGCAAAGGTTAAAGAGTATCAGTTTTGCAGTTGAAAGTGTATCAGTAGAAATAAAGAGTATCAGACAAGAAAAACAGTAAAAAAGAATTACTCAAAAGGACAACATCAAGCCCTATTGTAGGACCTGCCTCCAGCACATCCACAAAGGGAGGAAACAACACACCAGCAATTATTTTTTGTCCTATCTACGAGACCATCTGTCTCCTCTTTTATTGTAACTTATTCATTAGTCACCCTAGATTATTTCCTAGGTTAGTGTGAGATATTTTAAATCATTTTTTGTATAAATAAACCCTTGAATAAAGTATTGAGGGTGGATTCTACTACTTTGTTGTGACATTGATGTTTTTGGAATAAAAGTGTTTTGGAGAAATTTATTTGTGGCTTGCTGGATGACAATTTGAAGCTCAGGACTTTTTGCAGGATTCATGTGTCGGACTGCAGTTCAATAAGTCTTTCTATCTTACGTCTTAAGTTTTATATCTGTTTATATTATCATCGTGTCCATTTCTGAATAATTGACATAAAATAATAAATCAGAATTTACTTAATTGTACTCTGATTTCAATTGTGATTATTCTAAATGTTTTCCTCTAAATTAGTTATAAGCAACGAATTCTTAATTGCTCTTGCTTCACTAATTTAAACATTTTGGTTACTTTAGTAAAGAATTCTTCACTGCTCTTTATTTGTAATCATTTCATTTCTTTCTTTTGAACATGGTGAAAGATTCTTAACTGCCTTTCATCCCTTCAAACCTATTCCATCCACTTTAAATTTTAAGGATTGTTCTCTGTTTGGCTATCTTGCCCTGCAAAGCCATCTTGTGTGTAGAATAGAAATCCAGTAAAGCCATCCTTTGACTCCATAACCCAATGGCCTGAAAATATTCAACCTTGCCCTTAGTTGGCGAATTCCACCATTTTCAAACAAACTCTTGGATCTATAACTAGCCTAAAACTTTCTAAGAACAAAGATAAATTATAAAGAGAGAGCCCTCTCTGGATGCAGATTGGCTAGATTCTGCATCTGAAGGTTGGTTTGTGGTACCTCGGGTATAATTTCGTTTTCTTACAACTTCAAGGAAAACCTGAGTGATAACATAGTGGCGACCATACTGGGGATCTGAATATCTTTATTGTCAATATTGTTTTCTTATAAGCTATGGACAGAGTCTGAAGATCGGCCAGGTAGCCTTTGAGATGCTTTTGCTCTGCAATTGCATAGTAAATAAATGTTGCTTCATTCTATCTCTGGTTTAGCTTAAATAACTGAACTTTAGTTTCAAACATTCAATCAGGCTCTCTATTTCAATAAATCTTTGAGAAAATTTTAATTAAAAATCTAAAACTTCTTGAAGAAAATTGTCGAAGTTTTATTTTTCATTCCATTTAAAAACCAAAAAAAAAAAAAAAAATTATCTAGAAAACTGACTGGGGAAGACTAACCTTTTTCTTCAGAAATACTTTACAGGTTCAGATCTGATCTATGATGGTGGAAAGTGATCAGACACATAGAGGTTAAAATCATCCACCTGGCGAATCCAAGTACATTTAACAATCAAAACTCCACTGGAGGAATGAACTTGGAGGAACATTATGGAAAGATCAGGCTTTCAACTTGGATCTTAATCCAAGACATTATGTTCTTTCACATTAAGAATGGTTATCAATATGTATTGTATTTTATATAAGGATATAACTTGGTTTTACAGATATCGTGGCCTTTCATTATGGCTGATTTTCAAGATGATACAAGAATAAAATAAAGATATGCTCCCATGAGTAGAGATCACATATCTGGATTTCCACACAAACTACCGAAGGTAAATTGGGGTGAAAATCTGCCCATGTTTCAAGATGAGAATATTGATGATCCTTTACTACATCTCATTAAATTTCATATACACTCATCAAGATTGAAGGGTGATTGGCATGAGGATTGCCTCATGAAAATATTCATGGGAACCTTAGAAGGAAAAGCAAGGGAATGGTATGAAGCTCTCAAACCCACTAGTTTGTTTTCTCTAAAAGATTTTCACAAGGTATTTTATGAGCATTACAAAGAATATTTTCCATCTTTATCATTAGCTGAAAATTGTTGTGATAAAGCTGAATATCTTATACATTACCTTAAAAATATTGATGAAGATTTTGAAAATTGGCATCCTGAAGATTTATTAGAAGAAGTCCAAAACTTTCATTCTCAAGTTAAATGTCATAATAATCGAGAGGAGTTAAACAAAGATGAAATAATTCAGGAGATAAATCAAGATCCACAAAACCCCTCTGTATTAACAAATGATGGTTCATTTAATGTTTTGAATGGAGTTAAAGAAAATAATCAACCTCATGATCAAATTTTAGATAAGGGAAAAAAAAATTGTCATTTCAATCTAAGAATTCAGAGATTCCCATCCCCCCTCACCGAAGAAGAAATCAATTTGCTTCTAAACATGCAACCATCCTCAAAATATTTACCAAATGAAGAAATTGTTTCTACTTCTTCTAATGTTGATGAATGTACAAAAGTTTTTATCCATGAAGGGGCAGAAGAACAAGTTGATGCTCATGTTATTCTACTTTCCAAAAAAGGCCCATTACTTGATAGCACTCATATTGAGAAAAATAATGAGTTTCAAATAGAATGAAACCAATCTAATCAAGACATATTGGGATTGTTGGAAGAGAAATATGCTGATCCAATGTTTATAATTGATGACATTCCTTCTTCTGAAGATTTTCCTAAATATGATCAGTATGATGATAGTTATGTTCTCCCAATTCAAAATAATTTCCTAGAACAATCACTAGCTATTTTGAGGGATGAGATATTAGAACTTCAGCTTGATGATGATTTTCTAAAAGCTTTCTTTCTTCTATTGAAATCAAGAAAATGTTCTCCTCAAGTTAAAAAATGGCTTCTTGATGCAATTTCTGAAAATTATGAAAATGAAATCAAAATTTTGCATTCTCAAATTCAGTCATACAATTTCCGAAATCCTAAAGAATTCTTTGAAAATCTTCCTTCTCCAAAGCAAGAGGAAATTGTACTATCTTTTGACTTGCATATTGAAGATGATTATTTTTTCAAACACAGGACTGAAGAAATAAGTTCATGGTCTAATATTCATAATTCAATTGAACAATTAGTCATTAAAGGCCTAGAAGTAAATAACATACATCATGCTTTTATTGATCCTATATCAGATTATATGGAGAATCTTTTGAGCCCAAATCTGCAAACATGTTTTCTCTATAAGGATCAAATACATAAAAAGTGGCCTTTACACATCATATCATTTATTATAAAGGCACATGATCATAACATACTTCCAATTTTGATCACAAGCAATCAAGTTATCCATTTATTTTTACAGCTACTTGATTGGCTTCATTGGCATTTTTGTATTACCTGATTTAATAAGATTTTAGTAGATTAGAGTAGGCAAATGAGTGCTAATAAGCTCATAATTTTGAGCATTTTTTTTAGTTTTCAATTTTCAGCTAGTTTTTCATTAAGTTGGTTTGAAATTTTTTTGTGTGTTGTTTTAGTTTCAGATCATATTTCACTTTGCAGAAGACAGAAGACACTTACTAAGATCATCAAAGGTCAAAGATGAAGGCATCTGACCTGCTGTTCTTGACTTTTCACCAAGAAAAGCCATCCCCAAGTGGAGCCAGTGTTAGACTCCTATACCAATAGGTGTCATTTTTCATGATTGACTTGTTGAACTATGCAATATGTTCAAACCTTTTTCTTGTTGCAAAGGTGTTCCATATTCTTAAAAAATCAAAAAATCAAAAAATTTAAAAAATGTAAAGAGGGTATACCCTAAAAGAAAAATTAAAGGGTGAAAAGAATAAAATGGTCAAAAAAGTGAAAGAAATGAACCCCAAACAAAAATAGACCAGGAAAGTGTGCAAGTCCAAATGCCACTACTATTTCATTTTTTGTAATAAACAAAATTGTGTGCAGTTTGTCAAACTTTTGCCACAATTTATGAAGATTCAAACTGTTTAAACTTGACTCATTCATTTTTCAATTTCATGTTGTAGAATAGAGAATAAATATCTGGCCAAACAGTTTAATCTTGGCAGATAAGTAGATAGGTAGAGTTAATAAAAAGTGCTCAACAGTTTAATCTGAGCTCTTGGATGTAATAAGTGTAGACTTAGGTAGGTTTTCCATGTAAAAGAAAAAGAAGATTGATAAGGGTTTGCCAGTCTAAGTGCACCCTAATAAAGAAGAGAAAATGGTAGGGTAAAGTAAGTAGGGTAGGTAGATGTTGTTGCAGAATTACATGTGATGAATGATGGTTCTAAATGTGTTCAATTTTACTTTCATCACAAGTACAAAGGCAGATACTACATTGGAAAAGTTCACAGCAGAGCAAAGTCAAATTATTAACTTTCCCTCTCATTTTCCCTAAACATTTTACTAATTCCCCTAAGCACTAAGGTATTTGGAGATTAAAGGGGCTCAAGGCATTTCCTTGACTTTTGGAGGGACCGGACCCTCGGCCCAATAATTGAAAAGACCTAAGTACTTGAAATCATCCATTATCACATTCATTCACTTCTCAAAAATCTTTTCCTAAGTAAAATCCCATTTTACTTAGGAAAATCCTTCAATATTTCATAAAAAGCCCTCAAAATATCTTTTTATTCTAATTTTAAGTGATGAAAGTATAATAATGCTATTTACTTTTAAATCTTCACTTTCCTAGTTGTGTAAAGTATTTTGAGTTTCCCTTGTTTCCTTTGTCATATTAACATTTAACTTTAAATATTAAATCCTTATATAAATTACCTTTCCCTATATGTATAACTCCTCCTATGTAATATCCCCAAAACCCTCTTACTATAGATTTTTAGCCAAAGTATTTAAACCCATATAATAAAATCAAATTCCCACATTATACACCCTTTGGCTAAAAACATATCTTTATAGACTATTCCCACCCCCTATGTTAATTAAATTATTTTAATTTAATTACCATATAATAAAAATAAATGAAGAAAAGGGTTTTGAACATATATTTATATGTTTTAAATGGAAAAAAAAAAACAAATAACCCATCCCCTTCGTATTTTCCTTTCACCTGATGCCCTAACTAGAGTTAAAGTTCTCAAGTTCCAAGTCTAAACTCTGGTTTAAAAACCAAATCCCCGATCGATTGCCCACATAATACAGGGATTAATTAATCACCCGAGTTAATTAATAACCAACCCCTCCGCCAATAAGATCCCGCCTAGAATAGTTAATTAAAAGTTAAATTACTTTGAAAACCTGTCGGGCCCACGCATTATCTCCCCTGCCACTTCCCTTTCGAAACAATGTTCGATCACTCCAATAAAGATCTACGGCCCACGATGATTCTACTGGCCATCCTCTGTACGAGAATTAACGCGCGAAATCGCGACGGTTTTCAAACTGTGCGATGGCCACGTGGCATTCAACCAGTGGAATCGCTGCCTCCCCGCGGAAAACCACCAACTCCCGAAAGCAGTGCGGAAATTACCGCTTACCGCCCAATCCCGGTGACGTGTCCTCCCATACACGGATGACGTCATTCTCAAAAATAATAAAAAATCACGTTGACTTTGCAAATAAAACAAAATTCCGCGTATTTTCTATCATTTTGTCTGGTGAAAGTGACTGCGTCCTCCACTGAAAATTTGAAAAATCCGTTGTTAAACTGCTGTCGACCAAAATTGCTGAACGCCATTGTTATACCAGTTCCCGAGCATTCCATCCGCCATTAACCAGTACCTGTAAATTTCTACATTCTCCATAAAACAGGTATTTATCAGATTTCTTGCTGGAACTCTTTGAAAAATCCACATTCCAGTGTTAAATTCATGCCATAGTCTAAAGAGAAGGTTAATGATTGGTCTGTTTGAGTTCCTCCAACTGAAATCAAACTTCCAAAACTAAAATTGCGCCCGTTCCGTGAAAACCCCCAAAACTTCGACTTTGAATACACAAGAACCAAAATGGAAGTCCCGACAGCCCTGAATGTAGCCCCATTAAACGCCCCTCACAGAGAATTGGAATACTTGCCACTAGTGGATAAATATTTTCAAGTTAAAGACTTAGTTTTCAATGAAAATCCCCTTCGAAGTTATTGTCGCTGCAGAGATGATTATTCGAAAGGTTTGGATATCATTGGGTTATGGGAATCCAATTTTCCAAGATATCTCATCCCCTCAGTCCGTATTTTTCCAGAAATTATCCATTACTGTCATTCCAATTATGATCCAACTCAAAGAGCAGTGTTATCCCCGAACCAGAGTATCCTTTTCCCCATTACTCCTCAAGCTATCAATACAATGCTCCATTTTGAACCTGATCAAAATCTTACTCCCTTGTCCATGGAAGAACTACTTGAAAAGTCTACCCAATTGTCCCAAGAAAAATTGAAATGCATTTGTCAGACCTTTATGTTACCTAAACATCAACCTAAGGGCCCTCCTCCCTATGGTTTTGCTTATTTTACTGAATTAGGCAAGCTCATCCTGAATATGATATCCTTTGTACTGGGTTTTAATACTAGTGAGTATGTTGATGAATTAACCCTAGTATTATTATCCATCTTCACTCCTGGACAACCTCCTGCTGTGAAATATGACTTTGCATCTTTCATTGCAAATAAAATCCATGACCAGTTCATGAGGTTAGATAATGAGAAAGTGTTTAAATATTCCTCAGTCATTTACCATATCATAATCTATTATCAATCAGAGAAGTTCCCTTTTCCTGTTCAAAAGCTTGATGCCAAGGGAAACCCTAGGTCTGTTATATTTTGGTCTGCCATAACTCACAGTTCCTATAATTCTCCCTATTCTTATGCTGAGTTCATTGATCTTTTCATACATCCTGCAACTACCTTGTTGACAGGAGTTGCTCCTCCAAGGCTCAGCAATGAGATTAAGAAAAATTTACAGCTTTCAAGGACATACAAAGTTGGAGACTGGTATTTGTACCAAAATTATTCAGAAATCAGAATATATGGATGTGAACTTTGTCCATTCAAGCTGCCTAAATATGTGCCTATGAGAATTTTTTCCTTAGAGTATTTCAGGCAAATGAATAATTCTGATGTTATTCATTTTTGTAACGCTAAGAAGATAGCCAAACTCAGAATCAAAAGTCAGTTAGGCCCCTTTATATGCAATTCTAGGGATGTTGAACAAGAAGCAAAAAATATATTGCAAAACCATTTCAAGGTAGAAAAGAGTTTCCGTTGGATTCCCTATGATCCATTCAGTTTTATCTGTGACAAAAGAATGAAGAACAAATCAGCACCCTACTTTTAGCACAGAATTCCAGAAATAGAACAGTATGATAATCAAGATGAGTGGATGGAAGGAACATTAGTTGAACAGGATAGTGAAGAAGTCAATATGAACAAAATTATGAAAGATCTTGAGAAAAAGTTTGACCTAGAAACTTTTGGGCAAGTGCAGGTACCTCATATTGGCACTTCTTCAGCAGGAAATCTTCAAGAGGGATTACAAGAAAATAGTCCATCAATTGCAGTTGAGTATAAAGGCAAATGGAAAGAACCTGAAGTACAAGTCATTGAAACTTTCATTATGACAGAAAAGCCTCAAACTTCTAAGGCACCAGATCAAAACACAGGTTTCTCCTCCTCAAGTTAATCACCCTGAAGTTTCAGAATTGCAGACTCCATCTAATATGGAAATAGGCCATAAAAGACAGGTTGTAGATTCCACTCCTCCCAAAGAATCCTCACAACAACATCAATCTAAAAGGCAGAAACTGAATCCACTTCTAGAAGTGGAATCTATATATGAAATCATTGATGATGAAAGAGAGGATAGTCAACTAACTGGTTCAGTTAGTGAAACACGCACAGGTCATAAAGGAAAGGAATTACAAAAACAATTGAGTACTGAAGTGTCTTCCTTTAAACTGCCAAAGACAGATGCAGGTGATATAAAGAAGACTTTCATTAATATAAAAGCAAGGAATGACCCATTGAGGATGCAGGTATATGATCAGTATCTTAGAATGGCTCCACACAATCAAGAAAGATTAATATCAGCTTTTGACATTCAGCAAGGGAAAATGATGATGAGCCATTTCAAATCCAAAGTGCCAAAACCCAAGACAGCATCTGATTACATTAGGACCAATTTTGAGGTCCTAGCAAAAGACATTCATCCATTAGACCAAATATAATTACATAAACAAACTGGAGAAATGATATATTCTACCCTTACTGATAAAGTAATGGCAGCCCATAGATTGCAAGATTCTTTAAATAATACAAATACCCAGTTGCAAATTGAGAAAGCTTCTTCTTAGGAAAAGGATAACAGAATCAAATCTCTGGAGGAAATAATCATCAGTTTGGGTCATAATTCCAAAGATATAAAAATCATTGAGGCACTGATTAAAAATAAGGATGATGATATTGCTGCACTGAGAAAGCAATTGAAATTTCCAACCTCAAGGCATCCCCAAACTCAAGAAGTTTTGAAGGAAAATTCACAAGAAGAAATGATGGAATTGCTCCTAAAAATGACTGAGCAACTGAGTGAGACCGAGAAAGAACTGGAGGAGGCATTGAAAGAAAAGAAATCTATCATGCAGACATCCACAACAGAGGCCACTACCGGTACAACAACAGCAGATCAACAAACAGATCCATTACAGGTGAATACTTCTAATTTAGGTTTTGATGAGTTAGCAAAACAAATGGAAAGTTTAAAACTCAGAGTCACAGAACTTCAATCTACAAAATTACAGCTTGTGAATTTGGAACAAAAATATGATATGTCAAAAAAGACTGTTGCTGATAATACAAGAGAAATCAAAAGGCTGGAGAAATTGGTTAAGGCTTTAGAAAAAGATCTCTCATTAGAAAAGCCTTTGATTGAAATTAATGAAATTCTTTGGAATAATATTATTGATTCAATAAAGAGTATTTGGTCCTTTGTTCAAATAATATTTGAACAAAATGACTTGGTCAAAGTTGCTATGGAAGAAATTGCCAAAGCAAGAGAAGAATTAAGGGACAGACCTGAGCAAGCAAATCAACTTATACAATTTTTGAACACCCAGACCAAACAGCAGCTTGCAGAGCTTGGAATTGAGGACAAGACAGGTACTATTTTAGAAATAAAAAGAGTTTTTACCAAAAGAACTCTTATGCAAAATCTGGAAAGGAAATGCTCAGATATTCAGGAAGAGATTAATGCCTTCAAAGAAAAGTTTCAGGTTTTATTGAATAACGGGTTACCCAGTCTTATGCTCTCAGAAGACAAAATAATGGACTTGGGAACCTATGTTAACAAATTGGATATACATGCTCATAACACAACTACTCACTCTATCAGTTCGTCAGAAGCAACATTGCCAACAGGGAAGAATCTCTACGACAAGTTAAAGAATTTGTTTCATGTTGAGTATGAAATAAGGTATTTATTCCCAAACCGGCCCACTTTCTTCAGATACACAGAGGTCGATGAAACATTAAGAAAACTCAAAATAACCATAATAGCAGAAGACAAATGGTGGGAAGACCTATTGGAAATTTTGTGAAATTTATCTTCAGGTAGAGAATTTTTCCTTTTACTATCATGTAAAGAATAAATAGATGAGCAAAGGTTAAAGAGTATCAGTTTCGCAGTTGAAAGTGTATCAATAGAAATAAAGAGTATCAGACAAGAAAAGCAGTCAAAAAGAATTACTCAAAAGGACAGCATCGAGCCCTATTGTAGGACCTGCCTCCATCACATCCAAAAAGGGAGGAAACAACACACCAGCAGTTACGTTTTGTCCTATCTACGAGACCATTTGTCTCCTCTTTTATTGTAGCTTATTCATTAGTCACCCTAGATTATTTCCTAGGTTAGTGTGAGATATTTTAAATCATTTTTTGTATAAATAAACCCTCGAATAAAGTATTGAGGGTGGATTCTACTACTTCTCTGTGACATTGATGTTTTTGGAATAAAAAGTGTTTTGGAGAAATTTATTTGTGGCTTGCTGGATGACAATTTGAAGCTCAGGACTTTTTGCAGGATTCATGTGTCGGACTGCAGTTCAATAAGTCTTTCTATCCTATGTCTTAAGTTTTATATCTGTTTATAATATCATTGTGTCCATTTCTGAATACTTGACATAAAAGAATAACTCAGAATTTACTTAATTGTACTCTGAGTTCGATTGTGATTATTCTAAATGTTTTCCTCTAAATTAGTTATAAGCAACGAATTCTTAATTGCTCTTGCTTCGCTAATTTAAACATTGTGGTTACTATAGTAAAGAATTCTTCACTGCTCTTTATTTGTAATCATTTCATTTCTTTCTTTTGAACATGGTGAAAGATTCTTAACTGCCTTTCATCCCTTCAAACCCATTCCATCCACTTTAAATTTTAAGGATTGTTCTTTGTTTGGCTATCTTGCCCTGCAAGGCCATCTTGTGTGTAGAATAGAAATCCAGTAAAGCCATCCTTTGACTCCATAGCCCAATGGCCTGAAAATATTCAACCTTACCCTTAGTTGGCGAATTCCACCATTTTAAAACAAACTCTTGGATCTATAGCTAGCCTAAAACTTTCTAAGAACAAAGATAAATTATAAAAAGAGAGCCTTCTCTAGATGTAGATTGACTAGATTCTGCATCTGAAGGTTGGTTTGTGGTTACCTCGGGTATACTTTCCTTTTCTTACAACTTCAAGGAAAACATAAGTGATAACAGGTTCCTTCTCCTCTGCTTCAAACAACTATTTTGACACATGAAGTTTTTCTAGTGGGTAACTTGAGTAACATGACTCAGGCGATGCCTATTGAAATTTCTGTTAAACCGGGAATTGTCAAGAACATCCATATTGGGGTCACCTATTCTTCAGATGAAGCCCAGGGTTATAATAGCCTTTTCTGTGAGTTTGGCGACGTCTTTGCATGGTATTATGAAGAAATTCCTAGCATCGATCCCAATATAGTGGTGCATGAGATTCTGACATATCCTGGTGCGAATCTTGTTCGTTAGTGTCTTCATCCTGTGCACCCTAGAAAGGCTGCCACCATTAAGGGTGAAGTTGAAAAACTTCTCAAAGATAGTTTTATCTATCTGATTCCCTTGACAGAATGGGTGTCCATTATTGTTCCTGTAGATAAGAAACAAGGAATTATTCATGTCTGTGTTGATTATCGTGATATCAGTCGTGCATGCCCTAAGGATAATTATCCTACTCCCTTTATTGATCAAATCATTGATGACTGTGTTGGGAGTGAGATTTTTTCTCTTATGGAAGGATTTTCTAGCTACAACCAGATTAATATTCTTCCGATGGATCAACATAAGACTACCTTCATCTGTCCCTGGGGTACTTTCACGTACAAAAAACTCCCTTTTGGCTTGAAAACTGCTGGGGCTACATTTCAGCGAGTGATGTCCTATTCTTTCCACGATGTTAAGCACATTGTTCAACCTTATCTGGATGGCCTTCTGGCTCATTCAGCTAAATGTAAGGACCATCCTAACCATCTCTGTCATATTTTTCTTCGCTGTCGATGCTATAACATATGGCTGAATCCACACAAGTGCGTCTTCTGTGTCGATTCCGGTAGAATCTTAGGGTTTATCATTTCCAAAGATGGAATTCACCTTGATCTGCTCAAAGTTGAGGCTATTATTAATCTCCCCTCTCCATGTTCATTACATCAACTACAGAGTCTACAAGGAAAGGCTAACTTCTTACGCCATTTTTTACCTAACTATGCCGAAGTGGCTAAGGGATACACGTGATTACTAAATCAGGGTGTCCCATTCCTTTGGGATGAGATCGATCAGAAGTCTTTCGATGCGTTAAAGGCATTGCTTGTCAATGCTCCTTTATTGCGTCCTCCAAATTATAATCACGATTATTCCCTCTATTTGGTCGCCACTTTCAGCATGATTGCTATGGTTTTGGTACAAGATGATGATACTGGTGATGAGCATGTTATTTACTATCTATATCGTAACCTTCTTTATACTGAAACTCGCTATGCACATGTCAAGAAGTTGGTGTTGGCTATTGTCTAAGAAGTTCAACGTTTTCGTCACTACATTGTGTTGCGTACACTGACTGTGATTTCTGATTACAACCCTATGACCTATATATTGTCTCGAAAATTGATGGGGGGCAAGTACTCTAAGTGGATTGTCATCCTCCAAGAGTTCGATTTGGAGTTCACTACTGCCAAGTTGAAGAAATCATTGGTCTTCACTGATCTTATCTACTCTCTCCGTTCTAACTCTGCTTCGTCTGGTTCTAAGGAATGCATTCCAGATGATATGCTTTTTCTGATCAGTACCCTTGATCCTTGGTATGGTGATATCATCGTATATCTTAAGACTTCTACTTTCATATCTGAGTTGTGAAAATATGCTCTCCAATGCATCTGTCATCAATCTCAACCACATCATATAGTTGAAGATACACTCTACCACATTAGAGTTGATTCCATTCTTCATCAGTGTTTGACTCTCAAGGAAGCTGCGAAAACCCTGACTAATTGTCACAGTGGCGCTTGTGGCGGTCACATGTCTGGTTATGCTATTGCACAAAACATTCTTTGTGTCGGGTATTTTTGGCGCACCGTCATCAAGGATTACATTGTTGCTATTCATAAATGTCATGATTACTAGATCTACTAGCGCAAGATGAGTGCACCACCTTCACATCTCCACCCTATCATTACCATTGGTCCCATTGTGAAGTGGGGCATTGATTTTATGATGTGTAACCCTCACTCGGCTAGGGGGCATGCTTATATCATCATATTCGTTGACTACTTCACCAAATGGGTGGAATCAATGCCTACACTCACGGCCGACGGTAAGACAGCAACTCAGTTCGTATTCAATCACATCATTTCTAGGTTTGGTGTCCCTCAAGCCATCATTACCGATCATGGCTCCCATTTTCAGCATTATATGGTGGCAGAGTTGACTTCCAAGTTGGGCTTGCATCATGATAGCTCAACGCCATACTATCCTCAGGCCAATGGCTAGGTTGAAGCTGTGAATAAAGTTCTTGTCACTGTGCTTCAACGTATGATTGGGATGCACAAATCAAACTGACATCTCATGTTATTTTCGGCTCTTTGGCATACCAAACCTCAATTAAGGATGTGACCATATTCACTCTATTTCAGCTTATTTATGGTATGGAAGCTACCCTTTCGATTGAATGTGAAACACCTTCGCTCATGTTGGCTATTGAATTACTACCCAACACTTCACTAGAAGAAGAGTGTCTTCTCTACTTAGAAAGGCTGGACGAAACTCACCGCTTTGTTGCTTTAGTCATTGAAGCACAAAAGAAGTGGGTGAATGCTCATTTTGACCAGTCATTTTCCCCTCGTTCCTTCGTAGAAGGAGACCTCATCCTACTGTATGACTAGGCTTATGATAAGATGGGGGAAGAAAAATTTCAAAACATGTGGCATGGGCCCTACATTGTTAAAAATTTCTTGTGTAATGGGGCCTATGAGCTCATTTATTACGAAGTTCATCCTTTGGATCAGCCCAAAAATGGGTTTTATCTTAAGAAATATAATGCATCAGTCATTCGTGCATGTTTTGTGTACATAGGTGTTGTTTTCATTTTTGTGCACTTTTGGCTTGGTGTGCTTTGTGAGCGTTTTCTTGCTTATTGGGTCATTGTGTTTTGTGTAGATGTCTATTACCCCTTATGTCGATTTTTCTTATGGTGCTTCTCGGAGTACCCAGAACCTGTATTCAGTAGCCTGGGTGATTTATGATCCTGCTGGTGAGTTGATAGATCTTCAAGGTATCTTTCTAGGATGAACTACAAACAATGTTGTTGAGTATAGTGTTGTCATTCAACTATTAACCGAGGTGATTACCCTCGACATTCATGCATTAGTTGTAAATCTAGACTCACATCTTATCATTCTTCAACTTAATGGACATTATTCAGTTAGAAACCCTCACATTTTAAGGTTGTATTTACGTGTTCGTTTTCTGGAAAGACATTTTGATTACATTACATATCAACATATTCCTAGGCGAATGAATGCATTAATTAATACAGTGGCTAATATCGTATTAGATAAACATTTGCGTAGTTTGTAAAATCGTTATCACATGATAGTATCCATAATAGGAAAATATATGTATAGCTATATATATATATATCAAATTTTTGCATCAGTGTGCATCATAAAGTTAAAAAAATATGTATGTTTCTGTTACATCCTGAGATACCATGTCTCTCAAAAAATATGAAGAAATAAAACATAGGTTTCTACTCGGTATGACGCTCATGATAGCATGTCACTGCCTGTACAAGCCGCCTCAGCAAGTGGTGAACTCAGTTTGAAACCCCTAAAATGTGTCTCTGGTATGCGCGAGGAACATCATGCATAATCCTGGATCCCATGGGATATTCCCTCGAGGTTGTGTATGATTTCCCTCCAGGGCCACGTCAAAGTTGCGAGAAATTCATCTCACTATTGGGGACATATCTGCAGGCATTTCTGAGCCAACATCTGCATCAAATGGATTTAATGTCAGAACAGGCATAACAAAAAAAATCATAATACTCATAAAAATTAAAATGAGTCTTACCAAGTACTTCATTCCAATCCTCTCCATGTGGGAGTAGGAGATCTACATTCACAATGAAGTTTGTGCCAGAGTAGGGCCAGTTCTCCATGACAATCAATTGTCTATGGAGCCACTCAAATAACTTTGGTCTCTAGGAAATTTGTTGATCACCCCCTAACCTTGACATCAGAGCTACCCAACTGGCCATTCATGGCTCCTGAGCTGGTGATGTTGAGACTATGACCTCCTGCCACTAAAAAATTGGGAATCGTTCTAGGATGAACGATACCATAATGGACCTGTAGCCAAACTGCTTCAGCTTGGTTTTATTGCACTTCATTAGTTGACGTTTCATGTTGATTGTCACTACCTTTTCCCATTCGTAAAGGGTTGGTGTCAGACAGTCTATAGTAAGAATCAACTGTGTCTTTGTTTCTTTGTGCAGTGCTTGTGATCCTGCAACTCACGTGATGGTATGTAGCACTAATCATAGTGCCAAATCTGGAATTGTTTGAATATCAACTTTTCCACTTCCTAATACTTTCCTTGCTCTGGGACACACCATGTCGATCACCATGCTCATGTTCTCCATTGTGGGCCCAGTGCCAGTCAAGATTTGTACCGCTCCCCTCCACGACAACCGTGTTATGAATTAAATATCTGAAACTTCGATCTCGAGTTCCTGATCACGAAGAATGAATTTTTCTTGATCCTCATCCCAGATACCGATTAAGTATTGTAGTAGCTCTGGTTGAGCTCTGAGGCATGGTGTCATGAATAATTTCTTGAGCCCACAATCTCTAAGAGCTTCCATGCATCTTTCATTTTCCATGGAAAGTTCATTACTATGTTCTCGTTCCTTCCACTCGATCACCATTTTGCTGCTTCACACCTGCAAACATATTCATAGGGACGTCATAACCAAATATAAATCTCTTGATTAACTAAAATTGGGTCTTTTTCTTGCATTTTCAAGAAAATATGATCAACGCGGTTGGTGCGACTGTTTTTGAAATAGTGGCGCAAATGGGCGTGCCCTAGTTTAGCAATTTGGGCGATTGGCAGGAGTCCATGCATGATACTCGTGCCAACTGTCGTGCCCTATTTTTCGAAAATTTGACCACATATTTCCAAATCTAGAATTGTAAGTGATGAAACTACACTAAAAATGCAGGGAGGAATGATAGCTCTTACCTAGAACTGATGGATTCGAGATTGGTCTGCCGGATTGCCCGTTATCGCCGCCACAAAATCACAATTTGAAATGGGTAACTATTGCTCCACAAGAGGTAAAAGTGAAAAGTAATTTTCTTTTAGAATTTTTGGCATTTTATAACTTTTCATAACACTAATTAGGTTTTAAGACATATTTTTTTGTTATTTCACCATGTTATTTTGAGAAATGAGTTTTACGTGCGTTTTGTGCAGCAACAAGACTTTTATGTAATGGCGATGAAGTAACGAGTTGTATTTTATATTTTTTGGGCTCGGTAAAAACATGAAAAAGTCACTTTTCGAGTCATATTTTAGCTCTTTTCTGACTCCCTAAAACTGAAAATACTGCCGAGACTTTTGTCATTTTGAACTCGTTAAATAGCTACGAAACAATATCTAACTAGTATAAGTTTTCCCATTTTTTGGGCTGCGATATATTAATTACGAAAAAGGAATACCTTAGCCTATCGTGATTAAGAGGTTCTCTCGGATATTTTTTTTTTCTACCTTCTTGGATCTGAGGGACTATTTAAAAAAAAGGACTTGCTGGAGTTTCCTTTTTTTCTTCTTTTCAAACTCTCTAAACATGAAAAGTTGTCTAGTTCTTCCTTTTTCAGACTCGTTAAACCCTGATGACATCAGAGATCGTCACCATGATTTTCAACGAGTTCCTCCTTCCTAGGGCTCATAAAATGTACTAGGATGGATTTTTCTGAAGGAAAAAATTACAACACAATAATATGCTATCCCCTTCAAGCTTGTTTTCAAAAAATAATTGGGGTACTCGCCAGAAATGGCGGCAGAAAATGGAACCAAATCTTAGTTCTGTCGGCAGTATGTCACTCTTGAACATGACACTCATTTGCATTCGTGTCGCATTGGGGACATCTAATTTCATCATCTTTGCCTCCATGGGTTTGGGTAATCTGTTTCAACCTCTCATTTTCTCTTTTCCACGTCATCATGACCTCAGATCCCTTGATGTCAAATACTACAAAATCTAGAGTCGTGTCACTGATATGTTCAAGATAAGTTTTCCTTTGCAATTTTCAACCTTCCTATGATCCTCTGTTTGGTCCTGATTCACTATCATCATGATCCTCTGCCTCATGTCGATGATGTGAGAAAAATTATGGCCCTCCTTCGACCAAGTCATTTCCTGTCGACTTCAGATCATTATCCGGGAAGTTGACCTAGAGACTCCCTTCTGGTACCTTGAAGCTTGCATGCCTCAATGGCAATTTCTTCACATTCGACGACAAGTCCACATCATTGGCCTTCGATCGAGTGATTCGACAGGTGTTTGATGCCAGATCACTGTTAAAATTCTATGGATTGTACCTATTGTACCTTGAGAGCCATTTTCATTATTGGTGGTTTCTCTCGTGCCTGTTAACAACTTTCATCATTGGCTGGTAATCAAGTGACTTTATTGCATTTTCAAATTAAGCTCACATATTCGCATGCTTGAATTTGTACTTGTTCAAGTTGAGATGGAGTGCAAGACCTTGGGTTTTCTCTGATAAGATCCAAGCTATAAGATATTGTGGTTTATCATGACTTATTACATGACTCTTTTGATTAGATGGCTGTGACCATACCTGAATATATTTGTTGATCCTTATTTTTGGATGGATGCATCCATACCTCAGATCTCAGTTTTTATGTACTCTATTATGGATGGCTGCACCCATGCCACATGTTCATGTATCAAAGATATTAGTTGTATTTTTAATTGCAGGTCTTTCGATAGTGGTGTTTTGTTCGAATGCTTTCTCATAGAGCATTTCACCCCTCCCTCTCTCTTGGACCTCATGCTTTAGGGGGCATCTGTTACACAACATTTTTTCACCGTCCCTACAATTCCCATCCCACACATTAGAAGATCATTTCTATGACCAATACAAAGTATCATGCCTTGCAAAGACCATCATTTCATCCCTTCCCATGAGGAAAAAATTCCTTCTATTGACAAATTCCTAAGCAGACCATCAAAAACACATGTTTTTTGGTTGGCGTTGGTAGACCGTTATGTCCTTGTGCCAACGAGGAAGTTTAACACTGGCCCCATGCCCATTGGAAATTTATCCTAGTTAGATACCCATGCCGAGCTCTTTTTGGAATGTTTTTTAAAAATAGAGGTGAAGTTTCCATCATAACAACTTCGTGGGCGAGTCAGCCTGAGTGGTTCGACTGAATAACTACGACCACCCTCCTTTGACCTCTTGTTTCCACATTTTGGGGAATCCTTCCAAAGAATAAGGCCTCCTTTCCACCGTTTTAGGGAGCCCAACCTCCTCCTCTCCCTCTATAAATAAATCCATCTTCCATTGATTCATGAGTTGAACAATTAGAGCTAAAAGGCTGAAGAGAATTGTTGAACATCTTTTTGATGAGATAGAACAAAAAGAGACCTTTGTTGAGAGAGAGCTTAAGCTTGTATCCTTGCTTCATCCCAATTCCCCGATAATCCTTTGAGACATGCTTCAACTAAACCCGTTGAAGGAGGCTACGACGTCAAGGCTCTGGTTTTAATCTCTTTCTTCTATTTATATATATATGATTATTTTCTGGTTCCCATCTTTTGTTAATATGGTTTCTTTTATGAAAAGTGTTTAGTCCTCCTTGACTGACTAGTTAGCTACGAATCAAGTTATTGTATTATATTTCACTCTTGTCTTTGATCTTTGTGTAGGAATACGAATACCACTGCTAAAGGACAGCAACCTGTCGGGACTGAGATCGAGAGGCTGCCACATCTACACCTACGACAATTTCGTTGGACTCTAGGTAGGTTAATCTACCCCAACCTATTTCATTCATTATCTAAGAACCAAAAACTTAGCTTGTTCCATTGTTGCTAGACCCATTCTAGGGATAGAGGGATCACCTATGTCCACAATTATTGGGATCTATACCATGAGGTCTTTAGAGTGCATGGGCACCGGATCAAGTTGACGGTCCATGATATATATTTTCTAATTGGTCTACCACCACTTGGGATGGTGGGGATTACATAGCCAATGTTATCGTGAGGGTGGAACATCATGGAGTTTGTGGAGCACCATTGTCGACCAGGTCTCCATGTCGAGGGGACACAGATACTGATCATTGGTTTAATGATTTATTCCCAGGGAGTTTACAAAATTGGGACCAATTAGAAGATAATTTTTTAACAAAGTGGGGGATTGAAGTGAACCCTATTCAAGCCTTAACTGAGTATAACAGTTTGAAAAAATCCAAAGATGAATAAGTCCAAGATTTATCTAAAATATTTAACAAGGTTTGTGATTCTATACCTGCTCACATTAAACCTCCTCTAGGAGCTGCTCAATTACAGTTTTCTGAAGATTTTGAATATAATTTTTTCATTTTATTAAGAGAAAGAGAATCTTCTTCCTTCGCTGATATATAGAATGATGTTGTTAAGGTTGAAGTAAATATGGCTGCAACCAAGAGGTCTAAAATGGGAAAATATAGATTAAAAGAAGAAGAGAAACATTCCTCATACTCATATGTGAAGTTTGATACCATGATGAAGACCATGGAAGGGCTTATGGATAGTCTTGCTCTTGGTGCTAATCCTCAAGTTGTTGTACAACAAGAAACACAGATTAGAAACCCTCAGTTTAGGAGGCCCCAAAACAAGAAAAGACCAAGTGACAATAGAAATTAGCTCGATCAATAGGTTAGACTGCCTTTCCAAAAAAATATAGTGGATGATGAAGAAACACAACCTGAATTTCAAGAAGACATTATTCACAGTTTAGATTAATATGTGTCAGGGATTTTTGTAACCAAAGAAGAACACGATGAGTCCAGTCATGACATAAGTGAATATGAAAAGCAATATGATTATTTGAAAGGTTATCAACATGTTATATTTCATATGCCAAAACAATATAACTTGACGAATAGAAATGTTCCTATTACAACCAACAAATCCCAACTAAAGAAAGATGCTCCTAAACCAGCTGAACAAAATAAGTATACACCATCCCATGGTAAAGAAATTGAAAAAACACCATATGCTTTCAATAGAGAAAATGATATTTCTAAGATCAAAATTGTTGTCCTTTTTCGGGAGATAATTAAGGTCACTAAGTATAGGAGCCAAATTGTCAATATGCTTAACACTCAGCCTAGACCTTCAGACATTCTAAATCTACAAGAAGACCATCCTACCATTTTCCTAGGACCAAGAGTGGAATATGAGAACAATGAATAAGTTCCACCTTTCTATGTGAGTCTGAACATTCATGATATGAGCTTGCATAATGGCATGTTATATTCAGGGGCCTATCACAAATTAATGCCTAAGGTGATCATGGAAAGAATGAGCTTAGACATAAATAGACCTTACACAGATTTGTTTTCCTTCGATTCCAAAAGAGTTCAGTGAATTGGACTCATTAATGGTGTGGTTGTTGGTCTACCTCAAGTACCTGATAAGACAATGTTAATGGATATAGTTGTAGCTGACATTCCTCCAAAATTTTCATGCTTTTAACTAGATATTGGGCTGCTAAAATTAAAGGAAATATGTAGATGGACATGACTTATGGAACTATTATAGTCTTTGGTGAGCAGAGGAGGGTGTAGAGAGAGTCTAGGATGGCCTATATGGTTATTCGCAACAATAAACCACAAAATTTTCCAATTTATGTGGTAGAGACTGAATTGGGATCTTCCATTTTGTTCAATGAGGTCACTAATGTGGCAGAAAATCAACAAATTCAAAAACATCAGTAAGCATAAAATCATAAATTTAAGGAGGAAAATGAATAAGGTTGGTGGAATTTTCACTTTGATGGCACTGTTGAAAGAGAAGGAGCAAGTGCAGGCATGTGGATTACCAACCCTAGCGATGAGAGTAAGTTTTACTCTTACAAAATGAACTTTGATTGTACAAAAAACATGACTAAATATGAGGCTTTGTTTTTGGGTCTAGAAGCTTTGAAAGTCTTAGGCGTAAATAAAATATCAATTTGTGGTGATTCTCAATTAGTTATCAAGAAAGTATAAGGGTCTTATCAAACTAAGGATGTCAGAATGTGAGCTTATAGAAATATCATCCTTGATTTGCTTCAAAATTTCAAAGAACATAGTTTCACCATTAAAGCTAGATACCATAATTCTATATCTGATTATTTAGTTGTTTTGATCAACTTGTTTATCATTCCTTCTCATCATAACAAGAGTTATGAAGTTGAGGTCAATCATAGACTAGTTATCCCTGATAGTATTATCAATTGGCAAGTGTTTGATAGTTATCAGCAAGTCAGAAATTTCCTTGAGCTGAAAGAGGAATTTGAAAACATTCAAGTGGATCAACAAAACATCTTTGCTAAAACTAATGCCAATCTAGAGGTCCTCTAGCTAAAAAATGATAGCATTCCCAAAGGCTTAATTCCCCTTGAGATTTTTTTTTATTAGAATGATGTTTTTAAGTTTCCAAAGATGAAGGTTGATGAAGAAGGGGTGGAAAGTTGTAACCTTGGCATCGCATAAATTCCCAAGATGATCAAGTTATCCAAAATTATTTTTTCAGAGGTGAGACAAAGGTATGTCGATATGATGAAAATGTATATTGATGTTTTTGCATGGATTTATGCAAACTTGAAGATGCATGATCCCAACATCGTTCAACATACCATACTAGTCAAAGAGAATGAAAATCATTTTAAACAGAAATTAAGAAGAATCAATCCTTTGCTCATACCATTAATTGAAAAATAAATTAAGAAGTTTTTTGATGCAAAAATCATTTTTCCTTTGAGGTTTTCTAAGTGGCTTGATAATCTGGTACATGTGAGGAAGAAAATGGCAAGATTAGGATAAGTATTGATTTCAGAAATTTGAATAAAGCATCTGTCAATGACAATTATCCTCTTCCAAAGATGGATCAAAATTTGCAAAACATTGTTGGTTCTAAAAGTATTTCTATGATTGATGGTATCTCATGTTATAATTAGATATTAGTGCATTCAGATGACCAAGAGAAAAATTCCTTCACCACGCCATGGGGGACATTTATGTATGCCAAAATGCCTTTACTCTCATGAATGCAAGGGAGAATTTCAAAAGGGCGATGGACATTGCATTTTCTGAAGAGAAGGGCAGGTCAGTGGTGTTTTACTTAGATGATATCTCTGTGTTTTCAAAGAGGGAGGAATAACACCGTAAGCACTTGGAGAAAATTATGCAAAAATGCATAAAATTTGGTATTTCTCTTAATCCTACAAAAAATGTTTTTGCTTTTACTACTGGAAACCTAATGGGACACATCATATCAAAGGAAGGAATAAGAAATTAGGTTCACTGCCATACAGAAGATAGACTTGCAAAGAAACAAAAAATATATTCAATCCTTTCTAGGTAAGGTCAATTTTGTTAGGAGATTCCTAATTTTGTTGAAATTGTCAAGAATATTACTAAGATAATTAGAAATGATTATGGAATTAAATGGACATTAGAGGCAAAAAAATATTTTTAAGAGATCAAGAAGGTCCTTACCCAAGCCCTGGTGCTCATAAGTCCTAATTTTTCCAAGGATTTTCTGGTTTTTAGTTTCACCTCTGAACATACAATTGCTGGAGTGTTATTGCAGAAAACGCAGCAAGGTAGTGAGAAGCCTATTTATTTCTTCAGTATAAAAATTGAAAACTCTGGATTGAAGTATAATATCATGGAAAAACAAGCATATTCTTTGGTGAAGGTGCTTCAATATTTCAGAATTTATATTTTGCATTCTCACACTGTAGCTTGTGTGCCTAATACTGTGGTGAAAGATATAATATCTCAAGCTAATCCTGATGGAAAAAGAGGTAAGTGGATTTCCAATTTATTGGAATATGATATATATATATATATATATATATATATATATATATATATATATTAATCCTACCAAGTTGGTAAAGGGTCAAGGGCTGGCAAAACTGATGGCATAATCAAATTTTCATTGCCTAGATGTGAATTTCATTGCAAAATTTTCAGAAGTAGTTGAAGAAGAGGAATTGATCCCTATCGAAGAAAAATTCACCATGTCTGAGTGTTATAGGGATGTAATTTTTTAATTGCAGCATCACAAATCTCCTAAATTAACCAAGTCCAAATACAGGTATGTAAAGTTGAATTCTTTAAGATATTTTATTTTGAACAAGAACTTATATTGGAGGGATACTAGTGGGATTCTCTCAAATTGCTTGTTAGAAGAAGAGGTTGAGAAGGTAATTAATGAATTTAATAAGGGGGATTGTGGAGGACACCATTATTGAAAGGCTACAGAAAATAAGATACTCAGAGCACGATATTATTGGCCTTGTATGTTCAAATGCATCTAGAAAAATATTACTGCCTCTCATGAATGAAATTTTTTTTGATGGAAAAAAGAAGCTATGATACCTTTACCTCTGAAACCAATATACATTGAAGCTCCTTTCTAGCAATAGGGATTATATTTGATTGGAAAAATACACCCTAAATTCTCAGGCCATCATCGCTAGATTTTTATAGCCATTAATTACTTATGGATTGAAGCAGTCCCTATAAGGCAAGCTATAGACTCATTCATCATCCCATTTCTAGAGAATGATATTTTGTCAAGTTTAGTTTGTCCCATGAATAGTATTACTGACAATGCTCAAGCTTCCAATTCTAAAAATTTGGTTGGTTTTGGTCATCAATATCATACCACTCTTGGTCATTCCACAACATATTACCCTCAAGGTAATGGCTTAGCTAAATAATCAAATAAAATGATAGTAGTGATAATTAAGAAGGTTTTTCAAGAAAACAAAAGGACATGGCATTTGAAGTTGAAGTTTGCTTTGTGGGTAGACAAAATTTGTACTAAGAGTTCTATAGGTACATATCCTTATGAACTAGTATATGGAGCTGAAGCAATTTTCCCAACTTCTCTTGGAATTCCAGTAATGAAGTTGCTACAGGGGTTGGAAGAAGAATCTAATTCCATTCAAAGGAGGATAAATCAGCTCGTTACTCTACACAAAAAAATAGAGGAAGTGTACACTAATCATGAGAAGTCACAAAATAGAGTCAAAAAGACCTTCGACGTGAAGAAAAAGGAGGAACAATTCAAGGTTCAATATGTGGTTTTGAAATAGGAAGATAGAATTGAAGAGAAAGGGAAGCATGGAAAATTTGAGAATATCTGTAAGGGACCTTTTGTGATAGTAGCATATCATGGGAACAACACATTCTTACACCAAGAAATGAAAAGGTAGTTGTGTGGAGGAGGACTTGTCAATAGCAGGTTTCTAAAGCACTACTCTTTTTAATTCATCTTGTTGAAATACACTTCACTGTACATATTCCATTCTATGTTATGTTATTTGCAAATAGAGGTGATTTTATCATCAAGCTTGAGCCCGAGGTGAAGGTCATCAGATCTTGAGGAGGATTTCCTCAAATTCACAACTTTTCAGTTTTTCTAAGAAAGGCACTGGATCTGCTGGTTCTTTGCTACACCATAGGGGCGCAATATCCCCAATGGAGCCACTATTATCTTTAATAGTAATTAAGTTTTTTATGAGCGTCTTTTTGAGTTAGTTCAAGTTTTTTTGGTCAAATAAATTCATGAAATGGATCAAATTTCATGTTTGGTATATAGTCCTAAAGGGTTTAAGTGGTACCAGTCATGTGACTAAAGTCTTTTCATACGTAAAATTCAAGAAATATGAATGCATGAGGTTAATTAAGTCACTTTTTTACACTTCACACATTTTACTTGAGTCCGCAACATTTTCTGTGCAAAATAGGTTGTTTTCGCTACATACTCACCTGATAGTTCCATAGCGAATCTGTCATCCCACTAACTGAATTCGCTACGAAATTATGTTTTTCTACTAGTGGTAAGGGGATCAGCGTGCTATCATATTTTCAGTGGTTAGATGTCAATTTTTCATCATGTGCATGTCTATTATGAGTCATTATTCGATGTATTTCATGCATGGCAATCATCATCCCACCATCATTCCATTTTCCCTCCCACTTTTCTTTCCTAGTTTAGCCTTCATCCATTTGAGTAACAAAGCTTACCTTTCGATCCTTGTGAGATGCTTGATCCATTGTGAGCACTTTTCTCTTTTAGCTTTTATCTAGCTGCTATCTTAGTTTAGCTTCCATCTCTTTCAAACAAGTATCTTGTTGTCTTATACAATTTTTGTAGGTGTCAAGAGTTGAAGCAGGGAAACACTGTTTTGGAGGACATGGCTTCACATAAGAAGACCAAAAAAGGAGGTTTAATAGTCAGATATGAGCCTATGTGGAGCATCCTAGTTTTGCACAAGCCTTCAAAAATGTTGGTTGTATGAGATTTTTTCAAAACCTGCAGGGGTACCATGCACAAGTCTCCAAATAATTTTCTATCAACTTTGTTGGCACAACTTCAAAGGTTGTCATATTGAGTTTTATTGTTTCTCCTAAGACTATTTCTCAAGCAACGTAAATTTCAAGGCCAGAAGAAGAATGGTTCAAGGCCACCAAGTTCAAACTGCAGAATTGTGATGAATTGTTGAAGCAGGAGCATGTAGGAGCTGATATGACCTTAGGTATACCCAGGAAATTCCTTAAGGAAAACTACTCAAATATGTTGATGGTAATCCAAAATTATTTTACATGTGACCATAGATTTCACATGATCTATGAGTATCATTTCAGGCTCTTACTCCACTTCACAGGTAAACAACTCCTAGATCTTCCATTTTTTCTTTTCAGAAGCTTAGGTAAGATGTATGATAAAGTGCAAGCCAGAACTGAGAGTAGTGACACATCCATAATTCATCATGGCTTAATACAGTTGTTGGTTGTGGACTAATTGAAGAAATTGAATAGGGATTAGGCTACCTTTCTATTTTTAAATGGTTATGATGTAGATTTTCTTACTCCGAAGAGGACACCCAATTCAAAGACAACCACTTCCAAGAAGGATAAATAGGCCATATCTGAAATAGAGGTTGGACCTGAAGAAGAAGTGAAACCTATAACAGAACCCATAGAGGTACATATTGAACATTTGCAGGAAACAATGACACCTTAGCTAACACCTACAAGCATCAATCTCAAATATGACACAAGGGATCATAGGAGAATCACTAGGAGTCAAACATAAGGAAAGGGTAAAATTGAAGACATTCTGCAGGCCATTTATATTGAAGAGACCCCCGTGGTAAAACCTGTAGATATTAAAGGTACAAAAATGAAGAAGAAGGGTCTCACTACAAAAAATCTTGATTTCTCTAGTGAGGATTCAGGTTTTGTCTTCAAGCATAGGAAACCTTTCACCAGGTCACAACTCTCAATGGGAGCTAATTCTGACAAGAATACATAAAAGAGGAAGTAGTCCATTATCGAAGAAATCATAGAGTTATCCACAACTGAAGTAGAAATCACCAAAAATAACAAAGGCAAAGATAAAGTCCATGATAAATCTGAAGTGGATCTTCTTAGAGAGCAAGTCAAAGAATCCAGTGATGAAGTTTTAGAAGCCAATTTGGAGTTGGAGGATTTTAAACAAGAAAGGAAGGATATGTAATATTTCAAGAAGGATGTCAGCAAGAAAATTAGTTTTTATGATGACGTGGCAGAAAGGTCTAAGAAAATACTAAAAAGAACACTGCGCCTGCACAGGATGATGAAGCACACCATGAGGAGAAACAAGTGGCTGCAGGAAGAGAGGAGAAAGCTGCAATTCAAGTTCCTATGCGTAATTGTGAATTATGGACAAAACACGGTTCTCTAGACATGTGCTAATATAGAATAACAGGTTAAAGACTATACAACTACTTTTCCTAACAAAGAACAGACACACAGAATGGATTAGATGCTTACTTGGAATCCAAGCACTTCCAAATGATTCCTTCTGTCGCTTCTGTTGTAGCATCAAATTCCAGCAGGCTCTGCAAAATATTTCCTGCAAGAATGAACACTAAGCAATAGAAGGTAGCAATAATACAGATGTCTATTCAAGTTAGTTTGCTAAATCAGTAAAGCATAAACAATATACATCAACTAAGATCTTGCAATATGGAAAATCAAAGCCAATACAGATGCATATAGGAAAAAGTAAGTTGTATTCTTTATTAATGATAGAAGGGGAGGTTAAAACCAAATTATTGATTTAGTGTCACCATCTCCAGCAGCATCCCAACCTCATCAAAATGCAGATATCTTCATAAAACTATCACTCAAATCAATCTTCTCAACAAAAAATCCACCAGCATTTCTCTACACAAATTATTCCTTTTCAAACACTAAGATATGTGCTCAAATTATAGAGAGGTTGAGGTAGTTTTACAATCAATGACTTTCCAATAATAGGCAAGACATGTTCCCAATCTTGTAGATGTCAAATGGACACATGGATTCGAATTTTGACACATGTGAACTCTTCTAGAAGGCACTAGCCAAGTGGAGATTCCGGAACAATGAGAATTTCACTCCCGATGTGACCAACGCACCCATGAATGTCAGGAAGTGCTTTGTAGAGTAGCCTTGCATGGGGTTACCTGTATATGCAACTCACTTAGTCCCTTTAGAGGCATTTTTGATGAGCTCTCATATGATATATTATAAACTTCAAACCTTGGAAACCTTTGCAGATGAAAGTCTTTGATTGATTTGTCTTGTTCTTTGTCTTAGGGCATATAGCAATTCAAATGTTAGGGGATGATAGACCCTATAAATTGGTCCTGGAGATGATGCCCAGTTAACCAGGTCATTGGGAATGATGCCCAAATTGACCTATAACAATTTCCCCTAAAGCATGAAGTCAGAATAATAATAACAACATTTTGATTGATATGCTTTACATTGTGATGGGTTGGAGATGAAGTGGAGTGGCGACCTGCATCAATATTACAATACATCACATCATGATATATCCTCTTGATCATAATTTCTAAGGGTAGGCATTCCCATGTTCAACACATAAACAATCTAATAACATGTACAGAATTCATAAAGTCGTTGACATTGGAATGTTGCCCAATGCAGACATTCCTACAGATATAGGCCCATGTTTGGATGATGATCTGTATGTATGGTCACCATATAGATGATGTGTACAAAAATCCTGAAATCGTAGCCTGGATGGCTGAAACTAGATCCAAGGTCTTCTTATCTTGTTCACTTGATCATTTGGGTACAAGTCTAGCCATGCGAATATATGATTTGTAGTCGAACATGGAAAGACATTGTTTGATTACCAACCAATGATGTGAGTTGTTAACAAACGTGAGAGATCCACCATTAATGTCAATGTCCCTCATGGTACTATAGTACATTTCGTAAGGCATGAATAGATGATTTGATGTTGAACGCCAAACAAAATCTTTCGGTCAAAAGTCTGGAAGTGAGGATCTTGTCGATGCTATAACAAGCCTCATGGTAATGGAATTTGATGTTTCTAAGTGAACTTCCTGGATAATGATTTGTGGAATTCACCTTATTGTGAAAGGGAGTTACTGATTTCGGAGACAAGTTATGACTTGATATAGCAATTTTTCAGGGATGACGGTCATGAGAATAAAGGTTTATGAGTATTGTAGAAGGATGAGTTATTCACTGGATGACTTCTCTTGAACATATTGGTGACACTGTGATGAGCTGGCAACATTGACCCAAATTCAAAGTGAAGGTATGATGAACCATAGGTATTAATGAACTGTCAAGATGATTACCCAACCCAAATAGTCATAGACATGGAGTGAAGGAAGTGTCATGTTCAAGAGCGACTTGCTACCATAAAGAATTTTTGCTCACTTTTCCCAAATTGTCCCTGGTTATTTGTCGACCAATACCTCTTTATTTTTTAACAAGCTCGAGGAGGATAACATTTGCTTGATCTATAATTCAACCCTTCGGGCAAATAAAGTATCTCTATTTAATAATTTAATGAGTCTAGCGATGAATGAAACTAGATTCTTGCCATGATTGACAAGCTCATTGCTATTTTATGTTTTAATGAGCTTAACAACAGTGATAGCCTGGCTGTTTTTCATATTTAAAGAGTTTGAAAAAGAGGACAAAAGAAAACTCCAAAAAGTACTTTTTTGTAAAGTTGTCGCTTAGATCTGAAAAATTGTAAAATAATATTTGAGAGAACCTCTTTAGTCACGTTCAACCAAGGTATTCCTTTTTCGTAAATAATCAATCTCAGTCTGGAAAATGGTTAAACTTATACTGAGTAGATATCAATTCATTTACTTTTACGAGATTGAAAATACAAGTGCTCGCCAATCTTTTCACATTATCGGAGTCTGAAAAGAACTGAAAGAAGATTCCAAGGGTTCCTTTTTCGTTTTTATCGAAGCTCGAAAAGGAGATAAAAGTGCACTTAAAATCCTTTTTCATTTTTAACAAAGTTTGAAAAATAAGGAGAAAAAGTATGCTTTGTGGTCAAATCATTCTTGAAATAAATCTGCATGACTAATCTGTTCATCGGTTGTAAGACATGTTCAGGACACCATCAAATGTATTAAAAATACCTATTTCATGATAACAAACGTAATAAAACTATAGTAATAGAAATATATTAAATTCGCAAATAATTAAATGACTATTAAAATTAGTTTCACTATTCATTTTTACCATTCCATAGTTACCATTTGCATTTTGGAGCTCTGAACCTGATTTTCCCCCGAAACTTCAGTGGTCAATTGCATGCAATTGGTAAGAATGTTTTGAATGCCCCTTGCAAGAGCTCATGTCCAATGCCCCCTTCAAGAGCAGATACCCCCCAAAATTCATTTCATTCACCTAAGTAGAATACTAGTTACTAATAGCTGGATGGAATGAAGGTTCGTTATAAGGGAGGATTTGTTTCATTTTTTAATGAGATTGACACAGGAAAATAACTATGCTTATGACCTATTTCATTTTTTAATGAGGTTGACACAGTAAAAGAACTATCCTCATAGGCACTTGTTTAATTTTTAATGAGGTTGACATAAGAAAAAAGAACTATCCTCATAGGCACTTGTTTCATTTTTTAACGAGGCTGACACAAGAAAAAAGAACATCCTCAAAAATATGTTTCATTTTTTAAAGAGGTTGACACAATAAAAGGAACTATCCTCATAACCTGTTTCATTTTTTAACGAGGTTGACACAATAAAAGAACCATCCTCATTACCTGAATCATTTTTTAATGAGGTTGACATAAGAAAAGAACCATCCTCATTGTGCAGTTGGACTAGTGAGTGTGTGCTGGAAAAGACGCAGTCTAATGGAGTCATCATTTAACGAGCTTGATGAGAAAAAAAAATAATAAGTTATAACATGCATTGACTGGTCTTCTCCAGGGTTTCCATTGAAATTTGGAATTTCCAAGAGTAATTATTGTGGTATCACCGGCCACCAGGGAGAGTAACTGATGGGATCAGCTTGATATTACTCTGAAGATGTGAATAAAGGATCAAGCCATTCAGTACTCATAAAGGAGGAACCAGATAGGATTCCAAATGATGACATGGGTGAAGTTAATGGACAAAAAATCGAAGATGAAGCAACAACAGATGTTGTCGCAGCTAAAATAGATGGTTTAGTTTGGGATGTTATCTCAGCCATGGTCAAATGACACAATGTATACTCTATATAATCTATGGGAACTTGAACTGAAATAGGATCGACAAAAGCAGAGGAAGGTGATTAAGGAAGAGACTCGTACAGGTAAAGCTCCTACCGAAAACGAGTTGGAGTTAAAGGTGTCTCGTCACGTGATATTTCTTCAATCGAAATCAAACCAGGTGGAAGAAATTCATCGTCAGGCCCAAAGTACTACGCGATATGGGAGACTCAATGGCTACAATAGATTTTGGAATGACCAATATAGAAACAAATTCTGGTTGTTTGACTTCGGGATCAATATTTTCTCCACTTAGGGAATATAGAAACTGAAATATAAGGGGATGATAGACCCTATTTCATTGGTCTTGGGGATGATGTTCAGTTCGACCAATAACAGTTTCCCCCTAAAGGACAATGGGATATGAATCAACTTCTAGTTGAACAACGTCAGGTTTAGGAGGTATGGTCTCACAAATTGGATGGATTGTGACCACGGGTAGCTGTGAGGACTCTGTCTCGACAACAATAGACAAACCGAGATTTGTAGAAACAACTTGTTTCGACTATGGTATATGGGAATATGATGCTTCACCAGAGGTACTAATAATACTATTTTCAATAGAGTGATGTCACCTTTGCCGACCAAACGTAACTTTTGGTGCTAAAGGTGGTTTTAATGCTAGTCTACGTGAATGACGGGGGAAAGGATTTTGTTCTTCCATGATTACTGATTTATTTTAACCAAAAAATAAAATAAAAATAAACGAGTAATACTAGGCAAAAGGGTTTACCAAGAAATTGTGAACTGCAGAATACCTCTTGGCGAACCAAGAAGTACGGGAAGGCAATCTCCCCGAATGGTGTGTTTGGTGTATCACAATTTATAAGTCAGCCGACTCAGTTCACTATGGATGGATAGCACCTCAAATTTGTCCTCCCAAATATACTCTAAGGTACGTGGAGGCCCAAGTCCGTATTAGCGTTGTCTGATGCGAAACTGCATAGTGAGAGCACCCTTTTATACCTATCATACTGTAACACCGCTCGATATACCAAAAGTTACGTGGATGAGCTATGATATACTTACGCACGTGGAGTGAGGTATCACACTCAGAATGTATCGTAGACAAGTTGACGACAACTACTATGTTTTACGATGCCAGAACACGTCTCTAGCCTAGACCTTCTAAATGTTATCATTATGGTTCCAATACTTTGTTAGGAAAATTGAGATTAATTTTATGTTGATATTGCTTAATCAATTTTCCTTTCAAAGTTTCACAGCGATGATGTATTGGAAAATTCCTAAAATGCAACTAATAATGATAAGAAACCTTTTACTTTTAGTTTTTCAATGAAAATCCTAGCTACTAGAGGGAAAGAGCAAACAATTTGTGAGAAAACAAATCAAAGAACACAAACTAAATGCAGATTTCCTAATTGTTCCTTTTTGCAAAACACACAAACCACTACATGAAAATGCATATTTTTCTTTTCAGTTCCTTTAATGTTATCAATGCAAAAAAGAAACAAAGCACACTAAATCGATAGAATCAAATGCCTTTTACTTTTGAGAAATGAGGAATACAAACAACAATTTCTCTTTTGAAGAAAAAATGAGGAATGAAAAAAAAATTTCTCATATCAAGAAATGATGATTTTACGACAATTTCTTTTTTCAAAAGAAAATGGATCTAATGCGACAATAAAAATACTTTGAAATTAACTTACCAATGATAAAGAAAAATGCTTTAAACAAATATTGAACAAATTTTCTATTGAGGATGAAGAGGTAGATGAATTCACTGGTCAATATGAGGCTCAGGATTTTCAAAACACATAAAAAAAAATTGAAATAAACTACATAGAAAAATTCAAGGGAATTTGGATAGTTTCAGGAGGCAATGCAGTCTCTAAAGAGAGACAGTGCTTTGCAATGCATGCCTGAAAGGGAGACAGTGCTATGCAAAGCATTATGTCTTGTCCAAGAGTGCATCGGGCACAGTGTCAAAGGAGAAACACAGCTGTTTAACACACTTATTTTGAAAATTTGGATCTTAAAAAGCCTAATCTTTGTGAGTAACAACTACTGGGTGAATAAAAAGAGAAAATAAGAGGCTAAAACACCTATGATAAAGATTAATCTCCCCAGCAGAGTCACTAATTTGTTATGCAGGATTGTGAATTACAGATAAAACACGCTTCTCTAGATAGGTGCTAATCTAGAATAGCAGGTTAAAGACTATACAACTAATTTTCCTAACTAATAACAGACACACAGAATGGATTAGATGCTTACTTGGAATCTAAGCACTTCCAAATTATTCCTTCTGTCACTTCCGTTGTAGCTTTAAATTCCAGTCTACTATGCATAATATTTCCTGCAAGAATGAACACTAAATAGTAGAAGATAGAAATAATACAGATGTCTATTCAAGTTATTTTTCTAAATCAGTAAATCATAAATCATATACATCAACTAACATCTTGCAATATTGAAAATCAAAGCCAATATAGATGCATATAGGGAAAAGTAAGTTGTATTCTTTATTAATGATAGAAGGGAAGGTTAAAACCAAATGACTAATTTAGTGTCACCATATCCAGCAACATCTTAACCTCATCACAATGCAGATATCTTTATCACTCAAATCAATCTCCTCAATGAAAAATCCACCAGCATTTCTCTACACAAATTCTTCCTTTTCAAACACTAATATTGTGCTTAATTTATAGAGAGGCTGAGGTAGTTTTACAATCAATGACTTTCCAATAATAGGCAAGACATGTTCCCAATATTGTAGATGTCAAATGGGCACATGGATTCAAATTTTGACACATGTGAACTCTTCTAGAAGGCACTGGCCAAGTGGCGACTCCATAACAATGAGAATTTCTCTCCCAATGTGACCAACACACCCATCAATGTCGAGAAGTGCTTTGCAGAGCAGCTTTGCATGGGGCTACCTGCATATGCAACGCACTTATTCCCTTTAGAGGCAGCTTTGATGAGCTCTCATATGATATATTATAAACTTCAAACCTTGGAAACCTTTGCAGATAAAAGTCTTTGATTGATTTGTCTTGTTCTTTGTCTTAGGGCATATAGAAATTGAAATGTTAGGGGACGATAGACCCTATACATTGGTCTTGGATATGGTGCCCAGTTAACCAAGTTATTGGGAATGATTCCCAAATTGACCTATAACACAAGTCAAAGAGTTATAAATTCAAATGGAAATGGTGGAGACTGAGTTTAAAAAAAAAGGGCTTGAAAATGATAGTGGTGGATGAACCTGCTATAGATGAACCTGATGTGGATGAACTTGCTACCTCTTAAGGGGGACATTTTTTGAGAAAATTTTGTCTTAGGATGTTCCCTCTAATCATTTCACATAGTTTTGGATAGTTTTGGGAGGTAAGAATGGAAATTTCAAATTCTAGAAAATATCAGGCAAGTTTGTAGCGTACTCCAGGCTTGAAGCCAAGTTATCGCTACGAACTCATTGAAGATTATTTTATGTTATAATTTCAAATTTTTGTCATAGTAGGAGTGGATAAAGTCATATTTTTAAGTCCTTTATCCTAATGAAGGCCCTCCAATGAGCAGAGAAGTCAAAATGGTTGCATAAATTTTCAAGTGGAGAATGCTACAAACTCTTCACTACGGACTTACCTAAACTACTATGTTTTTGCAGCGAGGGGAAATTTTGATATTTTTGAAGCACTAAATGTTTTTTGGGAGCACATGAGTCATCAGGATATGTTGAAGTGTATCAATGGAGACTCTAGTGGGTAGATCCACTTAGAAAGGAAGATGATTGGGCTGCTAGCTCATCATTCTTGCCACCTCGTGAAGCACAACAACACATCCCAAAAATCCGAGAAGCAGACCCTAGATTCCAGTATGGATGTTCATGACTTAGTCATGGTCATTGGCACCTCAGTTAGAGTTTTCTTATTCGATAAGAATCATCATATATGGGTCATTTAAAAATGATCAATGAAGTTAATGGTGCTAGAGTCTGTTGAAGCCTTGGAATTATGTTTCAAAAACACTGAGGAAAACCACCTGGTCCATACCTTAGAGCAAGTCATTTTCTGTTTGGTGTAGTGGCTCTCACTGGGGATAAATGGAACAACTTCCCAATAAGGATTATGAGGTTCTATTCGCTTATAACTTGTGAATGGATGAATGATATTAATCTACTCTGTGCATGTAATTAAATATCTATTGTACTATATACCTGGGAGTATTCATTGTTGAATGTGATCTAAAATTATATCTTTCAATAATTGATAATGAATATTATTCAATAGTTTAAAGAGTTGAAAATTATGTAAAAATGATTATTTTGACAAAGTAGTTTAATCAAAACAGTTGTGAAATGTATATCGCATTCATAAGTTTGATCATATATGAAAAAAGTAAGCCTAGATGAATGTCAGTACCGAATTGCATTTAACGTTTACTTATGATAACAACATTTATCTATAATATAGGTAAAATATGACTATCAATTCAAGCAATAGAATTCAACATAATGTGTAGAAATACCATATATATGTTGTTCTAGTCATCAAATCGATAGTAGTGTCTCCTCCTTTTCAAATCGAAGAAATTCAATGAGCACGAAAGTGAAACCTCAGTTAAACAACTCTAATATCAAGAGAAATTAGATCTTGTTCCATTAATTCATAAAGGCATTCAAAAACATACATGAATGAATTCCTTTGCAAAAAAAATTGACAAATTTCTGGACCCTTCTCTAAATGCATTAGAAGGGTTTAAATACTAAACCGAATAGATCCAAAATAGATTATTACATAAATTTGAGGAGGTTTCAAAGAAAATTATTAGTAATAAGTAAACTAAACTACAATCTAGAATAAAAATAGCAATATCTCTTAAGTTAGGTGAGCTTCTTTAGTAATTTGATCTATGGGGTGGAAAATATCTACCTTCAGCTTCAACTGAGATGGTTGTGTGATCGCAGATCTGACCTGGCCTTTAAAAATGGAATTTGAAAGTGTTGGCAATGATTTCTTATTGCAATCAGTTAAGGATTGTAGAGTCATGAACTAATGATGTGGTTTGATCAAAAAATTCCAATGATTTTCGTGATATAACTAGCTATTTTTTTTATAGCTTCTTTATGTGTCTTTTTGTTTTCCTTCCATTTTGTTTCCAATAGTTTAAGCTTTGGGCTCATTTCATCTATATATTCCTTGATAAGTTCAGCATTTAGAAGTTTTTTATTAGCAGACTTTATGATCTCATTTCTCTATTTCTTGCTTTTGATGTTTCCTTCTCTATCAGTCTCAATTGTACTTCCCAGTATTTAAATAAAATTTATTTGTGAAACTTATCAAACTTCAGAAGCTCAAATTTATTTCCTATATCAGATTCTTGCCATAGGATGAATTTAGAAATCTTCTTTTGAATCTTTTCACTTTTCAAAAAAAAATTTTCCACTTGTTGGATCAAATTTTTTCTTGTTTCACGATATGAATTGGTAGCTGAGATTTGTTGACAAAAAATCTCCTGTTGCTGGTTCAATTTTGCATTCCATTTAAGTGCCTCTTTTATAAAATTTCTTGTCTGAGGCTAGTTTTTAAGTTTATCCATCATTTCCTCTATCTCTGTATGCTTCTAAAAAATCTGTACTTTGTACTGCAACTTCAGTCTTTCAAAGTCTTTCTTAAACCGTCACATTTTCATCTCGATTTTCTTACTAGTATTAAGCTTTTCCTGTTCTAGTTGTCTCTCAAATTCCTAAAATTTATATTCCTTATGTTTGAGCAGAATTTGTACTTATATAGCTTTATCAATGGTGGCAATTGCATATGGAGCTGCAAACAATGACAATTTGGTGAGATGTTCTGTGGGATTGGGAAAAGTTTCTTTCCAAAAAACCTCTACTGATTCATCATTGAGAGTTGTGATTGTTTCATCAACTCTTCTTCTTTTCCTCCTTTTAACTACAAATTTGTGAATTGGGTTGTAGAAAACATCTAGTGGAGGTATCTCTTCAATTTTTAAAATTATTTTCTTTATTGGGTAGGCCAGGATGATCTCTTTGTTCTAAACTTCTAGTACTTGTTGAAGTGGTACTACAATTTCTAATATTTTCTAAGTTTTATCAGGAGTTTGAAAACTCTTTGATCCTTTTCGATTAGGATTTGGTTGTGTATGCAGTGCTTGAGTAAAAATTTTCCATTCTGTGCTTAAACTATGTACTTTAGGTTTCACTTTCTGCTCAGGTGTAGTTTGAACATAGTGAACTTCTTTTGCAGATTCCTTTAATATTCTAGCTTCACCATTTTCTTCCTCAGTTTTTATATCAATTTTGTCACTTACATTTCCAATTATCTTCTCAGGGCTCTCATTTTTGCTTTCATATTCATTATCAGAATGATATGAACTCTGAGACTTGTGTTATCATTGCTCTGAACCTTGAATTTATTTTTCTTGTGATTCATCATCTGACATGTCTTTGCTTCATCCTCTAGAATAATGCTGGGAGTTGGCTTTCTGACATATTCAATAAATAAAAAGTACAATGGGACTATTTCTAATCCCTTTCTTCTATATTCCTGAAAAAACTTTAAAGTTTGTTTGGCTAAGATTATTATATGCTATTTTTAACACATCTGCAAACTTCTCTACTCCTTCAAATAAATCATCAAACATATCCTTTTCATTTAGGAAAGGTTTAAGTTTAATATTAGTGGTATAATTTTGGACCACATAATTAAGATCATACGGTCTCTTTGGCATTAAAGCTAGATTCAATGAAGTGATATTTGGAATTTCTTTCGCTGCATGACCTATGTCTAAAATGGCGAAGGTAACACATTGTAACGGGAATGTAGGCCAAATGGATTTCTTATAATCTCATATTTTCTTGGTTACACTATTTAGTAAATTTTAATAAGAAATTTCTCTAGCTAAGAGCTTACCAGGAGCATAGTAGGGAAAAACATGAAGGGAAGAAAGACACCCAAAAACTATGACATAAGTAAAATTTTCCTCACCAAACCATATGGCCACAGTAGATAGAAATTCTAGGAGCTCTCTCAAAATGGTGTGATGGATGGGCAACATAAACCCATTACAAATTTTATAGAAATGTAGATGGAATTCAGACTCCCACATGGCTTTGTGATAAATATGAATGGGTTAGGGTCTTGGATAGTCCACTTCCAACCCATAATAGGAAATCTTGAGCACAAACATTTAACATCCATGATATATGCACTTGTGTAAAAGGGATGGATTGTCCTAGTTGAATAGAATCTATTTGTCTTGTAATCCATAATATTTTTATCTAGATTATCAGATAAAATGTTTGCCCAATTTATGATAAAATAATTGACGATTGCATCAATTAAAGCAAACCATTCTATGGAAAATTTAGTGGTATCAGGTCTAGAAAATAGTCTACATAGAAATCCTGCTACATAACAATAAGGTTATGGAAATTGCGCTATTGGGTACATACCGAGTTTTTCCTGCTTTAGCTTTCCTTGGTCTTCTTTCCATCCTTTTACCACCTTCATTATGTCTAGATTTTTTTCTGTAAAGCTTTGAAGGAAAGATTTATCATAAATATTTTGTGGCATAGGAAAATGATACATTCTTTGTAAATCCTCAACGGTGAGTGAACCCATGTTCTCTATCTTGGAATTCTTGAATGTCCTATATGCAATTTTGAGGTTTTCAATGATCCTTTCTATCATATCAGTGTATGTTAAGATCTTTGGCATTGCCACTATCATATGGAGAAACGAACATGCAACTTCAAGGTAAGAAGGTTCTGATGAAACTGCCTCATCTGTTGTTACTTTTTTCTTTAGTTCTCTTGGTTTATCTTCTTCAAACAGATTGTGCATGGCTTTCCATGAAGAACTCCCACTATCCTTATTTCACATTGTGTCCAAAAATAATGGAGGCATGTTTGTGACTTCTGAAGTGGATGCTTGGGAAACTGATTTTCCTTTATTTTTCATTCATGTTGATATCGCTTCCTTAGGTAGTTTCCTAAATTCAAGAAAAACAAGTAAATTCAGAGTTGAAATGAGGAGCGAGAAGGGATAGAGAAGAGAGTTAAATCACCATTAATAAAAAACCAACACTTCAACTTGAAACACGTTCTGGAAAGATATCAATCATTTTAAATCTTGTACCTATTGAATGTCATTAATAACCCTTTAATAGTTTATCAAATCATTTACATATATTACCCAATACATCCAATTGAACGATATAATTCAGTAGATTTTTTTAACAGATCAATTGATTAAGAATCATTTCAAGCACTTTAGTAATAAATGATATATCGCAAATAAATTTTTTATCAATCGTTAGTATTATATGTCTTCACCACAGGTGTATGTGAAATGTGATCTGCGCAAATCACACATCACACTTTATCATAGTTTATATTACTTTTCATTTGGTTTGTTGCTGTGAAATGTGATATGCACCTAGAAACTCAAAGCATTGCATTCTGTCGGATTTTACAAAGACATTTTATTGTTTGCTTATTGTTTTATTGGGTCTGACTCATCGCAAATCCTTTGAAGATGATATAAGTTTGTCTTTTAATGAATCGCGATGTGATTTATGAATTTAATAATTTTCCAACATTTCAACGATAATTATACATAATTCAAAAAATGTTGAAGCGTTAATCTTAATGCCAATTCTTATGTGTGTTTTAAATTTTATCAACTTGTGAAATTTTTCTATTTGCAGTAAGTGCAATGAAATAAAAGTGAAAGAGCCATATGCCTTTATTCTTTAAGTTTGAAACTTAGCGCTAAATGAAATAATGCTTATTTTATTCTATTTATTTTTTAAAGGGTTGTTGTATAATACAACGATTGGCAATTCACTTGGGAGAACCAGTTATGTCTGATCAGTTTTTTGAAATTTCTAGAACTTTCAAAATAAAAATAGTTGCAGGAATGAATTTCAACACAAATAATATTTCAGTAAGTAATAAAATATCACTTTATTATCATACATAAGATTTTCTCTTTAAAATAAAAATATGAGAATCTATATCAGTCTTTACTAAGTTCAAAATGATAAAGCATGTGGCTCATTCAGATTAGCTTTATATATCTATACTTAGTTATCACAGGTAGAGCCTCTAATACCAGTAGGCATTTAAAGCCTTGGTAGGGTTACCTTTCACCCAACAATGATTCATTGCCCCGTCCAATTACTATTGCAATTTTCCAAAATAAGTTCAAGTTATATACTTTATCTCTTTGGAAACTTGTTTTCTTTTTTTGTAAATAATTTTTATGTATTTTTTATCACTTAAAAACCATTGCCTTGGCTTGGTAACCAAATATTGACAATGGCATTCACTGGTTGTAACTAAACTGATGAAGTTGGCTCTTGATGATACCCCTTGTCTTTCGATATAATCTCAAATCATTACCTTGTTTTGGTAGACAATATTGGTAATGTCACGTTAACTATTTTCCTATGAACATGGTAAAAAATCTCGTGATGAGACTTATTATCTTCTAATATTTAGTATATATTTTTGAATCACATCCTAAATATTGAAAAATTTTCCAGATAGGGTGAATCATTGGCCCTTTTAAGGGTTCTGGATGATAATTTTAGAGTTTAAGATTGCTCATTTGTAAAGAGTCTTTACCATGTTAAAGTTTCTTTTCTTGATTGATAACAGAGTAACCATAATTTATAAAATTGAGAGTTTATCAAAGAATAAATAACTTCAGTGGAATTAAATTTTCAGCAAAATAAAATCTATTTGAGATTCAAAATTTTCAATTATTTCCTTCACAATTCTTATATTTAGAAGTGATAATTCAAAAAGATTTTATGAGATATTTATTTGAAAATCCAAAAATAGGTACCATTCAAATTTTTACTTTCCTAAGAAAATAAAAGACAATAATATACAGGGAATAGAAGGGGTTATATCCTATGAAAAATATTTCTTTAAAATTTTCCCATTAATAGGTTGTAATATTCCTAAATAGGAAAAGCAACAATATTGAACAAAATACTTGAAATAACAGTGTACATCAATGCAAAAACATAGGATATAAAAATGGAACCATTTATTCAGAAAATCAGTAGCAAATGCACATAATAGATTGAGGCACAAATCATACAATAGGGGCAAACAAGCCTCCCATGAATAATTACTCTAAAAGTGAGTTGTTGCTATGAAACAAAATGCCAAAGAGCTGCTACATTGCAGTCATAATGGACATAGCTACAATAGTATATCATAAAATGATATAATAATACTGATATATGACTCCCAAGATGTTATACAACATGATATAGGCACTATATCACCTTTCCATGACAACCCAAGAGGGTTTCCAGAAAATACAAAGAGTATACAAATGTGAGTTTCAACCCTAAGGCTGAAGATTTTCTGCAACAATAGAAATGAGAAGATATGGCTGAAGATGATGTATAATGATGTATATCTTCTCCAATAGATCCTTCAAATGAAAATATGTCCCCTTCACTGAATAAATCACCTCCCAAATCAGACACTGCAACTACCCTTGCAACTCCTCCCTAAAATAACACACATCCAGATTGATATTTTGTTGTAGGGAATAAAAACACTATGGCCTGGTGCCAAATATGTCAATAAATCGAAAGGGGCTTCTTTACTGGCCTCACAATGGAAGGAAACCTTCCTTCTCTTAAAAACTAGCTCAGAGAACTCCCAATGTAATCCTCCACTGTTGCATCCTCCAACATAGCTTAACTCCAAGTAGAAACTACGTTGTTGAACAATGTTGTAGCTTGGCCTTATGTCAGAATGTGGAAATTTAGTGTAAATACTCTTCTTGAGTGGGAACTAGAAGTCCCCAAATGATAGAGGTGGGATTCACACTCTAGAACACCCTGTGCTTAATGACACTGCAATATTAGCTAAATAATTGAATAAAGCCACAAGTCTAAGTAGACCATATATCAAATAATAACCTAAAACATGTCCTCTATGGTTTCCATGCTCTTCCTTATATAAGTGGTGAGCTTCCTCACCCTTGGCCCTGCCCATTTAATTCACTACTTCTATGCAAAGAGTCTCCAACCAAAATTGTGTTGTCCCTCAATGAATGCCACTCCTCCATGACAGCATTGTTGATTTGGTCAAAGTTGACCCAATTTACATGCTCCAGCCCCTTTTCACACATAAGGGTGCTTTATCAAGCCACTAAAGTGATGTCCATTCACATTAGCAGTGATTTTATTCCTACTAAGGAGATTTATGGGTCTCCATACCCTCTGATTCATCAAACTGAGATGCAAAAACAAAATTTAATATTCCAATTAATTTACGAATATTAAAATCCTCCCCTCCCAAATGTTGCTTTTCCTCAAGAAACTGTAAGGATATAATTGAAGAGCCTCCTCTCCTCCTCTTGTATTATCCTCACATGATAAGTCCTTCCAATGATCAAGGTTCTCTCTCATCAATATGTGCCCAAGTTTCTCTTGCCAAATGTATAAGTAGGCCTCTGGGGATAAATCCCAATGGCTCTCATCATGAAGAAGTGGAATATCCATGGAGGAAACTATATGTGGTCAAGAGGCCTTCTTGAGGCATGGGATCAGGAAATGATTGGGAACCTTCATTCCCCAGTGAAGCTCCAAGGCCAAAGCTATCTTCCACACAAAATGAGTCACCCTCCAAAATGGTAACTCATAAAAAAGTTCTTCCACCTTTGGCTCCTGTAATGTAGGTGGGATAAATAAATTAACATGATAGACCAAATGGCCTACCCCACGCTATCTCTCCCTCCACTTACGATAAGTGTGGAGCTGCTGTAGAATCTGGACTGTAATAATATTTCCCTCAAGAGACAAAAGGACAAATGGATCTGCAAAGACCCCTTCCCTGGTTTCATGAGCCCAAACCATCCCATATAAAGAGAATAGCACATCATCACCATATGGTATCCAAATCAGAAAGATACTAGATGTTATGTGAAATTATGGATGGTACCAATGGTCTCTCTAGTGGATACAACACAGTTTTGATAACTGTTGTTTCAGAATATCATGTGGCGATTTCTCTCCCAACAAATTGCTAGTTGTTCAAGTTTTCTCATCTACTAAGAAGTATTAAATGGCATTATATATCAGCTGAGCATAACAAGAATAACACAACAAATTCCCAAATCCATCTAAAAAGTGGCCTCGTCCATCACTAATGTTAATCTTAGAAAGGCCATGAAGCCAAAATAAAAACTTGCCCTCTTGTGGAGCAATGCATTGTACATATATGGCAAGAGAATGAAAATATTTTGTGAGATGATTAATAAGTACATAAATACAATTCTTACTATACACTGTGAGTAGGCTGAAAATGAGGTCCATGGATGATCCCTCCCATGATAATTTCCTCATAGTGGTCTGAAATGTGAAGGGATGCATACTCCCTTTAGAACACTACATGAATAGATATATACTCCCAAGTGACAACGTTGTTGGCCTTAGTGGTAAGGATCCTCTCACAACATGACTCCATCCTTTGACATCCTATATGCCAAATTTTTATACCATGCTGCTTCTATATATGGGAGACTCCTTCCTAAGTGGAGGTTCCCCCTGATCGTCTAATGCTGAAGAGTAGCCCCTTTGCATCCTGATTGTGCCATCCTCATTTTCTGTAATACCATGGAAAGTATGGGAGAAAATCAACCCATACTCTCCCAAGAGCAAGCAAAGCAACAATAGCTCTTGCTGCCCTATGTCATAGATCTTCAAGTGGCTCACCAGCCTCTTGCTTATCAACATGACCCATCCAACCAATGGTTAGTGTCTACTATCATGCTCCAAATGGGTATTCCTCCAATGGAGAATACCATCCTCCGAAACCAAATCACTATCTCTACACTTCATGGGATGTTGAAGTGCATCCTCCTAGAGATCTCTATATGAAGACCACTCATCAATGATCATTGTTAGTATGAAATTTAATTGCAAGTGTATGAAAAAAAGCTCACTTTAGCTGTGCATAAAAAACAACCCTAACATCAAAGATGGCTGACAATTTCTTTAGATCTGCAGTTAGTTGACCAAGACAAATTCTACAAAATCCAAATCTATTCAATTAAAATATATTAAGCAGCAAATAAATAAGAGTTGCACCATGCATCCAATGAACAAGAGAAGAATATTTTGAAGAATTTTTTTATTATGACACCTGGGAAGGGAACATAGAAAGATGTTACCAATCCCCCTCAATGGGATGGGTTCTTGTATGTCCTCAATGCTTCAGATCTAAAATCTCTCTCCCTTGATGGTGTTGAAAACCTAGACAAAAATGGAACTCAAGGGGAGTTCATAAGCAAAAAAGATAGAAAATATGACAATGATGCAGGATCAAAGTCAGGTGAAAAGTAAAGATCTAGAGTGATATTTTAGGCAACAAAAGGTAGTGAATGAATGCAAAAACCCTTCTATTCATAACAAAATATTGATTTAGTCTAGATATTGGTGCATAGTTAAAATATTATTAACCAAATCTAGATCCAACTTTTATGGAATATTTTATTATATTTGTTGGAGGGAAAAGGAATTTGAATTTGGTCAAATCCCTTTATTTGTAAATAATAAATAAATAAATAATTGATTTATTATTTTAATAATTTGGTGGAGTAATAATTAAATAAATATTGATTTATTCAATTATTTATAAATAATTTACTAAAATTTAACAAGGAATATTATTTAAATAATGTTTTAAATAATTATTCCTAGAAGTAAGATAAATAACGATTTATCTAACTATTTTCCTGTTTTGGGATAAATATGACCAAGAATATTAGTTAAACTATTGTTTAATTAATTATCCCTTGAGAAAAAATAAACAAATAGGGATTTATTCAATTATTCCTTACGGTGTTTCCTGTTTAGACCATAAACAACTTAATAATTTAAGGATTACTAAGTTATTTTTCATAGTGAGAGCAATTCTACTAAGGTATAATTGGTCTTACATAGTGTACTTTGGTCCATCTAATAGTAATAGGTTAGATGACCAAAAATTGGTGTAATAGTTTCCCCCTAGCGTGCAAGCGTTAGGAGCAAATCATATGACTGAAGTACGTTGTAAGAAATCAATCACTAGACACTGAAGGGGGAGTCAAAGAGAGAGAGAAATATAAGGTAGACTAAAGCGCTAGAGGACAATACCCCAAGGAGGTGAGACTTGCAGGTGTGAAAAGTCTCTTTTAAGAGTGATTGCCTATTCTACATGAGATAGGGGAGGCATACCTATTCCCACCTAGATAACAAAGTACAAATAATAATGTATCTAGTAAATAAGGGACCGAATGATATAGTGTAATGTTCCCAAATTTGCACATAGCAATTTGGAACATTAGATTTTGCTACTTTCACCTAGGAGAGGAATAAATGGGTAAGGGAGCCCATGAACAATAAAAATATGAATAATTTCCACCTTAATAAGGACGGGGATCAATTCAGGAGCTGAACTTTACACTTACAAGTGTGAACATGGGAAAAATAGATGAGGACATAGTCAAGTTTGACTAAGTCAACATGCATTCTTGAGGAGGAAGAGATCACCTAAGAAAACTGGTTCAATGTGAGCAAGGATCAGTCTAAGACACATATGTAAACTAGATTGAAGATACCTAGTGTGAAAAGAGGCTTTGGAGGTGGATTAGTTAACCAAGTCAACAATGCAACCACAAGTGGAGGGAAGCAAGCTAGGGCAGCGCAATTTTGAAAGAGGAAGCTTCATGAAGAAGTCACCTCAACATTATGTGGGATCCGGGGTGAGGAGGCTCACCAAAGATAAAAGGAAGGAATAGAATCAAAGGGAAATCATTAATGTATTCATTTATCTTTGTCTAGAGACCAATTTCATACTTCATTTGTTTAGCTGGAGTTGCTGCATTGCTTAGTGCAAGGAATTCCTATGCGGGAATTCCATCCTCTCTTGAGATCAGCTTGCTTAAGGGATCAAAGGGGAGTGATTTGAGCTTCATTTCAGAAATTGGCTTGGGGCCATTCATCCAAACTCAGCCACAGTGTAGTCTCTTTCAAAAAATTGCGTCCTTGATGCAGAGGCAGTAGCAGAAGTGTTGCATCCTTTGATATTATTCTACTCTTTGAGGAGGAGGTGCTTACTTCCCTCCAGGAGTTTGTTAGAGAGGCCTTTGGCCATATTTTTGTATTATTCAGCTATTTCATGTCATATTCAGCCATATATAATACAAAAATGTAGTAACTGGGTTATTTCTGCAGTATTGCTTGTTATTCATGCATTTTTTCTAGAAGCCTTGTTGGGTGTCTTGTTTTTACTGTATAAGCTTGTAAAACTCCATTTATCTATTGTTTTATTAATATAATATGTATATAATACTCCTTTATTCATTTACAGTAGAAACCCTAATGAGAATAACGTATTTCTTGCTTCAGTAGTTGCTGCATGAGCTAGACTATGGGGTTTTGTGCTTGTTTTAGTTGCATTAGCTTGGGAGATCTATTTATATGAGATAGAATTATTTATTCCACCTAAAATTATACATAAATATTTTATATCATGTCTTCTAAGGGATATAAGTCCCATTACTCACTTGTATAGCGTTATTTCTTGAAGACAGCAGGTTTATGCCCAGTATTGCTGCATTTCCCCACCCGGGAAGGAGAATATTGGCCAATATCCTGCTGAGGTTCTTTAATCTGCTGAGTTGATGTTATTTTACATATATTGAGCTTCTGTACATTTCTAAGCTCAGGATTTAATGAATATCCACATTGGTGATAATTCAGATTATTCCCAATAGTGTAGCTATTCCCATTTTGGGATATTACAGTGGTATCAAAGCTGCCATCTTGGCTCAGCCTGTGGATTTCAGATCCAATTAGAAGATAAGAAGGATAGGAGAACAAAATTATGGATAGGATGACCTTACTCTCATCCATTTTCAGATCAAAGAAGAAAGAAGAAGAGAAATTCATTGAAACTCCAAGAGGGTTTCAAGGAGGAGAGAGTTGCAATGAGACCTCTAGAAGGTTTCAAGAAGCAAAAGCAGATCCATGCACTTCCTGTTATTATAGAGGAAGTGAAGAGCAAGGCTACCACTTAGAGCATGAAATTCTGAGTGGGTATTTAGCAGAATACAAGTGCCAACCTAGGGCTTTCAAAGAGACCCTAGAGTTTCCTTTGTTTATTCAACTGAGAGAAGAAAGAAGACCTTGCAGCAAAGAAGAGATCAAAGGCAATAGATTCCTATTGTCTAAATTTGATGGGACAAATATAGTAGGAGCTTGGGCAAGAAAGCTTGAGGCATTCTTCATACTTCATCCAATGGAAGAGAGGGAGGCAGCAGCAGTTGCAACGCTGCACCTGGAGGGTGAAGCCAATGCTTGGTGGTGCAATCACTTGAGCCACACAAGAGTGGCTTCTTTTTCTGAGTTTAATAAAGAACTGATCAGAACCTTTGATGGAGGAAGATCAGAAGAGAATATACCCACACCACCATGGGAGGGAGCAAGTACCAGCGCTGACATAGCCTTGAGAGAGAAGCCTTCTATACTTGCAGTTGGATCAGCCAACATATTGGAGAGAGGAACTCTTGCTGCCATAGAAGATGTTCCAAAGGCTCACCAAGGTATGCACAAATTTCCATGTCTTAACATTTTAGAAAATTGTATGGAAAGGGTTGGAGATTTGTTTGCATATGGACCAGGATCAAATGGTATTGCTGAGATAGAGCAACAGGATTGCAATATGTTGTGCAAGCTTGAAAGTTTCAAGGGAGATTTGAACCCTCAACCTCATGTATCATTGATGAGTTACACACAACCCTTGAGGTTGAAGTGTGAATTCTTGGAGGATGGAGTGAAATTTTCTACAAACAAATTCATGCAGAACCACATGTTCATATGAGAGTTGACACATGAGATAGCCAAGACACCCTGGAGGAGGGTTACAGCGCTGTCAAGAAGTATCAACAAGTAAGGCTTTGCCTTCAGCTCCTTTGGATCTTTATGGGTCCAAGATAATCATTGATGAGAGATCTTTTCTTGGAGGTCTCCAAGGAGTTGCATTTCAACATATTATGAAATGCAAGGAGAAATGGGAGGATGGTAGACCTCATTGAAACAATGCCAAGATGGAAAAATCTAGGAGGCATCCATAGGGAGTTGAGTGGATGTGGATGGGAGGCAAGAGAATGGTAAACCTCTTGCAAGTATATGACACTAGGCAGCAAGAGGCAATGCTATGTTGGCTACTCTTGGGAGAGTTTGGTCACCCTATGACATGTCCTTTCCCATGGGATGAGAAGAGGAAGGGAGATTGGCAGGATACTTTCATCACGGGGAAACAAGGAGTGTGGAGGCATTATGATGATGTGATCATTATGTTTTCACCATTTCGGTTGTATGATGGAGGTATGGTTAGGCAATGAATTCATTTGTTGCTTTGGAGGATTGGGAGAGAGCAAGGGCAGAATTGCTCTCACACTTGGCATGATGTTGTAGGATTGAGGGATGGCACTAGCATAGTGAAAAGAGAAGCACCTCCACCTTGGGAGGAGCTCTACATTTACAGCAGCATCTTGGGAAGAATCTTGGACACAATCTTTGTCAAAGAATTGAGCTTTGAGATGACAATAGCCCTACTTCAAAGGCTAGAAGCGCTATCACTTAGGAGCTTGGATTTCTTTCTAAAGTGTCCCCAAGACCACTTCACAAGTAATGCATCATTGGAGCATGTAGAATATGGGCATGAGAAAGTAATGCATGAAAGTATCCCTTACTATGTTTTGACCTTCTTGGCTTGGATTCACAAGCACAAGGAGAGAGATCTACATGCAGTATTTATGGACTTTACTTCCGTGCATTTTTATGCATACCATCCCTCAAGGGAGGAGTTAACTTGGGAGGGAATTAAATTGAATGTATATCAGCATATGTAGAGATGAACAGCCCGGAATATGAATAAAGGGTCAGCATAACCACTTCCCTACTCACCTGCAACAAGGGATAATTTTCACTTGAGCCATTTCAGCTCAATGACTAAAGGACATGATGGAGGAGGTAAAAATTTGTTTTTTATTTTACACTTCCTTATATATATGAGCAGCATATTATACCAAGAAGGGTCTTTCCTTCTTTCATATTGTATTTTTATGTACTTGATGCCACTTGCAGCGTTTAAGATGGCCATTCTATTTGTGGATTGTGGGGGAATGCCACATGGTTTTCGGTGTGCATCATTGGCACCAAATTATGCTTTCATGATTCCCTTTTGTAAAATGGATGTGGCAGAAAACAAGTGGCTCAGAACACACTTGTTACACTATGTATTGAGGCAGGCAAAGGATGCCCTGTGTTGGTTCCATGATTGGGACTATGTTCTACCTCCTTGTTTTCATATGTTTATGCTTCCATATTATGCTGCCAAAACATTGATTGTAGGAAGCACCGTTGGAGGAGTGGCACAAGAGGTGAAGAGGCCCAATGAAAAGATGATTCTTCACATTATACAAGCTACTTATTTCAAGAAGAACCAGGGACAGACCTTGATTTCCATGCTTTATATATTGCCTTCAAGTGAAAGGACTCATTTGGGAGGTTTGAGTTATTTGAGGAGACACCTCATGGGTGTTGGATTTGATGCAGTAGCTTGGGTATTTCTTGAAGACCATTATATCTCAGCCATATATCAGTAGTGGCCCCATATATATCATAAGTGGAGAAAGAAGCAACAAGAGATGCACATTTCAACTCCACACAATCAACTATGTAGCACACCTTCTTTGTAGGAGCTCAAGGTGGAAGAGATTCCCCATGAGTTGCCATACTGGAGGGTGACTCATTATGTTTGGTTGATAGCTTGGGGAGGGAGATACTAAAAGGGGGATGATGAATCCCAATTTAAATCATCCCTCATGCTTCAAGAGGACCTTCAAACAGCCCATTGTTGCTTCCATAGATGTTTCATTGTCACAAATGTCAACTATTTAAATAGCTTACACACTTGGGAGGAGCAACTTGGTGATATATTGATGATGTAGAACCTTGATCCTTGTGAGACTTCATATTATGAGGGTGCTACAGGGGAGAAGAGGATTCTCTTCAGTGCTATCCTTGCAGTTGCTTGAGGACAAGCAACATTTGAGAGTGGAGGACTGTAATGTTCCCAAATTTTCACATAGTGATTTGGAACATTAGATTTTGCTACTTTCACCTAGGAGAGGAATAAATGGGTAAGGGAGCCCATGGAAAATAAAAATATGAATAATTTCGACCTTAATAAGGAAGGGGATCACTTCAGGAGCTGAAATTTACACTTACAAGTGTGAACATGGGCAAAATAGATGAGAACATAGTCAAGTTTGACTAAGTTAGCATGCATTCTTGAGGAGGAAGGGATCACCTAAGAAAATCGGTTCAATGTGAAAAAGGATCAGCCTAAGACAGATATGTAAAATAGATTTAATATCCCTAGTGTGAAAAGAGGCTTTGGAGGTGGATTAGTTGACCAAGTCAACAGCGCAGCCACAAGAGGAGGGAAGCAAGCTAGGGCAGTGCAGTTTCGAAAGAGGAAGCTTCATGAAGAAGTCACCTCAACATTGTGTGGGGTCTGGGGTGAGAAGGCTCACCAAAGATAAAAGGAAGGCATAGCATCAAATGAAAATCATTTATGTATTCATTTATCTTGGTCTGGAGACCAATTTCATACTTCAGCGATTTAGCCGAAGTTGCTGCACTGCTTAGTGCAAGGAATTCTTGTGCGGCAATTCCATCCTCTCTTGAGATTAGCTTGCTTAAGGGATCAAAGGGGAGATATTTGAGATTCATTTTAGAACTTGGCTTAGGGCCATTCATCCACACTCAGCCACAAAGTAGTCTCTTTCAGAAAAATTTGTCCTTGATGCAGAGGCAGCAGCAACGATGTTGCATCCTTTGATATTGTGCTAGGATTTGAGGAGGAGGTGCTTATTTCCCTCTGGGAGTTTCTTAGAGAGGCCTTTGGCCATATTTCTTTATTATTCAGCTATTTCATGTCATATTCAGCAATCTAGAATACATAAATTCAGTAACTACGTTATTTCTGCAGTACTTCTTGTTATTCATGCATTTTTGCTGGAAGCCTTGTCAGGTGTCTTGTTTTCACTGTATAAGCTTGTAAACCTCCATTTATCTATTTTTTTCTTAATATAAGATTTATATTAGACTCCTTTCTTCATTTACTGTAGAATCCCTCAAGATAATAACGTATTTATTTCTTCAGTAGTTGCTGCATGAGATAGACTATGGGGTTTTGGGCTTGTTTTAGCTGCATTAGCTTGGGAGATCTATTTATATCAGATAGAATTATTTCTTCCACATAAAATTATGCATAAAATTTTTATATCATGTCTTCTAAGGGATCCAAGTCCCATTTCTCACTTGTATAGCATTATTTTCTGAAGACAACAGATTTATGCCCAGTATTGCTGCATTTCCCCACCCGGGAAGGAGAATATTGGCCAATATCCTACTGAGGTTCTTTCATCTACTGATTTGATGTTATTTTACATCTATTGATATGCTCTAAATTTCTAAGCTCATGATTTTCTGAATCTCCACATTGGTGATAATTCAGATTATTCCCAATAGTGTAGTTGTTCCCATTTTGGGATATTACATATAGTACATGATGGCATAAACATGAGCTGGATAAAAATATGATAGTGAATCCCACACATATTGTGCCTAGGAAAATATCCAAGACTTATAAAATAATATCTGAGTAAATGAGATATAAATACAACCAAAGAGGCCCTGTAAAATAGGAAAGGGCTCTGAAAAATCTAAATGATACATGCAAACTAAGAGGTGCTACAAGCAGCTAAGGCTGGAACGATCAGATCTATGGAGCTACATCCGAGGCTGTAGTAGAGATTTCATCTGGGCATGTGGGGGGCGACCTGAAAGGTCACCCCCTCACGAGGTCTGAAACGTCTCACACACACTCTGGAAATCACTGGTACAATCTGCTGCATCACGGAACTATCGATTATACAGATCTTGATCATGCTATGAGGAGTTGGAGCTGAGAAAAAATCAAGTCAAAGGGAAATAGTGGGTCCCTTTTCCTGATCTGAGGCACCAAACAAAAGTGTAATCTGGAACCAAGGTACACCACCCTCTAGACCTATCCTCTGGAATGAATGATCTAATGTCGACAAAAGGAGGTCCCCCATAGGTGAGGTAATAAGGGGTCCTTAACTAAGGCACGAGAGATAATTGTAGAGAGACTGGTAGACTGACACCAGGGATGATGGTGGAATGGGGGGGTATTGAGCAGTGGGCTGACTACTTCCCTTGTTAGAGCATAAAGGGCATGGATGAACTAGTAGTGACTGACTTGACATTGGAGGGGATAGGGGACAGTATAACTAAAGGAAAAAATGTGCAACATGAGAGAGGAAAAAAGAAATTAAGGATGGAGGACTATAGTAGGATAGGAAGGGACTTGGGATAGACTCCATGAATGTGATGATGACTCAACTCGGATGCTATAAACAAGGGAGAATCGATGATGCTGCCACACAGGAAAGGCCCAGTGGGGGCCATAAAAACATGAGTACAAGATGGTTACACATGACAAAAATTGACACAAGCATGGACAAGTATGAAGGCAAAGTGGTTCCTCAAGTACAAGTGTTTCAAGTGAAGAAATTTGATTTTGAGGAGTAGTGAAGTGACCCTTCTTGGAAGAAATGTGTCCAGGTGAAGTCTCAAATCACAAAAAACTAATGGATACCCATTTTAGATCTTCGTGAGAGCTTTCCAATGGTATGGACGATTTTTCAAACTGATCTATGGTTTGGCCACAGTGGGTGAAAGAAAAATCGGGGGTTCCTCTTTTAATAAGGCCTTTTCCCTCCAAATTCATTCATTTGCAAATGTAGCTGTGGTGAATGTAGAGAGGATAAAAGGCCCTAAATCTTGAGGCAATCATAGCGGAAAAACTGACCATTGGAATTGAGATCCGTTAGTTGCACTTAAGAGGCCTAACCCTACTCTTTCATTTCAGTTGATTTAAATTTCAGTTTAGGTGCCTAGAGCTCAGGAAAAGACCCTTGCTCTGCTTCACAGTCAGGTCGCACTTTTTGGGGCAATATCTATGACCTGGGTAGCAGGTTTGGGACAGAAAACTCTAGGAATTTGCCTAAAAAGTGTGACCTGACAGAGAGGAGGATTTCAATGTTGTTTTTTGGCTAAGAGCTGGGTTTTTATGGTTGAATGTAGTCTTTCCTTTCTATACACTGACAAGTATGATTTTTTTGTGTAAATATGGTAGAATTTAGGATCAACTAGAGAGAGAGAGACCTGGAGACATTACAGTCAGAGATCCGAGAGGATCATGGTGTCTGTACTACATTGGCCAGGTTTGGGGTCCTGTTGTTTGTGGAGAACCCGTTGATGAGAGCAGGAGAGCCCTTGTTGGCCCCGACTGTCAACTATTGGGATTTGGACCATGAGGTCTTTATAGTGCAGGGGCACCAAATTGAGTTGACTTTCTAGGATATATATTTCCTGACTGGTCTCCCACCACTTGGGATGGTGGGGAATACACAACCAGTGTTACTATGAGGGTAGAATATCATGGAGTTTGTAGAGAGCCATTTTCGACCAAGTCTCCATGTGAAGGGGAGATGAATACCGATCAAGGATCTAGAGAGGCTAGAGACCTGTGCTATGGCCATAGTGGTGCCGCAGATCCTGGGAAACTAGGCACTCCACCACATCACTGGGGGGTCACATGATGCTTATTGCGAGTGTGTTGAGTGGGACCTACTATGGGTGGGCCCAAATGATGTTGTCATCGTTGAAACCACAGTTTTCGCTATGTAAGCGGCCAATGAACCATGAATATGCATATGGCATAGTGTTGTGCTCACTCTTCTTTGAGAAGATCTCGACACTTCAACCTCACATATAGATCCCGGATGGGGACTCGAGAGAGCCCAAGATGCGCTACTACGGGCAGCTACTATGCAGAGGGGGAGGTGGGGCAGTCGGAATCGTGTTCTGACCCAGGTTTTTTTCTCATTAGGATCATATGCCACTGTACATAGATGACTATCCCTATAGTGGGACGAGTTATCGTGGGGACCTGGACTTGCCATTACCGCCAGGTTGAGTATGGGGGCCCGATGGTAAGTGAAAAGTTTCTAATATTTTATTTGCATTGTAAAGTTTCATAATATTGTATATGGTACTGATTCATTCACTTTGGTATGCAGATATAGCACTAGTGAAACCAAACGAGTACATCATATAGCCTGTAGTATCAGGAGCTACAGGACCTAGTGGGTTGAGGGCACCGCAAAATGAGGATGCGGTGGCCCTCTTGGAGGACATCATCGTATATGTGAGAGGCTAATAACCGGTGTTTCAGAGCGCAACTCGCAAGACTTGGATGACCAGTACATAGAGCCATGCATTGGTCTACCCTCAGAGTGGTGAGGGGTCATGCAGTCCATGTTGATGGGCGGACAGGGGATGCTAGATCTACGTGCTACAGGAACAAAACCATTAGCCTGGGATCCTCTAGATAGTGATTAGGTGTAGGGGCATGTGGTACCCCCAGTTTTGAATTTTTGTAACATGCTATGGGCATGTCATATGTATTATATTTGATGTACTCTAAAATATTTTGTTCGACACATAATGTGGATATGCATCATTTTTATGGTTTATGTTATTGTCTTGTGTTAAATGTGTGTGATAAATTCCAATCTAGAATATTGTTTGCAATGCTATCTACATAGTTATTTTGGGCTCTTAGTACATGAATAAATGTAATGATTTCAAATTATAAAAATCTTCACTCATAAATATCTTCTAGAAAGGACTGGGTTTAGCACACGATAGACACCATTCAATTACATGACAACAAGTAAATAATATAAAATAACATGAAGGGGAAGGAGGTGACGATAAAAGGCATCGGCTAATAAACCTATCACTACGTCATATTCGGCCTGATTATTGGTGGCAGTACCAATGCACACACAATTCGATAGGACCAGCGAATGCAAGGGGGTAAAATGGCCCAGGTTGCTGAGGCTAGATTCTGGTAGTAGCGACTCACACCATCGACATAACCGATATATGGTGTGGATGGGGGTTCCATCTAAAAGGTTCCACAAGACAACAAATGAGAGGATGATGAACAATGCTAGCAACTTGAGTGCAAGGTAAAAATCAAACAAACATTTCTAGAGGGAGTGTTATGGGTATCAGATCTACTACCTGCACACTGCATAAATGATGGTGTGGGGGAACTGTTGTGGGATAATTTTGTGTTTAGTCTTTGAAAGTCACCATAGACATGGATGGTGCCATCCTGCTTATGGGTGGGAAAGATGAATTCAGGGGTGGAAAATGCTTCTGATGTTGTCATCGTAGTAAAATATGGGGTGATTGGTAGAAGGGTAACCACATGATGCGGAAAAGCTACCTAACTCATCATCATGAGAAGATAGGTTCACATGCATATCTTCCCAGGGGGTGACAAAAGAACAAGAAAATAAGGGATCCACTGATGTTGAGCCCAGGGTGATCACTGAAGGGGTATCGAGTGAAACAGAAGGGGAAGTGTTGGAGGGGTCTTCCCCCATGGATCTCATGAATGATGACAGGTAGAGGATGGTGACCAAAGGCTCTTCCATCTCGACATCGGGAGGGGGAATGACAATGGGAGTAGAGGTATCCTTAGGTTGGCCCAAGGCATACTACACGAGGATAGGAGAGCCGAAGTAGTTTTGTTCAACCTCGTACTCCCGAACTACCTCCAAAGAGGCGCATTAATGTGTGAGGCGAGGAGAACGCTAGGTATAATGACCATGGAGATCGTAAATATCACAGGGTTGGTTGGTTTGAATATTCTTGGGGTTCTTGGTTATAGTCGAGGAATAATCAGATGCTTCAGGGACTATAGATTCAGGGAATGCGACATTTACCATGGGCTTGATAAGAGGCAATTCAAGACAATGATGGGTGGCCTGCCTAACAACATCAAAAAAAGAATACAGGTGGGTATGCTTTGGAGGCTGAGGAGGAGAAGGGTTTGTTGAGGCAGCCTTTCCTTTAGGTGTCTTATTGTGAGCTTTCCCCCCCTCACCCCAAGCTTTCACAACAGGAGCGGGTTGTTATTGAGGTGGCTAGGGCACAGAAGCAAAGGGAAAGGTCATGGAGACCGGTTGGACTGGGGTCAAAGAAACATAAGGTTTGGGTTGAACAGGCGAGATGGAGGCTGGGGGATCAATGTACCAGACTGGGAGCCCCAGGGTCAAGTTAGGGAGAGACAAGGCGGCCATGAAAGGAACCGAAAACACTCTAGGAGGGGGAGTGAGAAACAATATCTGACCAGAGGGGTAATGGCCATGCGGGACAACTCCGAGGTGATTAAGGATAGAAAGAACCATACCAGGAGGGTAAATAGGATTAGAGACACTAGTAGTAGATGAGGGTCCTTCAGGAGGGGGTCAAGAAGGCTGATTTGAAGTGCCAGGAGAAGGTTGCAGGGGGCAAATCTGTTGACTAGATGAAGTGGGCCATTTGAGGGAGGACCAAGACTATTGCATCATGCAAACATTCTATGATCTAGGGTAGGAGATAAGTAGGGAGGGACCAGGGAAAGTACCAAGAAAAGAGGAATATTTATAGACTCTAGGTGAGACACTGGTTGGAGGTTCAATTGTTTGCTTATTGGCCACCAAAGAGATGGTGGACTCAGGGGAGGTCTAAGAATTTGGTTCGTAATATGTCAACTAGTTGATGGTGACAATATTTTCGTTATGAGGAAAGCACATATTATGGTGGACTGCAGATGGGACAAAAAACATCACATAAGTGTAGCTACAACCCAATAGAATGTTGTAATCTAAGGGGGCATCAATGACTTCTACATCAATAAAATAGTCTTGCCCTCAAGAGTAATGGGATTGTTTCAGAATAAGCCAATGGGCTGGGAAGAGTGGTTGTCCCATGCTTGGAGGGTGATAGTGGAAGGGGCCAACTCAGGGGATCCGAGTTGCTTCCAAAGTGAACTAGAAATCACACAGGTGGATGCCCCCTCATCAATAATATAATGCAAGATGTTGGCATTTTGGATCTTGACAAGGATTTGGAAGGCGACGGAAGCAGAAAGAGGGGGATGTTCTGACCAGTCAACATCGAAGATGATCAAGCGATCATTTGAAGGATCCATGCGCCCATGGCAGATAGTAGAGATTTTCGTTGTGAAGGGCATGACTTAAGGAGTTACAGCATTGAGATGGTATTAAGGGATTGTGCCAAATCATCTACTATACAATACATATGGGAAAATTTACCAGAAGCAGCGTTTCGAGGTAACGATCCCTTCGAGATCTTGGTATGAACCTCTACCTTAGGCTGAGGGATCTGTAAAGGACCATTGGGTGTCAAAAGAGGCTCTGTGGGACCTGAATAAGGGGGCTCGGTGGGACCTGAATAACTGAGTCTAAAGTTTGAAGTCGGCAATATTGGGTTGATCAGAGTTCATCATTAGAATCTGGTAATCGGAGGTACTAGATGGAGGAGGTTGAGTGGTTTCCTGACCTTCAGGGGGTTGGGTAGCCATGAATCCTTGCTAGGGGAAAGGATTGGTAAACACAGCTAGTTGGATATGTGCAGCATTGGGAGGAACCGAAGAGGGGGCTTTCTATCCTCTAGGTGCTGCTTGAGCTTCACACATCTAACGCATATAAGGTAAAAGAGGACAATCGTGGGTATAATGACCATAGAAACCACAAAAAGAGAAAGGATTTTTCATGTGAATAGCCGTGTCCTGCTTGGGCTAAGTGCCTTGTTGCTGGTTAGCAGTGTTAGATGCATTCCCTTGGGGATTTTTTCCTAGATTACCTTGGGAAGACTAGTTTTGATTGCATTTCCTCTTCTTTTTGGAAGGAGGAGGATTAGTTGCACCCTGTTGTGCATACCTGACCCTGGGGTGGTGGTGGCAGCTATTGCAGGGGTTGAGAAGGCAAGGGAGGCTGAGGTGCTAATGCTGGAGGAGCTAGAGCACCAGGCTGTGGATACGGATAATAAGAAGGTTGAGTAACATTGTGGTAAATAGGATGGGAAAAAGGAGGAGGCATTTTGTATCCTAGATACCTGCTACCGGGAGGGGGGAAAATGTTGGAGGAGCTAGCCCCTCCCTAAGGGAAACCATAACCCATGGGAGGATGAGTATATGGATGAGAAAGGGCTCCAACGATACCATCGGCGGCATGGGATGCCCCCGAGGCATTGGCAACACCGGGTCTAGGGAGATCAGGTAAGATAGTATAAACATAACCAAACTGTGCATAGATCAAGTCATATTTTAATGCAATCTGGAGAGCGGCTTCTTTGGTCTAAGGGAAATGAGATGCGACATCTTTTCCAATGGTAGGAAAAAGGGATCTGAGAAACCAGTACATGTAGACATGGTATTCAAAGGCAGGGGCTCGAGATAGGCTATTTCTTCTCCGCCATTCCTGGACATGATCGGATAAGTGGGATGCAGACGGTTGATGGAAAGAGGTCAAAAATTTGGTACCAGTGTCATAGTGAAGGGGAAGTTGGAAATAAGACATAAAATCCTGGGCAAGAGTTGCAAATTTAGTATCAGAGGCGGAGGCCTGGTCAACATACCACTTAGAAGCATCTCCAGTAAATGTACACTGGAACAACCGAAGATAGACAAAGTCCTCAGTAATGGAGCTAGACGAACACCACATGTGGAAAGATCGAACATGGTTTGTAGGATCTTCTCTAGCAAGACCTTCAACCTTGGGGATGTCAGAAGGGAGCTTGGGTGGCATAGCCGGCCAACCAGGGTCATGGTGTATGGGGTCATTGATCAATTGGTTAAAATCAGGAAGGCTGAGGCCTGCTATATAAGGGAGCAAGGGAGTAGCTGGGATAGTTCCTGTTATGGTCCCACTAGTAGTATTCACAGCATTAAGACCGGGGCTACCGCTAGCATTAGGTCGTGAACCAGACATGGTGAAGGTGATAAGGGGAGAATGGGGGATGGAATAAGAAGGGGAACACAATGATCCAGAAGCAGAGTTAGAATGGGGACTCGGTAGAAGAGGAACTCGAACCCTATGTGGAGGATTAATTCTTCCTAATGGAAACTGAGGATGAAGGCCACGAAGTATCTGGGATAAATTCCTTGGGGGCGTTATGATGTAACAAAGACATGAATAACAGAAGGAAGAGAGACAAAAAGGGGTAGGGAGGTGCAATATCAAAAGATTACAATATCAAAACAAGGGCAAGGAGGTGCTGGATCAAATGACTATAATGTTGAAACAAGGGCAAGGAGGTGCAAGATCAATTGATTAAAAAATTATAGTCTTGGAATGGTGGTGTAAACCAGATGCTATTCACTTAGGGTGTGTGTGTTAAGTTTGTTAATTTTAATTTTTGAGGCTAGAAGTTTGTAGAGAAAAAAAAAGTGTGTTGTAGAACTGTAAATAAATCTACAAATAACAGTGTTGGCTCCTTGTGATTTGCAAGATTAGCAAGAAAAAACACTGCAGGGGCCACATCATAACCACTTTGGAATCCTAGTACCTAACCTTCCTGGATTCAGAGATGGATCTCTCTATTTGTAAGTGTTTTCAAATGATATATCTTAATGCTCTTTATTTATGATATTAGGCTAGTTATGAAGTTCTAAGGACTTGTTTTTTTTGGTTGAACTAATTGATAGATTGACAGATATGTGGTGTGACTATTTGAAGGGATGTTTCAGTTGAATAGAGAGACTATGAGAAAACATTGATCCATTGGGCTATGGAGTCATAAGAGTAGTTAATTTTTCATCAACTCTGCAATGCTTTTCATAGGGAAAGCTAAATATATCAAGTGGATCTCTTAGATTAGATTGTGATATGAAACAATAATAAGTTGTGAAGGTAGAAAAGCTATAGTCAATTAAGAATCTTCTAGCTCTACTTAGACAAGGAAACCCTTTTAAGGTAACTATTTGAGGCAAACCAAAGTATATGGTGCGCCATAGACTTATTTGGCCAGACTTTAATAAGAAAACCTTTCAGACAACAATCCTGCAATCCTAAGACTACTTTCAAACAAAAGAAAACATTTAAGATTATAGTGAGAGTAGCTAAAGAGAAAAATAAAGCATATATTCTTTAACTAAACACTCAAAGGACTCTTTAAAGCAACATTTTGAGGCAGACCAGAGGACAGGGCATACCATAGACTTCCATGGTTTATACTCTAATCAGTATTCTTCAAAGAAAGGTCTTAAAAAACAATATCTCAAGTCGTACTCAAGGATAGGGCTCACCATAAAATTCCTTGGTTTCACTCTATTGAATTATTTCTAAGACAAAAAGCTAGATGGAACTGGATGACAATTAAGAGTCCTCCAATCAGACCTTGTGTAATGTTCCAAAATTTTAGCCTCTAAGCTAAATGGAACATTAGAGTTAGTAGCAGCTCTAGCCGGTGAATAAATGGGTATAAAATCCCATAAGTCTCCTAAGGAGGATAAAAAAACTCCAAGTGTGAAAGGAGACACTTTTTCTAGCTTAATAAAACATGTCCATGTGTGAACAGGTATAAAATCAAGCTGCTTTGACTAAGTCAACAACGCAATTTTAGAGGAGGAGGAATCCAAGGAGGAATAACACAATTTTGGAGGGAGATGTATCTTTGGATAGAGATGACCTAATTGAGTGGGGAAAATGGCAAGAAAATTGATATGTTATATAAGGAATAGGATGGTAGCATTATTCTTCATGACTTAGATTATTATTCTCGTCTGCCAAGACTTGTTGCTGCTTTGCTACTTAGTAGAGTTGAAGTGTTGTTTAGCACTAGGTGTTCCTGAGCATGAATCCCACCTATTTCCTTTGAGGAGATTCATTTGGAGACTTTTCATTCATCATTCCACATCAATTTTTCAGGCCAAGCTTCATCCATCTTCATCAACGCAATTTTTCTATAGATTGTGCAGTGTTTCTAGGTGCAGTAGTGGAAGGGATTGGAATCCCGGTTCCTGAGCTAGTTTCTCACTAGAGGAAGGTTTCCTTCACTTGATGGATCTGTTTGGAGAGCTCCCAATCCTATTGAAGATCTGTGGTATCATACCACACATTTCCCACACATTCCCAGCATTGTTCCAGCTAGGGAATGCATTATTCTGGAAGTAGTGTTCATTGCATGGTTTGGTGGCTCTGTTGTTGAGTTTCCTTGTGATTGAGAGGTTCATCATTTCATGGGAGGAAGCCCTTGAGGAATCTATATAATATCAGAAATCCTTCAGCCTTATACACTCATGTAATTTAGTGTTGCAGTGGTTATTCAGTAAATTACTGAATTTCCCATTTTGTATACAAAGTGTTTGACAAGAAACCCTTTCCAGTTTCTTTTGTATTTTGTATAAGGAGATTAGATCTCTATTCTTCAGCATTATTTATCAATACATGAGTATAAATATTGTTCTCATATTATTTTATGTGTAAATCCTCTCTTAAAATGCGCAGTCCCTTATGCAGCAACTCCATTATTTTACAGTCTTGGGGTTTTAGCACTTTTTGGCAATCCTAGGTGTGGGAGATCTGTTTAACCTACCTAGTTTGATTTTTTTTAGCTCTATTCTAGTATTTAGGTTGATTATTGTCTAATATATGGGATCCAAGAGTCCATTTCACTGTTTTATTGAATATGTTGATGGAAATGCATTTTTAGTGCATGATTCATGAGTTGTTCCTAATTTGGAATATTACAGTGGTATCAAAGCATGATCTCTGGCTCAACCTGTGAGATATAGCTATCAAAATAAGGAGAGATGGACATAATCCATAAATCTTCAATATGTGCAGGAAGAAAGGAAGACAAGCTTACAAAGCTTCTTCCAAAATCTATGCAGAGCTTTCAAGGAGAGCTGAAGAAAATGAGATTGGAAATGGGATCTCCAAAGGAGGTTGAATCTAGAGCCGAATCTAGATTTTCACATGGTGAGTGTGAGCATGAAGCTACACTTCATGATGCATAGTGCAGTCAAGTGCCCAGAGCTATCCTGAGATGGATGGGAGGAGGAAAAATACCTAAGAGGAGAGATCTTAGTGATTTATTGCAGGAGTATGAATCTCAAACTAAGAGGTATAGAGATCATACTTATTTCCAAGAGTTTTTCAAGATCTAGGTGGAGAAGAGCAAGCAGCAGGATGCAGGTAGATTCCTCCTATCTACTTTTGCTGGATCACCTACATGTTCAGCTGGAGCTTTGGTGAAGGAGCTAGATTCCTATTTGCGGCTATACCATATTTCCGAAGATGAAGCCATCAAAGTTGCAGCGCTACATTTTAGAGGTAAGGCTCATGCATGGTGGATTTTTGAATCTTGTTCTTTAAATAATGCAGACACTTCCTCTTATGCAAGATTCATAGGAACATTGGTGGAGAGGTTCGGTGCAAAACTTCCTAAGACACATGAGCAAGGAAAACTTGATTAAAAAAAACCCTTGCATGTGATGGAGGAGACTCCACTTTAGAAAACCATGGGAGGAGCTGACATCTTGCATTACATATTATCGGAAGCAAGACCTCCAGTTCATATTCTTGGACAAGAGGGCATGGGGATCTCATTTTCACAGGAGGATCCAACTATTGAGATGTTGCCCATACACATTGAGGGAGATGAGAGCAACATCACTATCACATCTAGAGCACATCAAGTTCCTCATGCAGAGGGAGGAGGAGCACATGCTCCAACAGGAGGGATTCTTTTATCTTTGCAAGAAGTTCCCCAGGATCTCATACATAGAGGTCCAAGCACAATCAGTGAGAAGCATGATTTTGCAGCATTGTAGCTGGAAGAAGGAGGAAGGGAGGAAGAGCAACATAATTTGATGAGAGGTACACACCCTTCTCTATTTCAGAGAGCTATTGCAAGAAAGAGGCAGATTTATTTGCACTGTAAGGGTAGGGGCAAGATTGCCCAACCATATGCATAGTCCAATCTTGGCATTGATGCCTCACTACATGGAGGAATTCCACCCGGGAGGCCACCTGATCTAGAGTTGATAGAATACATCTTGTCTTTTGACTCACTGCTCTTGGACTTTGGAGAAGTGAAGAGTTTGGAGGAGAAATTTGGCATGAGGGATGTCAAAGTAGCAGACAACAGCATGAGGAGAGCTTCACATGCCAGATCACCAGTGCTGTCTCTTAGGAGGATTGATCCTTATTGGAGATCTTAGCTTTTGGTAGAGTACTCCAAGGATCTTGGTGCATGCATGATTCTTGATGAACCAAATGGAGATGATAGATACATGGTGGATAATGTGGTCATCTGTTCCTATGGCAGGATCTTCTTGACTAGATCTTCTAGTCTCAAGGAGCAGCTGCTACATGCAGCACATGAGGACTTCTCTTCTATGCATTTTGATGCATATTTCCATTTTATGGAGTTCACTTGGTAGGGCATCCAGCAGGACATATATCAGCATATAGAGAGATGCATAGCTCGGATGGTGATAGAGAGGATGCCACAGCCACCTTCCTACTCATTGGGAGTGAGGGAGAATTTCCAATGGAGCCATTTCAGCTCAAGACCTTGAGTACATGATGGAGGAGGTATCATTTCACATTTTGTGTTCTACTTCTTCTCCTTATTTGAGCAGCATAATGTATCAAGGGGATTTTCTTCTTCTTTCATATTGTATGATGATGTACTTGAATCTACTTGTAGCATTGAATTTGTTTATATTTTTTATGGTTTGTGGGGGAAGCCACATGTTTCTTCGTGTGCACCATTGGCACCATCTTGTAACTTCATGTTTTCATCTTATGAGATGATTGTGGCAGCAAACAAGTGGCTGGAAAAGAATTTTTTATTTCTTATGTTGATGTACGTAATGGATGCACTGCACTAGTTCCATGAATGGAACTATTATTCACTCTCCGGTTGTCACTTGGAAACTTGTTCTCATTGTACTTTGCTTCCATATGTTGTTGATATGTATATGTTCATGGGGAGCCTTGTTTGGAGAGTGGGCTTGAGATTGGAGGTGCCCATTGGGAGCATGATTCTCCCCACTTTATATGTTGTACATTTCAAGAGGCACTTCATGGCTGAACTGTTTGTTGGGACATCATACAAGTTGACCATCATGATCCTACTCTATGGCTTGTATGAGGGAGAGATGAAGCAACAACACAATTTTTTGTTGTTATGGTTGCACTTGGGAGAGTATGGGCAAAATTCTTCCCATACTTTTCATGAGTTTTCTAGAGAGAAGGAAGGCACATTCATGGTGCAAGAAGGCTACCCTTCAACATTGAAGGATAATGAGAGACTTCCATGTAGGACAAAGATATTCTCACATAGCAGCGTCATGGGGGATGACCTTGGCATATGGGATGTCAAAGAAATAATTCATGGAGCCTTATCACAAAGGCCTACAACACTGTCACACAGGAGTATGTTCTTATGGATGGAATATTCCGAGGAGAAGATGTATTCCTTCTTATTGTAGATTTCTATGAGGAGATTCTCATGGGAGGACTTATTAAGGGACCTCACTTTCATCCAAATCACTATGTATGGTAGGGAATGCATTTCTGTACTTTTTTATTACTCCATTGACTATTTTTACATTCCCACCATGTTTGAACAGTGCATTGCTCCTCAAAAGAGCAAGAGTATTTTTGGGTTTCTTGGTCACTTTAGGGTCAATGTTTATGATGATAGTAGCCCATATATACCTAAATTTGGGCAAGTGTATTGTTATTTTATCTATGTACAGCTGATAAAAATTGATTCTTACTTCCCATGTTGGGAGAACAAACATATACAGCTTGTAACTTGTTGCAAGACCACTTGCCATATGACATTCTCAAACAACAGTTGAGAAGACTGCGTAATATCCACTTGGAGAACCTTTGGTACCATCAAAAATTGTACTTAAATTTCAGCATTATTCTGATGTGGATACCAAATGGTGATGATGTGCCATTCATCTAGAATGGAATGGTTTGGGTTGACATGTCTCATGACTCTGGAGGGAGAGTCCTTGGAGGCTCAATCTTCTTCTTTCCATTGGAGGGAAATCATGTTGCAATTCAAGATCAACATGCCCTTTTCACTTATCATAAGTGGAGAGGAGGATAGTGTGGGATAGGCCATCTTGCCTATCATGTACATTTATTCATCCCACCTACATTTCAGGAGCACAAGGTGGAGGAGAATTTTCATGAGTTACCATGTTGGAGGGTGACTCACTTCATTTGGATAATAGCATGGGTGAGGGAGGCACTCATTCACCATGATGATCATCACTTCTACTTTGTGGAGGCCATGAGACAGCAAGAAGGTTTCCAGTCACACTTTCCACCTTTGATTGATGCATACACTTTGGTTTTGCACACTTGGGAGGAAGCATTGGGTGACAGTTTATTTGCAGATTCTCTTGATGCAGTGATGGAGGCCATTGATGGGAGGCCACATGAGGATGAGGGGAGAAATTTTTATCTCCTTATAAATTTTTTTGAGGATAAGCAAAGATTTTGGAGGGGAGGACTATAATGTTCGAAAATTTTATCCTCCAAGATAAATGGAACATTAGAGTTAGCAGTAGCTCTATTCGATGAATAAATGGGTAGAAAAGCCCATAAGTTTCCTAAGGAGGATAAAAACGCTCCAAGTGTGAAAGGAGACACTCTTTCTAGCTTAATAAAACACCTCCATGTGTGAACAATGATAAAATCAAGCTACTTTGACTAAGTCAACAACGCAGTTTTAGAGGAGGAGGAATCCAAGGAGGAATAATGCAATTTTGGAGGGATATGCATATTTGGATAGAGATGACCTAATTTAGTGGGGCCAAGGGCAAGAAAACTCATATTTTATATAAGGAGGAGGATGGCATCATTATTCTTCATGACTTAGATTATTATTCTTGTCTGCCAAGACTTGTTGCTACTTTGCTAATTAGAAAAGTTGTAGTGTTGTTTAACACTGGGTGTTCCCGAGCAGGAATCCCACCTCTTTCCCTTGAGGATCCTCATTGGGATAGTTTTAATTCATCATTCCACATTAGGTTTTTAGGCCAAGCTTCAGCCATATTCATCAGTGCAATTTTGCTAGAGATTGTGCAGTGTTGCTGGGTGCAGCAGTGGAAGGGATTGGAATCCCGGTTCCTGAGCTAGTTTCTCACTGGAGGAATGTTTCCTTCACTTGAGGGACCTGTTTGGAGAGCTCCCAAGCCTATTTCAGATCTGTGGTATCATACCACAGATTCCCAACATTTTTCTAGCTAGGGAATGTGTTATTCTAGAGGCAGTGTTCATTGCATGGTTTGGTGGCTCCGTTGTTGAGTTTCCTTGTGATTAAGAGGTTCATCCTTTCATGGGAGAAATCCCTTGAGGGATCTACAGCATATCAGACATCCTTCAGCCTTCTACACTCATGTACTTCAGTGTTGCAGTGGTTATTCAGTAAATTACTGAATTTCCCATTTTGTATGCAGAGTGTTTGTTAAGAAACCCTTGCTGGTTTCTTTTGTATTTTGTATAAGGAGATTAGATCTCTATTCTTCAGCATTATTTATCAATACATGAGTAGATATATTATTCTCCTATGATTTTATGTATAAACCCTCTCTTAGACTGCGCAGTCCCTTATGCAGCAACTCTGGTGTTTTGTAGTCTTGGGGTTTTAACACTTTTTGGCAATCCTAGGTGTGAGAGATATGTTTAACCCAACTAGTTTGATTTGTTTCAGCTCTATTATTTGATTTAGGTTTCTTATTGTCTAATATATGGGATCCAAGAGTCCATTTCACTGTTTTATTTCATATGTTGCTAGAAATGCGGTTTTAGAGCATGATTCATGAGTTGTTCCTAATTTGGAATATTACACCTTGCAGAAGAAAACATAAAGATAAATAAGGTAGAAAAAAATAGGGTTCCACAATAGAAAATCCTACTCTAAAAATTCTATTCTTTTATTAGAGAAATATGGACAGAATGGAAAACATAAGAAAAATAGTGACAAATGAGGAAAACCTCACCATTAACATAGCTCAAGAATCCTGTGAACGTGCTTGTATTATTGATGATCAAACCAGTTAAAATAATCCATGTACAATAGCTCTCTGCAACATAGAGATTTCTCAAATCTAGCCTAGCAATCCTCAATTAGCTTAGCAGCAGAAATCAGTCAAATAACCACTAACTAACCAACACTAAAAATGAATCTCATATGCAGTATTTATCTGCAAAATGAGGAGGTGGTGTTAAGCTAGGGTTTGGAATGTCACTTATTATAGAGTTAGTGATTTTTGACCTTTGAGACCATGCAAGGCCCAAGGAAAAAATATCTGAAGGTGCTTCTCTGAAATAATAACTCCTATCTTAGCTTCTGAGTTAATTTATGTGAAATGTTTGACTTTAAGGCCTTTTGCAATAACTTTACAATAACTGTTGGTAGATGAAAAATATCTCTAACTGATTGTAATAACTATTTGATATTTTATGGAAAGAAAACATGTTGTGGTGGAAAAATATCTTCTAAAGAAGTAACTGCTTGGATTTATTCATTCGAATCTGTCTCTAAGCTTAATCTACTTCTATTTTATCTTTAAACCCTGTATTAGGCCTTTAAACTCTAGTTTGTCCTTTATATGTCTATTTTATTGTATTTTTCACTTTATTCTTCATTTATCTCTATTAAATTCATTAATTGTTTGATTAACCTTTTAGTCTTTAAACCTTTGTTGTCTGTCTTTATTACCTTTAACTCTACTTTTGTGGCTAATCTTCATGATTTATCTTTGATCTATGTTTAGCCTTTTAATTCTTTATCCTTCATCACAATCTTTAATTGTTTTATTTCTTCACTGTGTCTCTGTATGTGTCTATTCTTGGTGCATGGATGCATTCCTTATCTGTTATAGGGTTCAATTAACCATCGATGATCATGTTTCATCGATGATCAATCTTGACAGAGGGCCTCTGGTCCCTTTAAATTTTGATTTAAATCCTAGGATCATCACCCAGGCACTCATCCAATCGATTCTGAACCATCAAAATGAATCTACTTGCATTTCTGCCATTAAACCTACACATAAAAACAAACAATTAGCCTTTAAAAACCTGCAGGGAGGGTTTACTTAATTTTTAAGGGTTTTTGGGATGTCGGAGGGAAAAAATGGTGAATTGGGGTCTTAGTTCCATAGGTGGAACCTGCAGGAATCTTGAATAGAGGCGGGGTATTTTATTTTCGACACAGACGGATGGTTTTTGGAAAACTAAGAGCGTTTTTTGCATAGCAGAGGAGGCGGTAACAGTTTTCAGGACGGGAGTATGATACGGTTCAATGCGCGACACGTGGCAGGGAAAAAATGCCCATTTCACAATGTTTAAAAACATTAACTCGGGCACTATTTGATTTGTGATATATAGTGTGGGTTGTCAGATCTCAAGGGCAGAGATTGATGATGCAGAATGGTTGGGATGGGGACGAGGAAGGACGACGTGGCAAGTATTTTTCGTTTAGCACAGGGTTCAAAACAAATGCAAAATTTGTTTGTAATAAGGTCAGGGACTATCTAGTGAGTGGGGTAAAGGTTATATGAGCGAGGGGTTTAAATTTTAGGGTGCAGGGGTTAAACCTTTAAAGGGTCGAGTTAGAAAAAAATTTGGGTTTTATAAACAAATAAAACAAAGATTTATTTATAAAGGTGGGGATCCCGATAGTTTTAAAGGAAGGGGATGAAGGAAAAAGGGGTTTGAAGGGTTTTTTGAAGGGAAAGATGAGTTTTTAGAGGGGGAAAGAGTGAATGAGAGTGTGGGTAGGGAGGGAGAGTGAAAAATAAGATAAACTAGCCCATGGTGAGTCTTTTTGGAGTAGCAAGGTAAACTTGGGAGGCAGAGATGAAATATATAGTGAAAAATGTTGATTTAGGATAATGAAGGCAGTGAGATTTCTAAAGATAGCTGATGGGAAAATAATGCAATCTTTAGTTGTTTGTAAAACATCCACAGTCACCTAGTGAATTTTGTAAAAATACAGGAGGATAACAGTGGCTCCAATTGGGGAGGGTAGCTCCTTTAGGAGGTGTCAAGAACCTTAGAGACAAAATCTCCCGAAGAAGTAGACCAGTGCCTTGATTTTCACCTTGACAAACTCCTTTCTTTAACTTGTTGATTTGCTGCTTGTTCCTTTGAAGATGTGATCTTCAAAATCCTAAAAAACATGAATGATTCAACTAGACTTCTACCTACCCATCCCAATTTTCCTAAAATTATTTCTTCATTGGGTTCATTTATATTAGCCAACCCTTGACATTATTTTCTTTTGAAAATAGGAAACTATCTGTAATGTTCCTAAATTAGCTTCAGCTAATTTGCAACATTAATTTTTCCTTATTTATTTTGTATTTCATGATTAATGAATAAATTGTAAGGGAGGATGTCCAATCCTCTTGCAAATCAATAATAAAACAGTACCTATGAAAAAAGAGACATATTTAGGCCATTGGAATAAAATTTTGCAGGTGTGAAAGGGCCAAGACCAGCAAAGGAGATCCTATTTGACCAAGTCAACAACGTTGTCTAGGTTCATTAAACCTCCTTAATGGACTGTGCTGTTCTAGAAGGGGTTTCCAAGTGTGAAAGGAACCAAAGGATGAAAGTGGTTTAGGGTTTTCCGAGAGACTCAAATATTATAAAAGGAGGATGAAGGCTCATGAAGAGGTTGTTGATCATATTTCATTTTCTGAGCTTGCTAAGGCAACTCCATTTCTCTTTGCTATTTAGCAAGAGAAAGAGAGGACCTCCTATTTAGGAATCCTCCATCCTTCTTTTAGTAGCTCTTGGAGGGAAGTGTGCTATATTGAACCACTATCAGGTTGGAGGCCAAGCTATGCTTGCATAGACAACGCTGGCTCACTGAGGGTTTTGCTGCTGCTGTAAGTGTAGTAAGTGGGATTCTAGATCTACAAGGATCTAGTTGTTTTTGGAGTCTCTTCTCAGGGAGAGTGTCTTGTGACCACCCGAAAGAGGGTCTCTATTGTATTTTGATTTCAAATCTGTATATTTCATCTAATGTACTAGTCTTCTCAAGCTACTGTGCAGTTTCCTTGGATAACTGCGGTATTTCCTATGTACTATTCCATTATTGTCTAGATCTTTCATTGTACTTGTTTCTGGTGATTGAGGCTTGCCTCTCACCTTGAATATTTATGAAGTAGATTGCTGATATCTCATATTCAGATCTATTGTATATTATGAATAAATTCATCTTCAGAAATTACTGAAGCTTCCTGCAGTCCTGTGTACAAAAAGTTAGATCTACACTTTCTAGTGCATTGTTTTGTAAAAACCCTAAGGGGATCTTGATTGGAAGGCTGAGTAGTTTCCATATCTGATATGGATCTGATATTTCAGCCATGAATCTGCTGTAGATCTATAATCTAACATTATACTGCTGAAGCACACTTAGAGGGATGTTGTCTATTCATTTCTGCACTTTTTATATACATTGTAGCTCCTATTTATGAAGATTTCTTACTTATTTCTTGAGAAGATCCATTAAAAGTCTGATTTTCTACTGCTATACTGTAATATATGTCTGATGGCTGATTTCCAGTGACTCTCTGCTGAAACTACGCAATTCTAAAGTGGGTTCTTCTTAATTCCATCAGCTCTTCTCTTTAGCTGATTTTTAACTAGTCAGCTTTGTGGGATATCTGTTTAAGGTCCTTAAACCCATTTTTTTTCCTGAAATTCAGCATGGAGGTCCCACAAAACCAATACTAAAGGAACCCAGCCCTGGTCAGCATTATTCTTGCACCATTTTTCTTATACAGCGTTACCCTTGAGCCTCTTTCAGTTTTTCCTGAAAGTGGAATTTCCCTCTCCTTGCTTGTTTGGTTTTTGGCTCCTCTTTTGGGTCCATTCTTTAGATTTGTAGGTCTAAGGATCCCAAGGGCAGAAAAATCCAAGAGGAGTGTTTTATTCCCATACTTTCTATGTTTCACCAATATTCTATAGAAAGAGTCTAGAATGGGCCAGGAAGCCTTTGGTTTTCACCCTCTCTTTAGAGGTGATATAACCAGTAAATGCCCTACCCGTCTATCTCTGGTTTAGATCTATTGGTGTGATTCCATAGTGGAATATCTTAAGATATTCCCTACTGAGCCTATTCTTCCCCATTTGGAACATTACACTATCAACTTCTACACTTATATCTTCCAAAGCTAAGATTAGACTGATGAGATTTTTATTCTCTACCTAATCTATATATCTGTAAAGATTAAGTTTTTTGACAGATTTTCATTCTCTATTCTAAAAAGAGGAAATTGAAAATATGATCAAATCAGGATTAAGCAGTCTGATTTGTCATGGATTTTGGTACTTTGTACAAGTCTTCACACAGAATCTATTTTGCAGAAATAAAAACTACAAACTTTGAGGGTTGTAATTTGGAATTTGTTATTCATCCCTCTCTTCTTTCTTGGCTCAGATTTCTATCATTTGGAACCAATATCTTTTCCTAACATAATCTACTGATAAGCCAAGTTTAGACAGTTTGGCAAATCTTCATTCACTAACCTATCAACAGAAATTTAAACTTGTTCAATCATGATTAGGCTGTATGACTGAAAAAAAAACTTTTCTTTTTCAATGTAGTGGCATTTGGAATTGCACACTTTCAGACATATTTATTTTATGGGTATGGGGTTGTACCTATTATTTTTTCTTGCCCTCTTTTTCTTCTTTTTCTTTGTTTTTGTGTTTATTTTTCTGATCGTTTCACACAATGTTATATATAATGGACAAAGCTTTAAACTGAGTAACTTTTAACAAAAATAATTTTTGAGCACCCTTCCATTGACAGGACCTCCAAATAGTTATGTTCCATCTATATCTTGTAGAAATAATGTATTGTTACCTCTGCCAGAGTGGATGATATAAGGGCCTTTCCAGATATTTTCAAATTTTCCATGCTTGCCCTTGTCTTCTCTTCTTGAGTCCCATTTTAGCACTTTGTCACCAATGTTGAAATAATTTTCTTTTGTTCTCTTGTCAAACAGATTATTGATATTTTATTGCACTAGCTATGTTCTATTATATACCTCCTCTCTAGTTTGCTGCAACTATACAATATTATTTATCCTTCTTATCATGTACCTCTTGGATTAGTTTCATGACTAGCACTCTTAAACTTGTTGGAAAACTTGCATCTACTCCATGAACTAGTTGATAGGGAGACATTCCAATTGATTTTTTACATATTAATACGTCTTCCCATAATGTATGTACCAGCTTGTTGTTCCATGACTTCTTATTCTCTTCTAGCAACTTTTTCATGATGTTCACCAAACTTTTATTTGAGGATTATGCCAACCCATTACCTTGAGGGTAATAAGTTGTAGAATGACTCAATGTAATCTGATATTTTTGGCATAAATCTCATAAGTCTACCATCTTCTTCGATCGAAAGGCTGCAACATTGTCAGTGATAATATTTCTAGGAAAGCCAAATCTAGAAAAAATATGGTTTTCAAGGAATTTAATGATGACTAAATCTGTGGCAATTCTAGAAGGGATGGCCTCTATCCATTTTGTAAAGTAATCAGTTACAGTGAGGATCCACTTGTGTTGGGCAGATGAAGTAGGATGGATTTCCCCAATGAAGTTTAGGCCCCATTTTTGAAAAGGAGCTTCAACAAAGATCAGATGCAGAGGTAAGGGTGGGAGTTTTCTTTTGCCTTCAAATATTTGGCCCTTATGGTAGGCAATTACCATTTTATGGATGTCTTGAAAGAGGGTGGGCCAATAGTAACCAGTTCTTAGGATTTTTTTGATAGAATTTTTCCAATATAGGTGGCCTCCACATTCTCCTTCATGAAAATCATGCTTGATCTTCTCTTCATCATTCTCAGGAAAACATTTAAGCAATAAACCACTAGCATTTTTCCAATATAAACATTTGTCAAGAATGCAGTAATTTACAACCTTTAAATTTAAGAATATTTCCTTTGTCTTAGATAAACTAGGAGGAACATTAATATTTAGAAGCACATATAAAATATCAGCATACCAAGATGAATTCAAAAATGAATCTTCAATGAGTGGAATTTCCAACTCCTCCTATTCATCTAATGCATCAATCATGTTCATGTCTAGTGCTTGGAAGTTTATTTCAGCCATGAGTTTAGCTAGTCCTTGTCCTTTGATGAGTTTAGTGGGTTCAATTTATAAATCATATTCTAATATAACAACAATCCACTTTCCTCTTTTGCCATCAGGGCCTTGTGTTAAAATGTCTTTTACCATTGAATTAGGAACAAATGCAATGACGTGTGAATGTAGAATGTAGACTCTGAAATATTTTAATACCTTGATCAAGGAAAAATCTTGTTTTTCCATTATATTATATTTCATAGGCGCATCTCTTAATGCCTTGCTGAAAAATGCAATAGGCTTCTCTTATCCTTTTATGTTTTTTTGTAATAGGACAGCAGCAACTGTATGTTATGATGCAAAGGAGAATATGAAGAAGTCTTTGGTAAAATCAAGGCTAATGAGGACTGTTGTTTGGGTGAGTTCTTGTTTAACCAGTTCAAAGGATTGATTTGATTATGTGGTCCATTTAACTCCTATTTCCCTTTTCATCATATTTGTCATGTTTCTAAGGAGTTCAACAAGGTTTGGTATGAACCTTCTTAAGAAATTAATCTTTCCAATGAAATATTGCAGTTATTTGATATTTCTAGGATGATTGATTTGCAATATTCTTTCAATCCTTTTTGGTTCTATCTTGATCCCTTATTCTGATATAATATGGCCTAGAATTTTTCCTTCTTGGAGGCCAAATAGAGTTTTCTTGGGATTCAGAGACAAACCATACTTTCTACATTTTTCAATGTCTTTTATTAAATGAGCTAGGTGTTCTTCATCTATTTTAGAACAGACTGTGATGTCATCAAGGTAAATCACAATGAAGTAACCTATTTCCTCTGAGAAAGCAATATCCATGGCTCTTTGGAAGGTGGCACCAACATTCATTAACCCAAAAGGCATTTTCACATATATGAAAGTGCCCCAAGGTGTGGTGAAAGCTATCTTGTGTTGATTATTTGGGTGTACCAGCACTTAATTGTATCCGAAAAAGCCATCTAGCAAAGAAATTCTTTTAGAACCCACTACCCTCTGTAAGATGTGATCCATTTTTGGTAAAGGGTAGTTGTCCTTTAAGGAGGCACTATTTAGATTTCTAAAGTCTATGCACAACCTAATTTCTCCTATTTTCTTCCTTACTGATACAAGGTTTGAAACCCTTTCTGAGTATCTCAGAGGAACTATAATTCCAGCATCATGCATTTTCTTAATCTCCTTCTCAACTAGGGATAGTTGTACAGGGTTTATTCTGCCCATTTTTTGTTTAAAGGGCTTCTAGTTTTCTTTGCGGGGTATCTTATGCTGAACTATCTATGTATCACAGGACTTTAGATCTTCGTAACTCCAAGAAAAAATATCAGTAAATTCTCTAAAAAGCTCCAGATATTTATGTTTTATATGAGCAGGCAGTGTTTTAGACAGTTTGATCATTTTGGGTTTTTGTTCACTTCCTATATTGTTCTCTTCTATTTTAGTTTCATTTGGTTCCATTTTTGGCTTTTTAGCAACATCATTGAAGTCAAACAATTCTTCTAGAGGCACCAGTCCTTTTGGCAAGTTCTTAGTTTTAGACTGCAGTACTTCAAAATTTTATTTTTCTACGTTAGTGCATAGTTTTGTTTTATGTATGTGTTCTTTCGTTAACAGATTTATATTAGCAGTGTTAGGAGGTTCTTCTTTATAAGATTATTCCTCAGTAGGGTAGTCGTATTCATATTCTAAGTCTAAATTTGGCAATTTAAACCCATTTCTGGACAGCAAGAAATCCTCTATCTGTTTATCTCCTTCAAAAACTTGTCAGTACTTTATATTATCAGGGACTGCTGGTCTATATTTGACTTGGACTGTGTAATATTTGGTTTTATAAGGTTTTTGACATGTACTAGTAGCAAATGCTAAACCATTGGCTAGGATGTTTTGGTTTCTAGGGACAAAGTTAAGCTCATATTTTTTGAATGTTTTGAAGAGGTCAATAGCATCATCTCTATAGGCTTTCAATATTGGATGCTTGGCTGTATATTCTCCATTTATTTGTCTAATAAATAATTCTGAATCTCCATGATAATTTATCCTCTTAGCTCCTAGTTTCTTCAATAGTTGTAGTCCTAAGAGGAGGGCCTCATATTCAGCTACGTTATTTTTGCATTGAAAGCTTAGCTAGTATGAGTGACCTTCTGCATGATTTTTTTGTGTGTTATGTACCCATATGCCTACTCCTGAACCAATTTTGCTATAAGAAACATCAAAAGTCATACTCCAAAGAGGTTCAATTTAATATTTGTCATTAAAGTCATTATTGTCCTCATTGTGTTGTTTATAGTGGCTGCCACTATGTTGTTCACCATGTTGTTCTCTAGGGTCTGCGCTATTTTTATCATTGTCTTGTTTATCAAGATCCCCACTATGTTGAGTGTTTTTTCTTTGTTCTTCATGGTCAGCTCTATGTTGATGGTTGCTTTGTTGCTTATTATTTTCATTATGTTTGATGTTTGAAAACTGTTTTGATTGTTCCTCTTCCTTTCCCTCTTTCTCTACTGTTTTTTGCTCATTTTCTATCACTTGTTCATTAAGATTTTCATCATTGTAAAGAATGAATGAATCAAGGTGTGTGCGAATAGAATAAAAAGGGGAATTATCTGGTTTTTTTTTACTACTAACCATATATTTCATGTGTGTTTCCCTATATAGTCTCCTTGGTTGACTAAAGACAAGGATGGTTGCATAAGTCATATCGATTTGTACGGTACTTTGGAGTTTAGCACCCCATGATCTTGAAAGGGGCATGCCATTTTTAGGAGGTATATTAGAAACTACAATCTCCATCACTATGATTTTGGATGGTATTTGTGCTAAGTTGACACATAGATCTTTGATTAGGCCTAGACATTTAACTTTGCTGGAATCAAAAGAGTATAAATCTTTGTAAGGTCTAGTTATCTCAAGGCCTAGTTTTTCCATCACTACTTTGGGCATTAGGTTGTGTGAGGCACCAGAGTCTAACATGGCATTATGCAAAATTTTATCATGGATATTTAAACTGACATAAAAGGGAGGAACACCTCCTTCTTGAAATTTTCGTTCTACTTCTAGTCCAAATAGAAGCTCAGGTTTGTCATCATTTAAATTAACAGAGTCAGCATTTTCTTCTATGTTTAAAGCTCTTAAAAGTTTGGTTTTATATACATCTTGGGTGACTAGTTCAGTTAGAGGGATAGAGATCTTGATCTTGGAGGTTTCACTCTCTATAATGAAAGGTGTCTAAGTTTTTGAAATGTTTAAATCGGCCTTTTTAGTCACTATTTTCTCAACAAATTCAACTTGCTGGTTTTTTTTGTGAACAACAATTAAAACGGTTTTACTAGGAGCATTAGCTGAGTTTCTAGTGCTGCTTTGGCCACCACTATGTTTGCCACTAAGTTGGTTGTTTTTATTTTTGTTTTTATCAGAACTTTCAGCCACAGTGTTATTGTTTTCTGCTAAATTTTTGGAAATATTTTTCAGGATTATTCCTAGCAGAAATTTCAGAGGTTTTTCTTTTGGGAGGGTCTTAGATTTTCTTGCTTCTAAGGTCATATTGTCTATGCACTTCCATTATATCATTTTCAAAGCCTTGTTTTTAGTCTTCAGATTCTAGGCTCTCTTCTCCATAAGGTGTAAATATGTCATGTTCTTCCTCAGTGAGGAAAATAATATCCTCATTGTTTACTCCCATTAAATTTATGTGACTTTCCTCTGTCTCTTCAATCACTCCCTCATCTTCATCAGCATAATTTTCTTTGAAAGGAGGTATGATTTGCTGATCAGGACCTCTTTGTCTAATTTGAGGGGGATTCCTTCTAAAGTTTTGGTTTTGGTTTTGATTTTGATTTCTGTTTTGAGGAGCTGTTTTTTTTTCTCTAGGATAAGCTCTCTCATTTATGTTTATTCTCTCCATCATCCTCTCCATTGTCCTAACTAGGTTATCGATTTTGGAATGATGTGGAGGCTCCAGCTTCATCTTTGTAGGTAAACTTTTTCTCAGTTTTCAATCTAGCCCTTTTGGCATTTAGGTTAGCTTCTACACTTATTTCTCATCTTTGCATGTCGTCTAAGGTTAGGGGATCTCTTTCTCTTAGTTGATAACACATGTATGGGTCAAATCCTTTAGGAAATTTCATCAATGCTAAGACTTGTGGGGGTTTCATGTGTGGAGGGAGTGCATTGTATACACTATCGTATCTACTGCAATAATCTTTAACACTCTCTCTGGCATTTCCTTTAAGGTCATTGTATTTTGATAGGATTTGAAGAGAATTTATTTTGACTTCCCATTTGTTTAAAAGTAGTTGATGAAAAGCTGGGAGGTCATTTATACAGTTAGGGGTTAAGCCTTTGAACCATTTTCTTGCTTCTCCCCCTAAGCTTTGAGCAAACTTTCTAAGTTTAACAGTTTCATCATCTATTTCTTGTCTGTGAAAGTAATCATTCATTTTGTCCACATGTTTTTGAGTAGTAGTAGAACCACTAGCATCATATAAAAGAATCTTGGACTGATAATCTTATGGTAGAACAACTAAATGTAAAGGAAGGACTAAGGGAGCATATCATGTTTCCATGATATGAGGTTGTGGAAACAATGGAGGTTTAACCAGTGGAGGGTTTACCATAGGAGGTATAGGGTTAAATGGAGGAAGATGAATAGTGGGGGATGAAGTTACTAGAACATAATTTTTTTGTAGGGTGGATGAGTCTAAAAATATCTTAGTTATCCAACTCTGAGATCTAGTCCTAGACAAGCTTTGTTCTAGGGGTGAGTCAGAGGATATATTATGCATGTATTTGAGGTTTTCAGGTAGGGAAATTGCTTTGTGGATTGGTCTGCTAATAGCTAAACTTTTGGATCTAGGAGACTTCCTAAGAATGCTTTCAGGGTTGTCAACTATTGCATGAGGATTTGGGTCAGGATAGGATCTAGTATGAATTCTTCTAGAATCCAGAACTTTGGGCCCAACAAATCAGAAAGGTTTAAAAGGTTTAACAATATTAAGACACAAATGAAACTATGAAAGAAATACTTAATCCCCAATGTATTCTTGACTGGGTATTGTTTATGTTCTGATGATAAGATAAGTTTCCCAGTGGAGTCAATGGAAAACTAATGGAGTCAGCAGGCCTACTGAAAACTAGTGGAGTCACTAGGTGGAGGATTTTTAATTATTTTATGGCTGATTGTTGTCCACCATTAGCAATCAGAAACCATTATTGGCTAACACTTGATTCATCGATGTTAAAATGATTTTTTCTGAGTTTTTGAGTCTATGTTTCACATTTTATTACTCAATATCCCTAGTATGGTCACCACTATGTTAGCTCCGCGTGATTTGCAAGATTGGCAAGAAAAAATATTACAAGGGCCACATCAGAACCACTTTGGAATCCTTGGACATAGCCTTCTTGGATTTAGAGAGGGATCTCCCTATTTGTAACTGTTTTCAAATGATATATCTTCATGCTATTTTTTTATGATATTAGGCTAGTTATGAAGTTCTAAGGACTTGTTTTTTTTTATTGAATTAATTGATAGATTGACATATCTGTGGTGTGACTATTTGAAGGGATGTTTCAGTTGAATAGATAGACTATGAGAAAACATTGATCCATTGGGATATGGAGTCATAAAAGGATTTAATTGTTCATCAACTCTGCAAGGGTTTTCATAGGGCAAGCTAACTATATAAAGTGGATCTATTAGATTAGATTGTGATATGAAACAATAATAACTTGTGAAGGCAGCAAAGCTAAAGTCAGTTAAGAATCTTCTAGCTCTACTTAGACAATAAAAGCCTTTTAAGGTAACTATTTGAGGCAAACCAAAGAAGAAGGTGCAACATAGACTTCTTTGGCGAGAATTTAATAAGCAAACCTTTCAGACAAAAATCCAGCAATCCTAAGACTACTTTTAGACAAAAGAAAACATTTCAGATAACAGTGAGAGCAACTAAATACCAAACTAAATCCTATATTATTTAAGTAAACACTAAAAGGACTCTTTAAAGCAACATTTTGAGGCAAACCAGAGGAGAGTGCATACCATAGACTTCCCTGGCTTAGACTCTAGTAAGTATGCTTCAAAGAAAGGTCTTAAAAAATAATATCTCAAATCGTTCTAAAGGATAGGGATCACCATAAACTTACCTGGTTTCACTCTATTGAATTATTTCTAAGACAAAAAAGCTAGATGGAGCTGAGGACCAATTAAGAATCCTCCAATTAGACATTGCAGAAGAAAACATAAAGATAAATAATTCAAACAGAAATAGGGTGCTAAGACAAAAAATCCTACTCTAAAGCTTTTGTTCTTTTATCAGAGAAAATGGATAGAATGGAAAACATAAGAAAAACAGTGACAAATGAGGAAAACTTCATGTTGGAAAAAGGTCTTCTACGAGTTGCGAAGCTGGCCCAATTTTGTATATTTTTTTATTATATTTATTCTAGCTCAGGGGTTTTGGGGTGGGTCAGAGCCCTGAAAGCATTGTAATGGGAAAAAGGGTAAACCAGGGGTCCGAAAACCATAGTTTGTGGACCATAGGAAAGTTTAGGCTAGATTTTTATAAATAGAGGAGCATTTTGAATGGTAAGGGAGAGAAATGAGAAGATATTGATTCAAATTGTGGTTTAGGAGATTTTTTTGGGTTTTTGGGGAAGGAATCCTATTGGCTATGTGCGTGGAGATCCAGAGTCCTACTGTGTGTAGACCCTGCTGCTATGTGCACAGGCTGGGAAGGGTATTGTAAGAGGGAGTTGATGAATTGATGAATAAGAAAGGTTGTTGAGGATTGAATCTGTGTGTACTGTTTATGTGAATTGTTGATAATTGTTGTGTTATGCGTATTCTGAATTTAGCTGTGAAAGTTTTGTGTAAGTGTTTTATTACATCTAGATCTGTTTTGTTCTGTTTTATGAAATATTCAGCTATTATCTCGGAAATATATGATTTTTGAGCACCATAGCATAATTGACCATGAGCATGTGGATGCGAAAAGACACCTATCAACCCTGCTCAGGAGATTTGGACATCTCGAGGCAGGGTGCAACTCTGCTTGAATTACCTATCCTTTCTCAGGGTGTGGAAACCCGGTTCCAGCACCTACCCATACTACTTCGAATGAGACTTTGAACTATGCAAGTAGGTCACTGCCGAAAGGGCCAGTAGTATAGGGGTTTGTTGGCAAACCTTCAACTCTGAACCTGGGTCAGGACCCCTCGAGCCAATAAATGGTTATGTTGCCAGGATCTGGAGCATTTTGAGAAAGGGATCAGGTAATAACAAGAGAGTACTGTGAACCTGATAAAGAAGAAGAGAAGGTGCAAGTGAATGACCTCCATTCTGGGCGAAAGTACAACGCGGAGCAGTAAGTAATATCGAACCAATCAAGAAGGGGATAAATCTGTCTATAGCCCACAAAGCGGAGTAGATGCGCAAAGCCTACTAGCTACACCACCCTCAAAACTGTGTAGAGATAAAACCTCGCCCGGAACACCGCTGAAAGGAGACATGGCAGCGCACCTGAAATTACCTACCTTTAAAGGTGTAGGAGATGAGGACATGAACCGATTTTGATTTGTTGCAGACTTGGTATGGACTGTGCAAGGTGTGATGAGTGATAATATGAAAAGGGCATAGCTATCCTTGGTGTTTGAAGAAAGAGCATTGGACTGGTACATGCGATACGTCTCTCAGAACGGGAGTGCATCTATTAGAGATATTAAGGACGCTCTAAAACAACAATTCCGGAAGCCAAAATATTACTCTCAATTGGTAGCAGAAGAGAAGGACTTCAAGCAAGGTGTGTCTGAGTCTGTATGGGAGGATTTAAGTATGATGACAGAAAACATACCGAATGGTTCATCGCTATGCTACTACCTCACTTATGTATACCTATGGGCCACCAGACCTTCAAATCACAGGAAAAAGCCTTGGAAGCCGCCATGAAACTAGAAGCTTTACCCAGAGAAGAAAATTCAGGAGGAGTACAACAAATTTAGGAGTAACTTGGGGCTATGCACATGGAGGTCCAAAACCTCCGGAAGGAATGGGGAAAAGGATATAGTGAGGAAATCTGGTGCATACGATGTCAGACACCTGGACATGCGAAGGATTAGTGCCCACTACTAGTAGATTACATGCAGGCAGGAGGCCCTAGTCCGCTACGCCCAGGCTCATGTAGGTCTGTGTTATGGTGCGATGACTGCCAGGTAGTAGGACTACACAATACAGCCTAGTGCCCTCGGCTCAGTACGAGTGAACTAAAGAAACAATGGTGTAGATTCTTCCAGTCAGTAGGACATGACGAGCAGAATTGTCACACTTATGAGCTGATGATAGATCGAGGAAGCTTTTATAGGGTACAATCAGACCTTGCATCACCTAGATCCCCCGCTAGCTTCGATGTCTCCCCAGCAAGGGGCAGGGGTGGTGAGGGGGGAGCGCAGGACGAGGACATGGGCAGCTAATATATTATAACTGCTGGGAGGTAGGACAATTTGCAAGAGACTACCCAAACCCTACTAGGAAATGCTACAAATATTGTTGGTAGCTAGACCATGAGATTGAGGACTGCCCAATCTTGATAATAAAAAAATGCGAGAGAAACAACCAACACCAACGCAGAATGTACAAAGAGTTAAGGCCAAAATATGAGACAGAAATTCAAGTGCACAACACAGTACAATGGTCATGGAGGGGGATGCATGGGGTCCTCCAAGCCAACAAGCATCTGACCACCAAGAAGGATTGGACCAAAAACCAGGACAAGAAACAATCCACTAGGACAGTATTAAGAAAAGAAACTCTACTCTGCAGACTATGCATACACCTGCGCACCTAGGAGAGGATGACGAGGTAAGACCCTTCTTGCAGGCATGTATAGAGCCATTACACCACCTACGGGCCGAAGAAAACCTTCAGGAAGTAATATATGGTTGTGCAAGGTAGCCCCCCTATCACTAGAAGTTCGAGACATACACAAATTAGGCAGATATAGGAAACGTACCGATAGGGAAATGAGGTTAACTGCTCAAATCGATAATTATGACATGGATCAGGTTGTCTTAGACTTAGGGTCAGATGCAAATGTGCTACCCAAGCAAACTTGGCAGCGAATGGGAGAACCCAAATTGGAGTGGTCCAATATTCAACTGTGTATGGCCAAATAGCAGAAGATTATACCTTTGGGAAGACTATCAAAACTCATGGTAGATATCACTGAGGTCAAGGCCGAGGTTGATTTCAAAGTAATTCAGATTGTAGAAGATGCAGACTCGTACCCTGCGCTCTTAGGACTTGACTGGGCCATAGATATGGGTGGTATCGTCAACCTCAGGAAAAGAAGCATGGTATTTGAAAATAACGGAACAAGGGTGACAGTACCATTATATCCTATGGAAGGAGAATGCTACACATATCCAGTGCATGTTAACAAAGAATTAGATCGCATCTACAAGTTGACTGTGTAAAATGAGGATTGGATCAATCCCACGGCGGAAGGGGTACTCTGCTGGGAAGCAAACAATGAATACTTCTTTGACTCTAATGAGGAGATGGAGAATTGGAAAAACTGGTTACATGATGTCTCGGTATCATGATGCCCTTGGGTCGCGAGGGACCTCTGCTGCATTTCATCAGAGGTAAGAGATCTACCCAATTTTGATGAGTCTGGTAGCATCCAAGAATTCCTGAGAATGCTAGAAGCCACGGTTCCACGAGAACGACAGATCTGGGCCCTTAATCTAGCTATGTGTGGGATGCCTACACGCTAGTGGGACACCCACAAAGAAGCATTCCAAGACTAGGAAATATGTCACGCTATGATGATCCTGCGGTTTGCACCCCCGGTTGACATACGTACCAAGATGTTCCTCAGACCTGGAGATCCTCACGCGCATCTACTCACTTGGATGGAAAAATGGTCTGATCGGACTACAGAAGAGTGGGTTCATCTATTTATTCATGCCTTGGGCCCTATTCCTGTCGCATGGTATTTAGATGCAGAGTTACATCAATGCACCCGCCACTGGGAAATACTAAAATATGACTTTATAGGAACGTTCCGACTAATTGGGGGGACAAAGGCACTCGACGAAGCTCTGCAGAACATCGAATTTTGTATTTAATGACTCACACCATCATGCTACACCAGCGGTCCTGACATGGGAAGCGCAGATGAAAGACATAGTCAACTGTTAGGGCTTGGCGATAGAAGAAGAGGAAGACAATCCTTGGAACATCTCTATCCCAAAATCCGATGGAGAACACACCATCATTGGACCCTTGCTTAAGAATATTTATGTGAATCAACCTCTCAAGCTACGTGAAGTTAAAATCAGGATGGAAGAACATCCTAAGTTGGCTAAAATTGGTGACTATTGGGACGAAGGAACTGTCGGCAAAATTGCAGAGCTACTTACGAAATATCAGGACTTATTTCCAAAAAAAAATTCCGAGCTCAAAGGAATCACAAGGGACTTAGGTGTTATGCACATCACTCTAAAACCAAAGGCATGCCCCGTAAAAAAATGGCCTTACCGTCTGAACCCTAAATATAAGCAGAAGGTCAAAGAGGAACTGGACAAGATGCTTGTTGCAGGTATAATTGAACCGGTGGAACAGTCGGATTGGATAAGCCTGATGGTTATCCAAGAAAATAAAATGAAGCGGGAGATACGCATTTTCATGGACCTACGCAAGTTAAACGATGCCTATGTCCATGATCCCTTCCCTATGCCCTTCTCGGATGAAATATTTGATAGCGTGGGCGGGCAGGAAGCCTATTCCTTCACTGATGGGTTTTCAGGGTATCATCAGATCTAAATTGCACCTGGAGATCGTAGTAAGAATACATTTTCCATAGAATGGGGGTCCTTTCATTATACGGTCATGTCCTTTGGTCTCAAGAATGCACCCGCTATCTTCTCTCGGGTAGTAGTTGCTGTATTCATGGAGTTTATCCATATTTCTTGGAGGTTTATTTTTATGACTTGATGGTATTCGGCTTGGTAAAATAGCACATCTATAACCTGCGATCAATGTTGGACGCATGCTGAAAGCACTATATTTCCTTGAATATCAAGAAGTGTATCTTCTGCATACCTTTCGGAATCCTACTCGGGCACATAGTTTACCGGCAAGGGCTGATGGTTGATCCTGCAAAGATAGCTATAATTATAAACCTTACAATCCCAAAAATGGAGAAAAATATACGTTCTATTCTTGGACACACTAGCTATTATAGGAAATTCATTCAAGGGTATGCACTGATCACATCACCCATGGAAAAACTACTTAAAAAGGATGTTTCCTTTTTTTGGACTGATGAATATCAGAAGAGTTTTGAGCTACTCAAGGAGAAGATGATCTCTGCACCTATACTAATATTTACTGATTGGTAAAAGGAATTTCATGTACATGTGGATGCATCAGGCATTGCCTTGGGTGCTATCCTAACTCAAACTAGAGAGGGAGAAATTGATCATCCGGTTGCCTTTGCGAGTCAAAAACTCTCGGGTGCAGAGCGCAACTAATACACTACTGAACAAGAGGGACTAGCCATGGTATATGCATTACAGAAATATCGACACTATTTATTGGGCGGACACTTTAAGATGTTTAGCGATCATTTGGCTTTGAAATACCTTGTCAACAAGCCTGTGTTGGGGGGGAAGATTTGCTGCTGGCTGTTGCTATTTCAGGAATACGATTTTGAAATCATTGTCAAGCCTGAAAGGCTGAACGCAGGTTCGGATGATCTGTGCCGTATTGAGATGGGGGAAGAACCCACTAACTTGGAGGAAATATTACCAGATGCGTAGCTGTTCACCATTAAGGTTGTCGATGCACAATTTGCTGATATCATTCAGTTCCTAACTACAGGTGTAGCCCCTACAAAATATTCAGTGCAGCAGAAGAAGGAGTTGGTTACTCAGGCGACGGACTTTACTATCATCGCCGACCAATTATACAAGCTAGGCACTGATGAAATACTATGCAAATAGGTCGTGGAACATGAATGGCATGCCATTTTTGCTGAGGCACACGAAGGAATCATAGGAGGCCATTATGTAGGCAGAGCAGCGGCCCAAAATATCTTAAGAGCTGGGTTATGGTGGCCCACCCTACATCAAGATTTTCACACCTATTGTAAATCGTGTGATACATGCCAACGGATGGGATGAACCTCACGTAGAGATGAGATGCCATTGCAACCTAAAATGGTTTCGTAGGCCTTTGAAAAATGGCCATTGATTTTGTGGGACCCATAAATCCACCAAGAAAGAAGACAGGTGCACACTACATTATTACTGCCACTGACTATGTCACTCGATTTGCTAAAGCACAAGCGGTTAAGGATTGTACTGCAGATATTGTTGCGCACTTCATCTTTGATAATATCCTAACCAGGTTTGGCTACCCAAAGATCCTAATGATTGATAGAGGCACACACTTTGTGAATGAAACGATACAAGCCCTAAATGAGGAATTTCGGATCCATCACGCGAAAAGTACACCATACCATCCATAGGAAAATAGAGCGGTCGAGGCTTTCAAAAAAATCCTAGAGCAAGCATTGACCAAGGTCTGCAATGCGGATCGTAGTGACTACGATGTACGCATACCATCTGTTCTATGGGCCTATTGAACAACTTGCAAGAAGCTAACATGAAGGACCCCCTTTCAAATGGTCTACAACAAGGAGGCCATTATGCCAATAGAATATGTTGTTCCTAGCCTATGCATCGCAACATTTACAAATATGGTAGGACTAAATATATTGGAGGAACGCCTTGTGCAGCTTCTAGCATTGGAGGAAGATTGGTTTATTGCTAACTTTCATCAACAGGTTCAGAAGGCTCGCGATAAAGCCTGACATGATCGACATATTCACCAAAAGACATTCGTAGCAGGTGACCTAGTCCTCTTATATGATAGCCAATTTGTGAAACACCTAGTTAAATTTCGACAGCACTGGCTTGCTCCCTACACCGTTAAGGAAATCATGACTGGTGGAGCAGTCCGACTAGCTACCCTGTGCAGTGACATGTTACCAGGCTATGTCAATAGTAGTCGGCTCAAACCATACCAGGCTAAATGACTATATGGTCGGAATAATTGTCTCAAGAAAGATCATCCCACCTGGGATGGGATGCTGACACACAAGCGGGATGTGCACGTTGGTCATCAAATAGTTCTAGGGGTGATTGGCAGACCTGTGGCCACAGTGACTCGAGATGAGTCACAAGATTGTGTTGGGGGACTGTTGGAATAGGGTCTCCTACGAGCTACGAAACTAGTCCAATTTTGTATATCTTTTATTATATTTAGTCTATCGCATGGGTTTTGGGGCGGGTCAAAGCCCTGAAAGCATTGTAATGGGAAAAAGGTTAAACCGGGGATCCGAAAATCACGGTTTGTGGACCATAGGAAATTTTAGTCTAGATTGTTATAAATAGAGGAGAATTTTGAATGGTAAGGGAGAGAAATGAGAAGATATTGATGTGAATTGTGGTTTAGGAGAGCTGTTTGGGTATTTTGGGAAGGACTCCTACTGGTTGTGTGCACGAAGATCCAGAGTCCTGCTGTGTGTGGACCCTACTATTGTGTGCGCAAGCTGGGAAGGGTATTGTAAGAGGGAATTGATGAATTGATGAATAAGAAAGGTTGTTGAGGACTAAATTTATGTGTACTATTTATGTGAATTTTTGGCAATTGTTGTGTTATGCGTATTATGAATTTAGCTACAAAAGTTTTGTGTAAGTGTTTTACTACATCCAGATCTATGTTGTTCTGTTTTATGCAATATTGAGCTATTACCTTAGAAATATATGATTGTTGAGCACCATAGAATAATTTACTGTGCGCACGTGGATGCGAAAAGAGACCTATCATCCCTGTTCGGGAGATCTAGACATCTCTAGGCAGGGCGCAGCTCTGCTTTAATTACCTATCCTTTCTCAGGGTGTAGAAACTTGGTTCCAACACCCACTCATACTACTTCGAGTGAGACTTTGACTTGCACATGTAGGTCACTATCTAAATGGCCAGTAGTATAGGGGTTTGTTAGCAAACCTTGAACTCCTAACCTGGGTCAGAACCTCTCGAGCCAACACTTCACCATTAAAATAGCTCAAGAATCCTCTGAATGTTCTTGTATTATTGATGATAAAAATAGTTACAATACTCCATGTAAAATAGCTCTTTGCAACTCAGATCTTTCTCAAATCCATCATAGCAATCCTCAACTAGCTTAGTAGCAGAAATCAATCAAATAACCACCAACTAACCAATACTAAAAATTAATCTCAGATGCAGTATTTATCTGCAAAATGAGGAGGTGGTGTTAAGCTAGGGTTTGGAATGTCACTTATTACAAAGTTAGTGATTTTTGACCTCTGAGACCATGCAAGGCCCATGGAAAAAATATCCGAAGGTGTTTCTCAGAAATAATAACTCCTATCTTAACTTCTGAGTTACTTTCTATGAAATTTTTGACTTTAAGGCTTTTTGCAATAACTTTACAATAACTACTGGTAGATGAAAAATATTTCTAACTGTGTGTAATAACTATTTGATATTTTATGGAAAGAAAACATGAAGTGGTGGAAAAATATCTCCTGAAGAAGTAACTTCTTGGATTTAGTCATTCGAATGTATCTCTGGGCTTAATCTGCTTCTATTTTATCTTTAAACCCTGTATTAGGTCTTTAAACTCTTGTTTGTCCTTTATTTGTTAGTTTTATTTTATTTTTCACTTTATTATGCCTTTATCTCTATTAAATTCATTAATCCTTTGACTAACCTTTTAGCCTTTAAACCTCTAATGTATGTCTTTATTACCTTTAACTCTGCTTTTGTGGCTAATCTTCATGATTTATCTTTGATCTGTGTTTAGCATTTTAATCCTTTATCCTTCATCACTATCTTGAACTATTTTATTTCTTCATTGTGTTTATGTATGTGTTTGTTCTTGGTGCAGGGATGCATTCTTTCTTTGCTAGAGGGTTCAAATAACCATCAATGATCATGTTTCATCAATGTTTAATCTTGACAGAGGGTCTCTGGTCCCTTTAAATCTAATTTAAATCCATGGATCATCACCCAGGAACTCATCCATTTGATTATGAACCATAGGAATGCATTTACTTGAATTTCTGCCATTAAACCTAGACATAAAAACAAACAATTAGCCTTTAAAAACCTGTGGGGAGGGTTTAGTACATTTTTAGGGGTTTTTGGGTAGTCAGAGGGAAAAAATGGTGAATTGGGGTCTTGGTTCCGTAGGCAGAACCTATAGGAATTTTGAATAGAGGCAGGGTATTTTATTTTTGACATGGAGGGATAGGCGGTTTTCAAAAAATCGGGAGTGGTTTTCGCATAGCAGAGGAGGCAGTAATGGTTTGCAGGATGATAGTGCGATACGGTTCAATGCGTGATGCGTGGTAGGGAAAAACCGCCAATTTCACAATGTTTAAAAACATTAACACATACACTATTTGATTTGAGATACAGAGTGTGGGCTATCGGATCTCGAGGGCAAAGATTGATGGTGTGGAATGGTTGGGATGGGGCCAGGGAAGGACGACGTGGCAGGGCTTTGTCATTTAGCGTGGGGGTCAAAACAAATGCGGTATTTGTTTGTAAGAAGTTCAAAGGTTATATAGTGAGTGGTGTAAAGGTTATATGAGCGAGAGGTTTAAATTTTAGGGCACAGGGGCTTAAACCTTTAAAGGGTCAGGTTAGAACAAAATTCGGGTTTTATAAACAAATAAAACAGAGATTTATTTATAAAGGTGGGGCTCTTGATAGTTTTAAAGGAAAGGGATGAAGAAAAAAGGGGGTTTTTGAAGGGAAAGATGAGTTTTTAGAGGGGGAAAGAGTAAGTGAGAGTGTGGGTATGGAGGGAATGAAAAGTAAGATAAACTAGCCCATGGTGAGTCATTTTGGAGCAGCAAGGTAAACTTAGGAGGCAGAGATGAAATATCTATTGAAAAAGATTGATTTATGATAATGAAGATAGTGATATTTATAAAGATAGATGATGGAAAAATAATGCTGCCTTTAGTTGCTTGTAAAACATCCACAGTCGCCTAGTGAATTCTGTAAAAATATAGGAGGATAACAAACAACAAAGTAAAGTGAATATGACAGAAAATAAACAGCTAATGATGCATCAATCTAAACCCAAGGAGGCAGGCTTCCAAAAAACTAGTCTATGGGTGGGAAAAACTACACAAAAATGTCCAATGGATCTAAGTTCAAGAGGGATAGGGATATAAACATCAGATTTGCTGGAAAGAGGTGCAGAAAACAAGAAAAAAATAGAGGGAAAAATGTTGGAAAATGAGGTTGTGAAAGGCTACAACCTGAAGGGAAGCAGGGAGAAACCTAAAGGAGGACAAAACAAAACTAAAAATAGGTGTTTTGGATGGATAAATAACCAATCTAAAATGGATCTAAAAGGAAAGGTTCAGATCTGAAAAAAGGCTGAACAAACTGAAATCTTAGACAACCTACTTCAACAATACTCCTCCTAAGAAGGTGGAAGTGTATTGAAGCCCTAGGGGGCTTGGTTCCTACTTTTACGAGTAAAACAGAGCAATTTCAGGTCCAATATGGGTGGAGACGGAGGTCAGACAACCCTGAACAGAAGCCCAGAAAAACCTAGAAAAATCACAGAAAATTTTCCTCAAAAAGTGCAGGTCGTAGTTTCTGACATGTTTTCCATAAAGGTCATGGGTTTTTGGTAGTTTCCTACTACTGAAGAGTTGAGGTCGCAAGTTTCAGGAAGATTTCCACTTCCTGAGAGTTGAGGTCATGATTTTTAGGTATATTTCCACTTCCTGAAGGTGAGGTCATAGATTTTGGTCCAAAACGTTCGACTCATATTTCTGGCACTTTCGGGAGCAGGTTTCAGAAAAATGTGTTGTCTCAGCTGCTACTAATACTTATCACCTGCACAATAGGTCCAAAAACACACAAAAGTAAGAATTTTTACTATTTTAGGGCTTTATAGGTTAAAAACAACATCAAGAAAATAAAAACAAAAAGTTTAAGAGAAACCCTAGTGTTTGAAGTAGCTAGATATGGAGGGATCTGAAAAAAATAGTGTTCGTAATCATAAACCATTGTGGAGTCTCCAGTTGTTAGTATGAATTTTAATCACAAGCGTACGAAAAAAATCTCACTTTATTTGTGCATAACAAAGAGCCCTAACATCATATATGGCTGCCAATTTCCTTAGATTTGCAGTTAGTTGACCAAGACAAATGCTACAAAATCTAGATCTATGTAGTTAAAAGATATTAAGAATCAAATAAATAGGAGTTGCACCATGAATCCAATGAACAAGACAATAATATTTTTGAATAATTTTTGGCTTATGACACATGGGAAGGGAACATAGAAATATGTTACCAGTCCCCCTCAATGGGATGGGTTCTTGTATGTCCTTAGTGCTTCAAATCTAAAATCTCTCTCTCTTGATGGTGTAGAAAACCCAGAAAAAATGGAACTCAAGGGGAGTTCATAAGAAATAAATATAGAAAATATGACAATGATGGAGGATCAAAGTTAGACCAAAAGTAAAGATCCAGAGTGATCTTTTAGGTAACAAAAGGTAGTGAATTAATGGAAAACCCTTCTATTTATAACAGAGTATTGAGTCTAGATATTGGTGCATAATTAAAAAATTATTAACCAAATCTAGATCCAACTTTTATGGAATATTTTATTATATTTGTTTGAGGGAAAAGGAATTTGAATTTGGTCAAATCCCTTTATTCGTAAATAATAAATAAATAAGCGATTTATTTATTATTTTAAGAATGTGGTTGAGTAATAATTAAATAAATAGTGATTTATTCAATTATTTATAAATGATTTAGTCAAATTTAATAAGGAATATTATTTAAATATTGTTTTAAATAATTATTTTTAGAAAATTTTAAGATAAATAATGATTTATCTAACTATTTTCCTATTTTGTGTTAAATATGACTAGGAATATTAATTAAATTATTGTTTAACTAATTATCCCTTGAGGAAAACTAAACAAATAAGGATTTATTCAATTATTCCTCATGGGGTTTTCTGTTTAGACGATAAAAAACTTAATAGATTAAGGATTACTAAGTTATTTTTCATAGTGAAAGCAATTCTACTAAGGTAGAATTGGTCTTACATGGTGTACTTTGGTCCATCTTATAGTAACAGGTTAGATGACCAAAAATTGGTGTAACAACCATGTTGAATCCATAACGATCCAAGTATGCTAAAGGCAAAGTCATCTCATTGAGCTGTGAAGTGCTCAACAAGAAGGACCCGTCATAGTAATGGGAGATAAGATGTCTCTCATCAACCATCTGCCTATCTCCTACTACACATGTAGATTAGTTATTGGAATTCTCCAATAATGATTGGGATCCCAACACATCACTGTTACTTAATGACAACACTGCTAATCTCCATGATGGTGCATTTTTTGTCTCATGATCATGCTCAATGGTGAACATATAGTTCTTCATTGGATTGTTTAGGACAATACTCATCCTATCCTCCAAAATTATACACTCCAACCCAAAGAGTTGTTTGTAGCTCAACAATGACATACTAGGATGAATGTACATCTCCTCCTTGTTCCTGTCAAGGGTCCTCTACGCAGTGATAGTCTGTTGCTCCAAATCAGCAATGTGCTTTGACCCTAGGTCATCCATTTTCCTTGATGGCATGTTCCCATAATGATGTGCTGAAATAATAAGTAGTGGAAATGTTTGCATACCTTGGTTAATATTGGGAACATCTTGTACAACTACAAGGGTTCCTCCTACCAGTGTAATGACTTTTCCAACTGCTGGTGATGATAATGGTTCCTCCTCTTTTGTTGCACCAACACTGGTATAAGTCTCCTCCTCCTCATGCATCTCCTGAATAATGCATGGGACTCCAAGTGTCAAGAGATCAAAACCACTTTGCAAAGATGCAAGTGTTCCTCCTCCTAATGTAAGTGCTCCTACAGAAGTGGTGGTGGAAGTTTCTCCTCTTCTGATTTCTTCTTGTCATACTTCTTAATCAACCCTTGAGTAAAATTTTCATAAGTGATCACTTTGGCATGACTCAATTCGATGAACCACCAAATATTTTCTTCACCCTCAAGGTGCAAGCTTCTCTTTCTACCATTGGATGTAGCAGAAAGAATGCATCTAGCTTTCTCCTCCAAGACCTTGCTATGCATTTAGATGACCCATCAAAAGTACACGATAGGAATCTATTGTGTCCTCTTCTTCTATTGCTGCAAGGTCTCCTCTCTTCCTTGATCTGAATAAACTGTGGAAGAGTTAGACTCTTCTTGAAAGCTTTTGATTGAGATTTGTATTCTACAAGATACTCACTTAGAATCTAATTTTCTAAGTTTCCTCCATCTCCATGCATTTTATCTTCTTCTTCAAAATAAAAGGGCATAGTAGAATTATTTAGAGCTCTATGCAATACCAAATTCCTCTTTTGTTGATAGGAAGTGCATGGACCTTCCTCATCTTGAAACCATATTGTGGTTTCATCGCTTTTCTCCATTCTTCTTTACTTGACTTCCTTAGTGAGGTCCCTCATAGATCTAAAAAGGGATGGGATAAAACTCATTCCTTCCATCATTCTAATATCTTTCTCCTTCTTCTTATTCTCCTGATAGCATAATGGCTGAGATCCACAGGCTGAGCCAAGATTATGCTTTGATACCACTGTAATACTCCTAAACAGGAAAAGAAACAATATTGAACAAAATACTTGAAATAGCAGTGTACATCAATGCAAAAACATAAGAGATAAATATGGAACCACTTTATTCATCAAATCAAAAGAAAATGCACATAATATATTGAGGCACAAATCATACAATAGGGGAAAACAAGCCTCCCATGAATAATCACTCTAAAATCGAGTTGTTGCTACTAAACAAAATGTCCGAGAGCTTCTACAGCGACGTCATAATGGACATAGTGACAACAGTAGATCATAAAATGATATAATAATACTGCTATATGACTCCAAAGATGTTATACAATAGGATATAGGAACTATATCACCTTTCCATGACAACCCAAGAGGGTTTCCAGAAAATACAGAGAGTATACAAATGTGAGTTGCAGCGCTAGGGCTGAAGATTTTCTGCAACAACAGAAATGAGAATATATGGCTGAAGTTTATATATAATTATGTATCTCTTCTCTAATAGATCCTTTGGATGAAAGTATTTACCCTTCACTGAAGAAATCACCTCCCAAATTAGACACTGCAACTACCCCTGCAACTCCTCCCTAAAATAACACAGATCCAAACTGATAGTGTGTTGTAGGGGATAAAAGAATTGTGGCCTGGTGCCAAATATGTCATTAGAGCCCAAGGGGGCTTCTTTACTGGCCTCCCAATGGAAGGAAACCTTCCTTCACTTAAAAACTAGCTCAGGGAACTCCCAATGTAATCCTCCATTACTGCACCCTGCAACAAAACACAACTCTAAGAAGAAAATGCATCATTGAAGAAAGTTGTAGCTTGGCCTTATGTCGAAATGTGGAAATGTAGTGTAAATACTCTTCTTGAGTGGGCACTATAAATCGACAAAGGATAGATATGGGATTCTCGCTCAGGAACACCCTGTGGTAAACAACACTACAATCTTAGCTAAATAGGTGAAGAAAGCCATAAGTCTAAGCAGACCATATATCAAATAATTATATAAAACATATCCTCTATGGCTTCCATCCTCTTCCTTATATAAGTGGTGAGCTTCCTCACCCTTGGCCCCACCCATTTAAGTCACTAATTCCATGCAAAAATTCTCGAACCAAAACTGTGTTGTCCCTTAATGAATGCCACTCCTCCATGACAGCGTTGTTGATTTGGTCAAAGTTGACCCAATCTACATGCTCTAGCCCCTTTTCACACATAAGGGTGCTTTATCAAGCCACTAAAGTGATCTCCATTCACATTGGTAGTGATTTTATTCCTACTAAGAGATTTATGGGTCTCCATACCCTCTTATTCATCAAATTGAGATGGAAAAACAAAATTTAATATTCCAATTAATTTAGGAATATTACACAGGAAAAAAATCTCTTTCACCTGATAGATCTTGAAACAAAAATGTTTATGGGCCTATTTTGTCTATAATTTAAATCTTCCAAGCCACAGCCTTTGGAATTTGGTATGTTTACCTTTCTCCTCGTGTGCCTTATCCCATTTTAGTACAAGATCACCAATTTGAAATGTTTTTTGAGTGACATAATCTATATCAAGTGAAGCTTTGACTCACTGTTGATGATGTGAATGAGTAACTTTAGCATTTTCTCTTTCTTTTTCAGGTTTAATGATTTGGAATTGTGTTACTTGCAAATAAGAAGAGGGTAATTCATCAATAAACTGGACCAGGGAAAGAGAAGGAATAAGTACATTAATAGGAAGGAAAACTTCTTTCCCATAAAGAAGGTTAAATGGAGAAGTTCCAATGGAGGCCTTCTAAGTTATTTGATTTTCCCATAGAGAAAATGTTAATGATTTGTGCCAATTTCTTTGGTTTTGGTCAACAATTCATTTAATTATCCTAATAAGGTTTTTATTGGTTGATTATGCTAAACCATTTCCTTGAGGATAATAGTTATAAGAATACTTAAGTTTAAAACCTCTTTTAATGGAAAATTCTATCATAGAATCTCTTGAGAAATAAGATCCATTATCAAACATCGAAGCAGTAGGTAAACCAAATCTAGTTATGATAAATTGATCAATGAATTCAATAATATTCTCAGATTTGGATACTTTTAGTGGAAATTCTTCCACCCATTTGGTAAAATAATCGGTAACTCTGAGGATGTATTTATGTTGTTTGGAAGAGTTAGGAACAATCTCACCAAATATATATAATCCCCATTGCTCATGTTATCACCAAAATCGTACCTAATTAGCTGTTGATCAGACAACTTCAGTGTAACTCTTTCAAACCAATATTTTGATTGAGGCTTAGCCTCCTCAACCTTAGAGGGCTCTCTCAAAGGTTAATGATATTGAGTAAAGATGTAGATAGATGGATAGCTCTATGTTCTTTGATTTTTATGTTTATAGGTTGAAAATATGGAGGCTTGCTACCATTGGGCTATGGAGTCAGTGACATGGATAAAGATAACAATAGCTCTTCTAGTGGAAGCTAAGGCTTGTATATATTTCAATGAAAGAGTAACACATTCAGGAAAATCCCAATAACTTGAAAGTTCAAAGGAATTCAGAGCATGTAATACATGCATTTTTAGTAATGAGACATCAAGGCTATGGAAGAGAAACATTTCAAATATAGGGCATAAAACTCATTGAAAATACACTAAGAATCTCAGGTGAAGAAAATTTGTATGTTATTATATATATCAATCAATCCAAAGGTTTACAAAGTGGTCTGCTTAGATAAAAATTTCCAACCTGTAGGTTGAAACCAACATTAGCATGTATACATTGGGCTTATGGAGTCAAGGCAATCTCAAAAAATCAGTGACTCTAATTGACATGGAAGTTGAGGCATATCAGGGTTTTTAGTCATGACACATACACTTGAAACATGTAAAAACACAGTCAATCCATTTATAAAGGAAGTCATAGCATCTAAATATGAGTTTTGAGTAATATAGATGAAAACCACTGCAAATAAGATATATAAGAAACACTGATAGAACAAGAAAACACTAAAAACCCCTTCTGAATCTCAAGTTGGTCAAGTAGAAGCTCTCTGCATTAGCTGAAACAATGTTTTTACAATATGCACCAGTTTTGCCAAAAAATCTCCAACTAGAAATATTTGATCTGATACTCTTTATCATTGCTTTGATATTGTTTGTCATTCCTCATTGAGAACATATTTTAAATATTTATTTACTCTTCACAATCTTCCAAAATTTGACGTTGCTGTCAAAACTGAGTTTTGAGCTACTTTCGTAGCTAAAAAAAAAAATGTCATTTGTGATAATCCTATGCTATTCTTGACCATTGGAGGGTGTTAAGTGATAAAAAAAATTAAACACAACTTTTAAATCTCTTTAATCATGTCATTTTGAGTGATTTAAAATATAAATAATTCTTCAGAAATTCCACAGCAAAAACTAGGCTTCAAGCCCGGCACACACTGCGGAATTGCTTTATTGCCCACAAACTTCACATAATTTTGATTTTAGGCCTAGAAAAGGTCCATTGCTATGTGAGATGATATTTTGAAGCGTGATAAGGAAAATTTCGTTAAAAATGTCTCTTACCCTCCTCAAGAAACAACTTTTTCACCTTCAACCTCTTCAATAACCAATAAAAATGACTCTATTTTTCCTGAAAAAAATTCTGCACTCATGAGCTCCTATCTCTTGATCCCTGATAGCTATTATATAAATGGAGTTTTTTTTAGATAAGAATTTTTATAAGAAAAACCTCTCTTGGTTTTTTGAAAACCAGCTTCAGTTGTTCGGAATTTGCATTATAAAATCATGTGTAAAACAGGAAAAATTCAGGATTCTAAAAATAGGTCCCAAAGGAAACTTCGAATCTCCAAATTGGTAGCACCTGGGATAAAATTGAAATATTTTTTTTTTCCTTGTTATGTTATTAGAAAAAACCTCCTTCATATTTTTGAAACTCATCTTCATTTGCTTGAAAATTCCTCTTGAAACCAACAGCTCAAACAGTCCAAGAAACACAAAAATCCCTTTGTAGCTCCTGGTAGAAAAACATGTAACCTATCTGGATGAAAGCTTGTGTGAAGCTAAGGTTTTCCATGATCAATTAAAACTCCGTAGGCTCCTATCCAAACGCATAGCCTCATTTTTATGCTTTCCTCTTCATGGAAATTTCCTTTTATAACCCAAGATGCCCTCTTAAAAATGTAACAGCTGAATGGCAGAACTCCTTTATTAACTTTCTTTGGTGTAGCCATTTCTTCTTGTTCTGTAGTGGTGGCCTTATTTATCTATTTACATCTGTTTAGGAAAAAAATTTGATGACAGCGAGCTATTATGGTAGAGGAGGGCTGGCATGACAAAGTATTTCTACGGGAGATGTTGATGACAACAAGATGCTTTGGTAGAAGCTTACAAAGCGGGAAAGGAAGTGTGAGGAATGAGGGATGAATTTGAAAAGAAAAATGAGATGGGATTTATTTATAAAATTATGGTTGATGCTAAAACATGCCTAACTTTCAAATGATGACTCTACTCTGACAACATGACCTCAAAAACCCTCAAAGTTTAACCCCTCATCATTATGCAGAAAACCGTTATAGGATGACACAGATTTCGTAGTGCATTTAGTTTTACAAGTGTTAGTTTTTCTATGGAATTACTAGGTGTTTCCGCGGAAAAAACTGTTAATTTATAACTAAAATCGCTGCAGACTCAGAGAATTTCTTACAGATGGCCAGATTTAAGACTTTAGGTAAATTTAAAGTATCTACTCAAGATCTATTCTTTTGATATGACTTGAGATCATATCTAACAAGTTAAAACAAAACTTAAAACTGATGTTCATCATAAAATTTATCGTTTCATGATGTTGTGCAACCTAACCAATCTAAAAACAAACTTGACACATTTCAAGTTAAAACTTTGAAAATTTTTGGGTGATAACAGCTCAAATGGTTGTTCGATATTAACTAGTTGTAATGGAAAAGTTGGTTTCCTTTGTCTTCCAGATGCACTTCACAGACTTTGCATTTTCTCTCATAATTATGAGCATCTTTGAAGAGTGTTGTCCAATAATAACTTTAATGCAGGATTTTATGTGTTTTAGTATTTCCTCCAAAATTTACTCTAGTTGGTCCATCACGGAGTTCTTGCAAGACTTTCTCTGCTTCAATTTTCTCTAAGCATCGTAATAACAAAAAATAAAACTTCCTTCAAAAAAATACATTATTAACCATTTCATATTTCTTATCTCTCAATCTTAAAGCACACTTTGGTTTATAATTGAGCTGCATAGGGTCATATCCATTTTTCTAATAAAATTTAAGATCAAAATATTGATACCGAGCATCGAGCATCGTTGAGGCTTACCTCAGACACTTGTACATCATTACATGAATCTTCTTATGATGATAAATGATATTCTCTTGTTAAAATTCTGCAAAAACCCTGACCTCTAATAATTTTAGGTCTAATTTCTACATTATATTCTTGTAAAAAAGTTACCCAGTTAGCCCTTTTATCTCCTACCTCTCTCTGTATTAATAATTTCCTTACTGCAGAGAAGGGAACTATTATCATGGTATGCGTTTTGAGAAGAAATGGCCTAAATTCTTTATAGATTTGAAGACATCAAATTATTTTTTCTCAACAGATGAATAGTTTAGTTCTCCACCTTGAAAATTGGAACTGTAAAATGATATTGGTGCTTCAATTTGCTGCTCATTGAGATGTGTCAAAATGACAACATATGATGTAGCTTATGATAATGTATATAAAATGAAAGGCTTAAGAAAATCATGAGTATTCAATAATGGAGCATTAATAATATTTCTTTTGATTAAGTCTGATGCTTCTCTTTCATTATGTCCCCATTTGAAGACCAAATTTTTCTTAATCATTGCCTGTAAAGGAAAAAATATCTGCAAAAAACAGGGAAAAATCTCTTTATAAAATTTATCTGTCGAAGAAATGACTGCATTTTTTTCTTATTATGATGAAAAGGGATCCTTTTAATTTCATCAATTCTCTCAAAATCAATATAAATACCCTTTTTGGACACGATGATTCCTAAAAAAATTCCTTCATTTAAAGCGAAATAGGACTTCTTCAGGTTAAGTTATATTCTGTAATTTTTGCATCACTGAAAGACTTTTTTTAGGTCATTTATATGATTGGTATTTTTTCTATAAAATACTATGATGTCATCTAGATAAATCACCACTGATTTATTAATGAGTCCTCTAAAATTTGTGTCCATGGCTCTTTGGAATGTGGCTCCTTCATTGATTAACCTAAATGGATTTTTTTGATAGGTATACGTTCCCCACTTAGTCCTGAACGTGGTCTTTAATCTGTCATTTAGGTGTACCAAGATTTGGTTATATCCTGAAAATCCATCTAGAAAAGACATAAGTTCAAAAATAGCTATGGTTTGTAGTAATTTTTCCATGGTTGGTAATGGAAATTTATCTTTCTAACATGCTTTATTTATATTTCTAAAATCAATACAAACCTAGTGTCACCATTTTTCATCCTGACAGGAACCATATATGATACCCATTTTGAATGTCTAACTGGAAAGATGATTTTAGCATTGAGGAGCTTATTCAACTTTTTGTTAATTTGGAATTCAATATTAGGATGAATTTTCCTTAACTTTTGTTGTATTTGATTCTCATCTAAAATCATAGGGATAGTATGTTGGATGACATAAGTTTCATATTTCTTGAGATCAGTATAATCCCAAGATTTTTTTTTTTTGTAAGTGTTTAATAACTTAACAAAGGATACTCTTTCTTGAGAAGATAAACCAAGACCTAAGTTGAAATTTTTTTGGTTTATCATTGGTTGCAAGATTTACTGGCTCAAATATTAATGTTGAACTTTGATTTTTAGAATTAGTAACTCTCTTGAACCTATATTTTAAATCATAAAGGTCTTCAAGTTTGGCAACTTACTTTTGTATTGGATTTCATCCTCCTGCTCTTTCCTAATATGAATGTCATGTTCATGCTCATATAGGATTTGATTATCATAAGATCCTTCAAATGTGACGAAATATATGATATCATAATCATGATTAAAGACTCTCCAATTAGTAATACTACCAGGAATAGATGATCTAAAAATAAACTCAATAGAAAAGCTATCGGGACTAAATTTCTGAGATGGAATTAATTTTGATGCTACATTGACCAATAAATCTGCACTATCATTTTTTATTCTAGGTACAAAGGAGATATTAAACGCTAAGAAATGAGAAGTCAAATTAAGCACTAATGATTGATAATGTTTAATATGTCCAGAATGAAAATGGATCATATTTCTTACTTGTTTGATAATGATTTCTGAATCTCCAAACACTTTCAAATATTTAATACCAAAGTCGATTACTTTATACAAACCTTGAATTAGTGCATCATATTCTGTTGTATTGTTTGTGCATTCGAATTCTAGTCTGCATGCCAGCATGATTTTTTCTCCTCGGGGCTTGTGAAAATACAACTAGCTCCTGCACCATCTTCCGATTTAGAATCATCAAAATAAAGAATTAACTATTGGTTTATTTACAAAATATTTACATTTAGAAGTGTTTGTTGGGAACCAATTTCAATTTGAGAGATAACCGCATTATCGAAGAATGGTGATGGTTGAGTATTAAAGATTCCAAGAAATTATTCAACTGAGTAATTTACAATAATATTATTATTGAATGCTAGTAGCTCATTGATTCCTTCAATATCAATAACTGTATGTTTCATTAATTTCTCATGGTCTAATCGAATTTGGTTTGGCTTTCCATTATAGGGTAGCCACATGTGTGACCAGTCTGTTGAAAAATATCCATGAAGTTTCTTACACTAGTCCCTAATCAATACTAAACCACATAATTCAAGAATATTAGCTACCATGATATCAATTATCTGGGAAACCTTAGGGTTTGACGATAATATAATGGAAACAAAATTTATGTCTCCTACAACCTCTACTTTTGACCTATCGAGTTGTATTATATGAATAGGGGAATTTTGAGGAGTTAAGTTCAATTTATCACATACTGATTTCGGCATGATATTAGAGGAATCCCTTGAATCGATTAATCAATTATAGAAATTATTATTAAATATTTCATAAGTCAAAAGGAATGGCGGAGTATGGGAAAGAGATCAGTCACCTATCGTAATAATATCTGTGGCATCTATTTTAGTTGAAGGAGAAGGGGGTTTACCCATATGATTAGAAGCTTGAACTACTACTAGAGAAGATAACTATGAAGCAGGAACTACATTCAAATCTCTAACTATAATCTTCTGTTGTTGTTTCAGTTTAGTAATTTCATGGATTGAGATATTAGCCATGGTATTTTTCATATCTTCCACTATATTATATTCAATGGTGTCTAAGACTACCATTTTCTGATGTAGATGGATATGTGAAGGAGGAGGGTTATTTTGCAAAGCCTTGGATGTATAATCCTTACTTATTATTTTTTCTTTAGCAAGAGTTGAATTCTTCTGCTTTTAGTAGGTTGCATAGCATCAGTGGTATTCTTGCTTATTTTAATAATGGGTAATGCTTTGTGTTGTTCATCATTTGGTAAGATTAAATCCCACATGCCATTTAGTCCAAATTCTTCCTCAAATTCATTTTATTCTTCTTCTGTTTGCTCCTCATCCATGTCTTGATCAGACTCAAATTAATTCTAAATGCTTTGTTTAAAGTATGCAATTTGCTTGTACTAATGCGCCATTTCATTTTTCATGGTTTTTAGTACCTTTTGGAGACCTTCTACACCAAAAGGGTCTTTTGGTGGATTTTTCTTTGAATCATCTTTGAAATACACTTTCTTGGATTTCCTGTCTTCTTGAGAACTCTTATTTTCAAGGGCTATAATTTTTTTCTCTAAATATAAAGTTTCCTTCATATTTTCTGCTAATGTAGCTAACTTCACCCTATCAGCAAGAATGGCTATGTTAGAGGGAAGAGAATAAATATACCACTCAATTTGGACCTTAGCACCATGAACAGATGTAGCATGGATTTTAGTGAGTAATGTATGAAATCTATAATTGAAGTCTTTCATTTTCTCTCTTGTTTTAGCCTTGAGATTTTCTAAGTCATTGTTGAGCGATGCAGTGGTTCTGTCATCTCCAAGCTTGGCTAGGAATTTTTCTTCAAACATATTCCAACTAGTTATAGAGTGAATAGGTAATGAAACGTACCAGGATCTTGTAGATCCTATAAGATTATATGAAAATAATCTAACTACATAGCCTTCTTCAATTACCTCTTTTAAATTTATGGATAACATATAATTATGGATAGATTCTTCAGCTGGAAGACCATCATCTAGATTGAATTTAGGTAACCATCTTTCAGGGTATTTAGGAAGAGGATGTAAAGGAGCAGACATTTGTATAACACCTAGATTATTCCATGGTTGTACATTTGGTGGAGGTTCTTGGCCTGATTGGGCCTTTGGTGGAGATGATGAGTGAAGTTTGTGTTGAAGAAGAGTCAGGATGAGTGCTAGAACTAGTTGAAGGTGAAGTAGTTTGGGTACTGGAGCTATTTAAGCTAACACTGAAAGTTGGAGTAGAATATTTTGAAATGAGTGGAGGTAATGGAGATGAATGTTGTGGATTATTAGATAAGACCTCACTAGTGGATGAATCTGACTCAGTCTTCTTAAGTTTTATTTCGAAAAGTTCCAATAGGAAATTTAAAAGGAAGGATACTTGTCTTCTAAGTTTCTAATCAAGTTAATCTTCGTCTTGGTTGTAAAGAAGATGAAACACTAATTTCATATGTTACAGAAGTTTTAGGTTTTTCAGCATAAATTTATACTCTTTCTAATTTTTTGATCAAAGGCTAAACTTCTGGGGAGTTATGGTGATAATATGAAGATAGAATTGGCTGAGTTTCACTAGGAGAATTAGGATAAAGATGTTCAAGTTCAGATCTTAATGATTTAGATCTAGATAATGATCTGAAATTTGGTGAGAATCTAGAGGGAGAGTGATTTTTAGATTGGATTTTAGATTGATCAGATCTCTTTTCCATTCATGAACACTCAGGCCCTCTTGCTAGCACTAAAATTTTGAAGCTTCAGAATTCTTTGCAACAACATGGGGGAAAACCACTCGGTCCAGAGCTTAGTGAAAGTCCTTTTCCATTTGGTGTAGTGGCTCTGACTAGGGATAAAGGGACAGTCTCCCAATAATTATTATTAGGGTGTGTTTGCTTATAACGTGTCAATGGATGAATGATATTAATCTACTCTATGCATGTAACTAAATATCTATTCTACTATATACATGGGAGTATTCATTGTCTAATGCGATCTAAAATGATATCTTTCAAAAATTGATAATGAAGACTATTCAATAGTTGAAAGAGTTGAAAATTATGTAAAAATTATTATTTGACAAAGTAGTTTAATCAAAAAAATTGTGAAATCTATATCACATTCCTAAGTTTGATCATATATGAAATAAGTAACCATAGATGAATGTCAGTAAAAAAGTGCATTTAACATTTACTTATGATATCAGCTTTCATATATAATACAAATAAAATATGATTGTCAATTCAAGAAATAGAATTCAACACAACATGTAGAAATACCATATGTGTTGTTCTACTCATCAAATTGATAGTAGTATTTTCTTCTCTTCAAATAAACAAAATTTAACGAGTACAAAAGTGCAACTTCAGTTAAACAACTTTAATATCAAGAGAAATCAGATCTTGTTCCATTAATTCATCAAGGAATTCACAAACATACATAAATCCAGTCCTTTGCAAATGTTTTTGACAAATTTCTGGACCCTTCTTTAAATGCATGAGAAGGGTTTAAATACTAAACCAAATAGGTCCAAAATAGATTATTACATAAATTTGAGGAGGTTTCAAACAACCTTCCTCATAATAAGTAAACTAAACTTCAATCTAGAATAAAAATAACAATATCTCTTAAGTTGGTTGAGCTTCCTTAGTAATTTGATCTCTAAGGTGGAAAATATCTACTATTGGCTTCAACTGAGCTGGTTGTGTGATTCAGGATTTGACCTGGCCTTTAAACATGACATTTGAAAGTGTTGGAAATTATGGATGGGAAACATAATTCCATTACAAATTTTATAGAAATGTAGATGGATTCAAACTCCCACAAGGCTTTATGATAAATATGAATGGGGTTAGGGTCTTGGCTAGTCTGCTTCCAACCCAAAATAGGAAAGCTTGAGCAGAAACATATAGCATCCATGATATATGTGCTCATTTCAAAGGGAGGGATTGTCCTAGTCGAATAGACTCTATTTGTCCTGTAATCCATAATGGTTTTAGCCAGATTATCGGATACAATGTTTTCCAAATTCATGATAAAAGAATTGACGATTGCGTCAATTAAAGGAACCCATTATATGGAAAATCTAGTGGTATCAAGTCTAGAAAATAATCTACATAGCATTCCTGTTGCATAACAATAAGGTTATGGAAATTGCGCTATTGGGTACATACCGAGTGTGTCCCGCTTTAGCTTGCCTTGGTCTTATTTCCATCCTTTTACTGCCTTCATTAGGTTTGGATTCTTTTTTGTAAAGCTTTGCATGAAAGCTTTATCATAAATATTTTGTGGCATAGGCAAATGATACATTGTTTATAAATCCTCAGCCGTGAATGAACCCATGTTCTCTAGCTTGGAATTCTTGAATGTCCTGTCTACAATGTTGAGGTTGTCGGCGACCCATTTTACCATATCAATGTATGGTGAGATCTTTGGCCTTGCCACTCTCCTTTAGATAAATGAACACGCAACTTCAAAGTAAGAAGGTTCTGATGAAACTGTCTTATCTGTTGTTACTATTTTCTTTAGTTCTCTTGGTTTCTCTCCTTCAAACAGATTATACATGCCTTCCCATGAAGAACTCCCCCTGTCCTTATTACACATTGTGTCTGAAAATAATGGAGGCATGTCTATGACTTCTGAAGTGGATGTTTGGGAAATTGATTTTCCTTTCTTTGTCATTCCTGTTGATATCGCTTCCTTAGGTAGTTTCCTTAATTCAAGGAAAACACGTAAGTTTAGAGTTGAAATGAGGAGCTAGAAGGGACATAGAAGAGAGTTAAATCACCATTAATAAAAAACCATCTTTCTTATTTGAAACACGTTTTGGAAATATATCAATATTTTTGAATCCTGTACCTATTGAATATCATTAATAACCCTTTAAAATTTTATCAAATCATTTACATATCTTACCCAATACATCCAATCGAACGATGTAAGTCATTAGCTTTATTTAATGGATCGATTGATTAAGAATCATTTCAAGTGCTTTAGTAATAAATGATATATTGCAAATCACAAATTTTAACAATTGTTAATATTATATATCTTCATAGCAGGTGTATTAGAAATGTGATCTGCAGAAATATAACATCGCACTTTATCATGTTGTATATTAATTTTCATTTGGTTTTTTGATGTGAAATGCAATATGCACCTAAAACTCAAAGCATTGCATTCTGTTGGATTTTACAAAGAAATTTTATCGTTCGTTTATTGTTTTATCGAGTCTGACTCATCACAAATCCTTTTAAGATGATATAAGTTTGTATTTTAATGAATCACAATATGATTGATGACTTTAAGGATTTTATCACTTTTCAACAAGAATTATACATAATTCAAAAAAGGTTGAAGCCCTTATCGCAATGTGCAATTTTTATGTGTTTTTTAACTTTTCTCAACTTGTGAACTTTTGTGATTTGTGGTAAGCGCAATCAAATCAAAGTGAAAGAGGTCTATGCCTTTATTATTTAATTTTGAAACTTAGTGCTAAATGAAATAATTCTTTTTCATTCTATTTTTTTTTTAAAGGATCCCCATTTATTATTAAAATAAATGGGAGGTGTTGTATAGTACAACAGAGTCCTATTAGGTTTTAAACTCTTTCTAAACATAAATATCTCTATATTCTTTCCTTGTAATCAGTTCTTTTTTGGATAAGGTGTCTTCAGTAGTTTTTAGGATCTAGCCCAAGTGGCAGAATTCATGTAAAAGTTGTTTAATTCTATAAATAGGGAGTTGAGAGATTTAGAGAGGGTTGATCGATGTTATGCCTTATGTTATTATTGTAATATTTCTCATTCAATAATATACAGTTGCAGAAAGCTTCTTTTAGGCCTAAGATTCTTCATGTACTCTTATGTGCTTGTCTTATCTACCTTCTCAATGTTATTTTAGTTTACTCTATGTATAATCACCTGGAATCCGTACTTATGTATGCTCCAACTTGATTTATGAATCGTTTGTTGTAAATGTTATTTTTTATTAGATTACACATGCCTCAGCTTCCATGAAATATTTTTTATGGAATTGAGTTTCACATTGAGTCCATGTTGAATGGTATCCATTAATTCACATCCCTCACCTACTAAAAACCATTCAAAACACACTCAAGAGTTGACCATATTTCTTCTAAGTATTGTCTATTGAATATCATACATTTTCTTGAGAGAGCCCTCTCGGGTTGGAAGGGCTAAATTCCAACCATAATTCATTTGAAATAGTTACACTGAATTGACCGTTGAGTAGCCCATTCAGCCTCAGTTTGGTGATAATAGGATGGATCGAATAAGATAAATGAGGTACATACATATATTTATGAAGAGAGTTCAAATGGTTGTAGGTAGAATAATTATGAACAAAGAAAGAAGGAATTATTTTGATGCACAAGTTATCAATAAACATGTTCCACACTAGATGAAATCAACATAATATGTCCTCATATGAAATATGAGGTGATTATATACTATCAAGGACCTACACATTGGAAGTTCCTAGTAAATAAATAAAATTGTGTGGAAGAGAGTAGAAGAGATCAAGAAAACTGTGCAACATGAAAAGAGGCAGTCAACATCCAAGGAAGTCAAGAAGACTTGACTAGAAAATCTCCTGGAAAGATATAAGAAGTCTAAAAAAGATGAAGACCCTTCGAAATGCATATCTTTTGAGATGTGTCCAAATATACAAAGGATGCCAATGCCTACAAGAAGCATTTCATGGTGAAAGATCACCACCGAAGTAAATTTTTAAATTTACAATTGAATAACATTTGATGAACTTATGTAGGGATGCCAAATGGAAGTAGAAGACTTCCACAAGTTCACAACCATATGTGATCAGAACTGGATCAAGGACCTAAGGATTAGCTCAAAATTAAAAGTTACAGGATTGGCTTGAAACCAAGATGGTTGCATAGGTCTCATCTTCTTGATTCCAGAGCCACAACTGGTTCGAAAAATGGACACTGTATCAAGAATTTATTGCACTTTGAATGCCGAGTGAGTCCGACAGAGCACAAAGGGGGCAGCCCTCCTCCCATGGAACCTCAACATATGACCAGTGTGGGAGCTTAATGTTAAGAGCACTTAAGGATCCTAATCTCAGGTTTAATATTTAATTAAGCTTCAGTTAAGTGGAGTTTAATATGGCAGAGATACTGGAGGCACTCCCAAATTTAAGCAGACTTCCACTTTTAGTGGATTTTGTTAGCCACTGATAAATTTTGTTATACCAAAAAGTGGCTAATTTGTTTCTCCAGAACTTCAAGAGATAATTCCCTTTTAAAACCTATCATTTTTGAATTTTTTATGAAGATAAATAATATTTTAGTTAATATTCACTGTTGTTTCCCTCATAAACCTAAAAAATCTGTTGTTTTCAAGGAGAAAGATTGCTCAAAAAACCCTTTTTCCCCCTTCATTTTACCCCTCCTTCCATTCATTAATAACACCATTTTCATCCCCTTTTTCTTCATAAAATTCCTCATTTTCCCTCATTTTCCTTCATTCCATTCATACATTCCCTTTGATAAGGTTTAAAACTCTTTTTTTAACCTTATTGGAACCCTCAAAAACCTCTCAAAAACCCTCATTTTGGCCTAAAAACCTTCATTTATATATATATATAAGGCCTTAAGCCCCTTTTGGCTTTAGCCCCATGCCCCTTTTCTGCATTAAACCTGGAGCCGCGACCAAGCGCTAAGGCCTAATTGCAAATCGCAAATCGGAGTTTTCTATTAATGTTTTTCCTTTGTTCATCCAAAAATCTTCCGATGCGATGAGTTTTCTCCCTTCAAACCCATATCCAATCTCCGCTGTCAATCTTTATATATCCAATGGCCAGTGCTAAATTCACATCGTGCCCATAAACTTCCTCCATTACACCTCTGATTGAGTATTGACCGTCAATATTACTCTCAAATTTGACGGCTAGCGCTTAATCGCCCCACGCAAAATCTAAAGCGCCATCCCTCTGCCTCCTCCGATTTTGCGATCTCTGATCCAATCTTGATCGTACGTTCCCACAGATCTGACGACTGAGATATAATCATGCTCCACCATAGCCCTTCGACCATCGCACCTGCTGATTAAATCTCCACCGTCGATCATCCCTCCGATCCGACGATCAATACGCAATCGCATCGAAACTTTCCACTTTCCCTTCTACCCTCCGTGATGCGATCTCTGATTAAATCTGGACCGTCCATTCCAAAAATCTAATGGTCTAGATCATGCCCGACCGTTCTTTGTTATTCTATAAGCCCGACAGTTTAAACTTTTTGGTAAAGATCCACCGTTGATCTTTGCAGATCAACGATCCTCATTTAATCCGCCGATCTCCTCCTCCATACTCCCAGTCCCACCACCAACGCCCTATTTTCCCCTCATTTTCATTGTTTTCCTATGTATTTTCCCATATGTAAAGTTTTACATTTTTACATTGGAAACCATGTTATGTGCGTAAATCAATTTAAACCTTGGTTTTTATAAAGTATTGCACCTTTCTCCACCATAAGTCCCACATTCTCTTTACCCCGCAACTTTTCATCCATCGCGCTCAACCTGTGCCATTGGATCTTCTACCCATGATCCAAAGGCCCAAACTACATATCACGTAATTTTTTCTCTTGAATGTTGACACCAAAAAATTACGTGATATAAGCGGTTTTGAAAAGACACTTGTCAAGCGCAAACCTATATCGCGTTCTTTCGACCAAAATTTAAAAACCACTTGATAGCTATGCGAAAACCATTGCTGGTTTTCCGCCAAACCTCCTTCCCTCCACAATGTTATTTTTACCTTTAATCCTCGCTATTGATTGTTAATATCAGACGGCTTATATTATAACACGACCCCTTCTCTTGCCCCCCGACCTTTTCTCCCAAAGCATTTCACTGAGAAATATCCACCGTTCATCCTTTTTATCAAACGGCCTGGACTTAATCCTACCACCATTCACCATCTGACCTCCCAATTGAACTCACCATTTGATCTGGACCATTGGTTTCTTTCATCCAGAGGCCACGATTTCTTCTCACCTTCAGTGCTGTCTAAACCTATCCCTCACGGATTGGTTTTAAATTTTCTCATTTTTTGTAGGTTATAAAGTTTTTTCCACTGTTTTTAAATGAAACAAAAGGCCGGAGATGATGATCCCCCAGGCCACTATCAATGAAGGAAATGAATATATAGGGTTCGAACAACAATTTTAACCATGAGTCATGAACATTGTTAATATTATAAAAACCCTTTGAGCACCTGCAACACAGTAAAAACACAGTCAGAGTCCATTTATTAAAGAACGTCAGCATTGAAGACAGAAGATCAAAGAGTATCAGGATTTAAAGGTTTAAATCAGATTTTTTAAAAGGATTAAGGCATAAACTTGGAAAATCAAATGCCTGATCTACAGTCAGCAGAGTATGAAGACTGGAAGATAAGAATTAAGCCTAATCAGGCCTAAAACACAAATCGAAGATAGATTAAAGGAGTTTTAGGAAATACAAAGGAAAATATCAGTCCAAGGACACCTCAAAGCCACATCAAAGAGGCTAATTCAATCCTCTCCAGCTACCAAAAGCCACCTGCAGCCTTAATAAATAAAAAAGAAGGTCTAGTTATTGTCGGAACAGAAGATATTTATCTAAAGACAGCTGAATAATTATTTCAAACAAAAGAAGATATTTTAAACTATCAGTGCAGTTATTGTAAAGGATAAATAGGCCTCAAAGTCAATATTTTTAACCATTGAGCCTTAAAAAGCATAAACAGAGTAAATGAAATAGAGTTGTAATTCGATGCGTCCCTTCCTTATGCCTTGCATGGTTTTCAAGGCTAGGAGTTGCATTTAGTGTAGAATTTATTGCACTTCAATCTTAGAACTCTTCCACCTCCTCATTTCTTCAATAAATACTTCTGAAGAAGATGAGATGTGGGTTGATTTTTCACTAGTTCTAATACTGAAACTCTCTAAAATAATACATAGTATTTCTGAAGTTGAGGAAGAAATTGAAGTCTTGGAAGCCTGATGATGTTGTTGCATGCTTGTTCTTGAGAAGGCTCTATCATTAGATCCATGAGCTTGGCTGTTGGTGAAGTATTCTGAACTGTTTAATGTTTCCTCCTATTTTCATTTTGTTCCATAATTTCTTACTACAGTAGGATGAAAATCTTAGGCTAAGAAATGACTCCTAGAAGCACCTTAGACTTGTTTATCCTTCACTATTTTATGTTTTGTTCTGCTGATGTATTTTAGAGTCATTAATCTCTCTCTTTAGTCCTCATGCTTGTTTATTTCTCTAATATTTCAAATAGTTGGTTTCAGCATGATTTATGGTTTTCCCTGCTTGTGTGCTGCCACTTGAAAATTGTTTTTGAAGTCTCCCTTTGAAGTACCATTGTTTATAGTTAGCCAAGGAGGTCTGTTCTGATCATGCCCTTTGTCCTTGCTTGAAAAATTGTTTTAGAGGTCTTTATAGTTGTGATCATAGATGTTTTTAGGTGTTCCCTCTTCTATGACTGCAATTATCAATGAATCTTTTATGTTTTCTAAGTCATCTGAAATAAAATATTTGAGGAAATAGGATGTGCTCCCGAATCTTAGATTTCATTTTGAAAGTTGTCTTGAAGTCATTATTTTCTTAAAGGATGGTTTGTAGAATTCATGGTTAGCCCTGTCTATCAAATACTTATTTATTGTTCAAGTTATGTTTTCAAGTTCGCTTTGTTGAGAATTCAATTTCTCTTTCCAAATCATTGATTTCCATCTCATTCACAAAACCAAAGGATCTTGTGGCCAAGTTAGATTTTCCCTCTGATATCCCATATCCATTGATGAGTTTGTCATAAACCCATTCTTGACTCCATTGCCCAATGAATCTAACATTCTCCTTTCTAGCTATCTTTCCTAGACCTTTCATGTTCTCCTATGTCATTCAACCCAACAAACAAACAAACACTTGCACTTAATAACTAGTCTAAAACCAATACTCAAAGCACACAAGACAAACCTTTGCAAAATAAATAATTTGAGTGATCCCTCTCTGAGAACAGGAGGAATAGATCTCAAAACTCTAAAGATTGGTTCTGATGTTGCCTTGTCTTTTGATTTGCCAATCTATCAAAACATGGGACCCCAACATAATGGTGATCATGGTGGGACCCTTCTGAGTTAGTGACAATCTAAGTACACCTTAGGACTCCAGAAAATCCCTTGTCTTCAAGAATATCTAGTGATTATTAGCCACCTCATCTCCACCAACATAATGGTGATCACGGTGGGACCATGAGTTCATAGTTTCCTAGCAAGCTCTTATACACTCATTAGTCTTTCATACAACCATAGAAACTCAAAAAAACGCAAAAAAATTTCAGATTGGCTTCCTAATAAACATGGTGGTGGAACCATTCAATATTTTACCTTCATAAAAGCTAAAAAGTTTCCACCTGGCAGCTCCACTAGCCCCAGTAGGCATATTTCCCATCTAGCTCTCCAAATTTCCTTAAGATTGTGTTAACCAGCCTCGAGGAAGTTTAGAAGCCTAGTCCCATACTAGATAAGACATTGTGAGAGGCAAAATTTTCAAAAACAGTCCCTAAAAACTTCAGCCTTTATCATTTTTGAAAATGGAGTCTAGCTTCACATAGGATCAACACTAGCTCCCATCCAGACCCTAATCCTCCTACAATAGTTGACAAACCAGAGAGAATTCTGTGGCAGACTTCTAAATCTAAAAAATCAACTGCTGATGGGAGCCTCTTAAGAACAAAATATGTCCCTGAAAACCTTGTTTTCTTAGAGGATTTACACTTTGACTTACATCACCCAAAGAACATCTTTAGAACTAGATCTCAAGTGATTTAAACCAAACTGATCTTGACATTGCAGATTTGCAACAGAGCTTTAGTAGAGAAGCCTCAACTTCCACTCCTCCTGATTCCCAGCTTCTTCATCACTTTAGCCTTTTTCATAACAAATCTGCTCAAAACCAGTTTGCTGGTCCAAGTGTCTCATCCACTCCAATCCATACTACCATTGTTCAAAACACTCCATTTCATCCCACTTTCCCTCTTGTAAATCCACCATTCTTTCTAGCCATCGCAACATGGTATGCCCCATTACTATTGCCACAACCTCTGGTTCCCTTACCAAATGACTATCAATCTAAAATCCCTCATTTCACTGCAAATGAACCTATTACTGCTCAACAACATATAGAAAAAATGAATGATGCTTTTGATTACATGGAGATAGATGATGATATTATTAAAATGAGAATCTTTGCCCAAATTTTAGGAGGAGAATTAAAAAAATTGTTTAAAAGCCTAACTCCTAACAGCATCAATGATCTCCTTGCTTTGCATCAAACATTCATAAACAAATGGGAAATAAAAAATAATCCTCTCCAAATCTTAACAGAATATAGAAATCTTAAAATAAATCAAGGGGAGAGTGTTCATGATTAGTCCACTAGGTTTAATAGTATCTACCATGCTTTTCCACCTCACATGAAACCTCCCCAAGGCATGGCCTTAGTAAGATATCCTGAAGGTTTTGATGCTAAAATTGCCTATCAACTAAGGGAGAGAGATTACTCAACTTTAGAAGACATGAAGAAAGGAGCTGTGAGTGTAGAAGAAAACATAATTGAGAAAAGAAATAGGTTGAGATCAGAAAAGAGGGTAAATTACAAAGATGACATTGTACCCTCAACCTCATCTTCTGACACCAAAATTGACAACCTAGTGAAAGTAATAGAGAGGATGCTTGAAAAGATAAACTTGAATGATAGAGTGCAACCAAGAGAACCTCAAAACAACCAAAATATAAATAGAAATCAGAATTATAGAAGAGAAAAAAATCAAGATAGGCAAAAGGAAAATGACCAACAAATTAGACCTCCCTTCCAACAAAACTATGTAGATCAATATGAGGAAGATAGGGAGATTGAATGGTTGGGAGAAGGTCATGTAAAGTTGATTGGATCAGACAGTGGAGATGATTTTTTCCTTACTAAAGAAGAACAAGGTTTCTTTCTCCTCTGATCAAAATAAAAACACTTATGAATATTCTGATGATTATATATTGGGGTTTGAAAATGCAATCAGGGAGGTACACAAGAAATATGATCTTAGAAGAAGAGGTAACATAGACAATTCAAAAGACAAAAACTCCAGCACTGATGTTAAGAAAAATGCAGAAAATAAGCCTAATAAAATAGCAGACAAACCCAACATTTTGGCTAAGAAGCTAGATTTAAACAAAGAGAAAAGTAGCCAGCCAAATGTTGAACAAAGTACCCCTAGCACTTCAGCTAGTGGTCCTAAAAAAACTGTCCCAATTACCAGTCGAAACAAAGTTCAACAAATCAAAATTGCTGAAAGGAATTCACTTGAAAAAACAGATGTAAATATGACCAAATCAATAGTTCCTTTCAGCCTTGAGGGAGAGATTGCAAAGATAAAAATTACTATACCTCTAGCTGAACTAGTAACCTAAGAAGTGTAAAAAAACCAAGTTTTGAAAGGTTTGAACTTAGGAAGTGATACTGATACCTTAAACTTGACAAATGACAAGCCTGAGTTGTTGTTGGTCCAAAAGTTGAAGGAAAATACCAAGAAGGAGTTGTCCCTCCCTTCTATGTTAGTTTTAATATAAATGAGAAAATTTTACACAATGCCATGTTAGACTCTAGATCTTCACATAATCTTATGCCCAAAGTAGTAATGGAAAGCTTAGGCTTAGGAATTACTAAACGATACAAGTATTTTTATTCCTTTGATTCAAGTAGAGTCAAATGCTTGGGTTTAATCAAATATTTATGTGTTAACTTATCTCAAATCCCTGCTAAGAGTCTAGTGATGGACATAGTTGTAGCTGACATTCATCCAAAGTATGGCATGCTTTTGTCAAGATCATGGGGAGCCAAACTTCAGGGGAGCCTTCAAATGGACAAGTCCTATGCCACCATCCCAGTTTTTAACCAAAACATAAGATTATACAAGGAATCCCACATGAAATACATGGTGAGAAACATAGATAAACCAAACAACTCTCCAATCTATTCCATTCAGTCAAGCTTAGATTCCTTCATCTTATACAATGAAGATGAAATCATTTAGGAAGAAAAGGAAAACCAAGAGCAAATCAGTTCACCAAAACAATCAAACCTTCCCTCAAATCAAATTCAAAACATTGAAAATCAACAGCAACAAGAGAATAAAAATGAGGCTGATATACTTTGGACAATAAACTTTAACGGATCTTGTAATAAAACAAGTGCAGGGGTAGGTGTATGGATTCAAAATACAAATCAGAGTTTTTCATATAAACTGGATTTTCCATGCACAAACAATATTGCTGAATATGAAGCACTTCTCCTTGGCTTACAATTGCTTAAACAATTAGAAGCCCAAAGGATATCAATATTAGCAGATTCTAAACTTATCATAAGACAAATCAAAGGAGAATTCTTAGCTAGAAACCCAAGACTTAGAAAGTATCAAAATGTTGCCCTTGATTTATTAAAAACCTTTGAGAAATATGAACTCATCTTCATTCCTAGAGCACAAAATCATCTAGAAAATGAACTTTCTTTCAATGCCAAGAACTGCCAAATACCTAAGATAAATGAACAGCTTAGTGTAAAGGTGAAACATAGGCCTGTAGTGCCTGATAATGAGGATCATTGGCAAGTGTTTGATTCTGAAAAACACATAGATGATTTCCTAAAATCAGAAAATGATTTTGACATACCAACATCAAAAACCAGCCATAAAGAAAAATGTTTATATATTGAACAAATCCCAGAAATTGAAATGACATATTCTGCTGATATAAATCAATATGAGAATCCTTTTGAAGTAGAATTAATTGACTGCACAGACAAGAAAGTCTTGGAAGTTTTACAGTGAAATAATGATACAATTCCAAGGGGTCTCACACCTTTAGAACACCTCTTTGATTTAAATGATGTAGCCAAAGAACCAAGAATGGAGCTTGTGGAAACAGATGTAGAAGAACATAACATAGGCAGCCTAGTAGAACCCAAGATGATTAAACTATCCAGCACTCTCCCAGCTCACATAAAATTGCAATACATAGAGTTGTTCAAAGAATTCAGGGATGTGTTTGCTTGCGGATACAAAGATATAAAATCTTATGATACCAGCATCATTCAGCACAAAATTCCTCTTAAGGAAAATAAAAAACCTTTCAAACAAAAACTGAGGAGAATAAACCTTGTTTTACTGCCTTTAGTTAAGAAATAAATTGAAAAAATGCATGATGTTGGGATTATAGTACCCATTAGATATTTAGAATGGGTGTCAAACTTAGTTTTTGTTAGGAAGAAGACAGGGGAAATCAGGTTCTGCATTGACTTTAGAAATCTAAATAGAGCCTCCCTTAAAGATAATTTCCCCTTACCCAAGATGGACCATATACTTAAGAAGGTAGTTGGGTCAAAAATAATATCACTACTGGATGGGTTCTCAGGTTACAATCAGGTGTTAGTGCTCCCAAGTGATCAACTCAAAAATGCTTTTACTACACCTTGGGGCACCTTTATGTATGTCAAAATTCCATTTGGTTTGATGAATGCAGGGGCCACCTTCCAAAGGGCCATGGACATAGCCTTCTCTGAAGATATTGGCTATTTTATAATTATTTACCTTGATGACATAACCGTTTTCTCAAAAACTGATGAAGAACATTTGATTCACTTGAGAAAAGTCTTTGAGAAATGTAGGAAATTTGGCTTATCTTTGAATCCCAAGAAGACACTCTTTGGTCTCCAAGAAGGTAAACTTCTTGGTCATATAATTTCAAAGGAGGGAATCAAAATAGACCCTAAAAGGATAGATGGAATTTTTCAAATTAGCCATCCAAGAAGCCTCAAAGAATTACAATATTTCATTGGGAAGATCAATTTTTTGAGGAGGTTTATCCCCAACCTTGCTGGGCTATTAAAAAAAATTACAAACATGCTTAAGAAAGAGGTAGGTGTGAAATGGATTTTACAAGCTAAACAATCATTTGAGCAAGTTAAACAAGCTCTTACTCAAACACCAATCTTGATTAGTCCAAATTTCACCAAAGACTTTTATATCTTTTCTTTTGCATCTGAGCATACAATAGTTTTTTTTTTAGATCTAGGACAATCAGTAATTGGTGAGAGTTTCCTGAGCAAGGCCTGGGTTCAAATCCAACTGGCTGCCACTATAAACCTAGGCTAGGTGCAACAGCCTGCAAGCTGCACACAATAGTAATTAACTTATGCCTCAACAAGAGCCGAGACGTCTGCTATGGGGTTGCCTACTCTTCTAGCCAAGACACAATAGGTGTATGTCTCCACTGAGGTTTGATCTTGGGTGGATCTGCTGAAAGTCAAGTTCTTTCACCATTTGCCTCAGCTTCACGGACCTGAGCATACAATAGTTGTAGTATTACTTCAAAAGAATGACTTGGGGCAAGAAAAACAAATATCCTTCTTTAGTAGGGCCTTAAGAGATTCTCCTGTCAAATATAACAACATGGAGAAACAAGCCTTAGCATTAGTGAAAGCATTAAAGGACTTTAGATTCTACATTTTACACTCACATAATTGCTTATGTTCCACATATTGTTGTCAAGGATATTATAAGTCAAGACCCTAATGGTAAAAGGGGAAAATGGATTGCTACTATTCTTGAATATGACTTAGAAATCAGGCCCACCAAACTAGTTAAAGGGAAAGGATTAGCAAAACTTATGGCTAAGTCTAACTTCCAAGCACTAGATATGAACATGGTAGATGTGTTGGAAGAAATAGAAGAATACACTTCTCCTTTCATTGAAGAAACATTTTTGAATTCTCCTTGGTATGCTAACATAATTTATGTGATTTTGTATTTGAATGCTCCTCCTTCTTTGTCTAAAACTAAAGCTAGATTTTTGAAACAGAAAGCTTTAAGTTATTGCATCTTAGATGGGGTATTGTATTGGAAAAATGATGTTGGAATTTTGCTTAAATGTTTACTTGAAGAATATGCAGGAAAAATCATGCATGAGCTGCTTGAAGGAGAATGCGGTGGACACCTCTATTGGAAGGACACAACAAAAAAAATCCTCAGATCTAGTCATTATTGACCCACCCTTTTCCCAGACACTCAGAAGTTAGTCATGTCTTGCCATAAATGTCAATTTTTTTTTGGCAAAAGAAAATTCCTTCCCTTACCTTTACATCCTATCAATGTTGAGACGCCCTTTCAACAATGGGGCTTGGACTTCATTAGGGAAATTCACCCATCTTCCTCATCCCAACATAAATGGATCCTCACTGCCACTGACTACTTTACCAAATGGATAGAAGCTATACCCTTTAGGAATGCTATTGACTCCATCATTATTAAGTTCCTTGAAACAAATATCCTATCCAAATTTGGTTGTCCTATAAAAATCATAACAGATAATGCTACTGCCTTCAAATCTAAAAGAATGGTTGATTTTTGTCACAAATACCACATTACCTTGGGCCACTCTACTGCCTAATATCCCTAAGGAAATGGATTAGTTGAATCCTCCAACAAAAGCCTCATCAATATCATCAAAAAGTTGTTGGAGAAAAATCAGAAATCATGACAGAGTAAGCTGGTTCATGCCGTATGGGCTGATAGATTAACTACAAAGAAATCAATAATTATGTCCCCCTATCAGCTGATTTATGGCATGGATGCAGTCTTTCCAACCTCATTAGGAGTTCTAGTCATGAAACTCCTTCAAGAAGTGAAAATCTAAGAGAATGATATGCAGAGAAGAATCAACCAAAAAATTCATTTACAGCAAACTAGAGAAGAAGTTTATGAAAGAACACAGTTAGTCCAAGAAAGTATCAAGAAAATATTTGATAAAAGGACTAAGGAAAACAATTTCCAAGTTGGAAATGTTGTCCTTAAGTGGGATTAAGGAAGGGAAGAGAAGGGAAAACATGGCAAGTTTGAGAACTTGTGGAAAGGGCCCTATATTATTCATGCTGAGAAGGGTCACAATGCATTTTTATTGAAAGAATTGAATGGAGAAGATCTGTATGGAGGTCCTGTCAATGGCAGGATGCTAAAGCATTACTTCTGCCAAGAGTCATGAGTTTCAAAGAATTTTATTTTTCATTGTAAATATCATTGTTAAAACATTGCATTCAAAGTTAAGAAAATGAGAAAAAATACAAAAATGATAGAAAGAGAAAAGAGGGAAGATTGTAAAACAAGAAAGGTACACCCCCATACCAAAAAAGAGAGACAAAATCTGAAAGTGTGCAAGCTCAAATGCCACTCCTAAAAACACACTTCTAGTTAGTCATACAGTTTAATCATGACTAATTAGCTTTTCAATTTACTGCTGATAGGTTAGTGAATTAGATCAGTCAAATAACATAATCTTGGCTTATCAGTAGGGTAGATTAGATAGAAAAACGAAGGTTAAACAAGTTCAAATATGAACCTATGGATCTCAAAAGAAAAAGGGCTCTAATTAGATAAATTCTTGAGCTAGAGATGGAAAATAGACTGGTTCTAATATGCTCAAAACTTGAACCAGAAAGAGAAGAAAGGTAGCTCAAACAAATTCAGAAACAGAGTTGAAAAGATAGTGAAGGGTGTTTTTAATTTTCAGATCTTAAGCCTTCACATTTTGTTTTAATTTTTCTGCAAAATAACAGTCTATGTGCACCTTGTTTTTATGCCATAGATCAGCAACAAGTTAGACTGTTCAATCCTAGCTTGTCTTCTTTTAAATTTTTGTCTTAGAAATTAGAGAATAAAAGTCCGTCAGACAATCTAATCCTGATAGACAATAGTTAGGTAGAGAAGAGTATGAAATTAATTGTTTAAACTGAGTTCATGGAGAAATAAGATTAGACTTAGATTAGTTTTTTTCTTTTCAAAAAGAATAAAATGTTGTTGAAGAGATTTTTCTAGTCTAAATGCACTCGTGAAAAGAAAAAATGTTAGGATCATTAGGAATGGGTAGGTAGACATGTTGTTTTGGCAGAATTCCATTAATTTTAATTGTTGCATAGATCATCAAAAATAAAGGTTGCTGCCCAATGGATTAAGGCACTGGTTTAATGAAAGCTAGATATTTGTAGCTGAGGTTCTAGATACCTAAAGAACCGACTGTCTTCCCCAAGTAGAGCCACTGTTAGCCACTGATAAATTCTGTTATACTAAAACGTGGCTAATTTTGTTCTCTAAAAGTTCAAGAGATAATTCCCTTTGAAAACCTATCAAATTTGAATTTTTTATGAAGATAACTAATCTTTTAGTTAATCTTCACTGTTGTTTCCCTCATAAACCTGAAAAATATGTTGTTTGCAAGGAGAAAGACTGCTCAAAAAACCCTTTTTTCCCCTTCATTTTACCCCTCCTTCCATTCATTAATAACACCATTTTCATCCCCTTTTTCTTCATAAAATTCCTCCTTTTCCCTCATTTTCGTTCATTCCCTTAAATTCCCTTTGATAAGGTTTAAAAATACTTTTTTAACCTTATTGGAACCCTCAAAAACCTCTGAAAAACCATCATTTTGGCCTAAAAACCATAATTATATATATATATATAAGGTCTTAAGCCCCTTTCGGCTTTAGCCCCATGCCCCTTTTCCACATAAAACCTGGAGCTGCGACCAAGCGCTAAGGCCTAATCGCAAATCACAAATCGGAGTTTTCTATTAATGTTTTTCCTTTTTTCATCTAAAAATCTTTCGATGCGATGATTTTTCTCCCTTCAAACCCGGATCCAATCTCGACTGTTGATCTTTATAAATCTAATGGCCAACGCTAAAGTCACATCATGCCCATAACCTTCCTCCATTACACCTCCGATTGAGTATTGACCGTCGATCTTAATCTCAGATCTGACGGCTAGCACTTAATCACACCGTGCAAAATCTGAAGCGCCATCGCTTTGCCTCCTTTGATTTTACGATCTTCAATCCAATCTTGACCATTCGTTCCCATAGATCCAACGACTGAGATATAATCGTGCTCTGCCATAGCCCTCCGACCATTGCACCCACTAAATAAATCTCCACCATCGATCATCCTTCCGATCCGACGGTCAATACGCAATCGCATCAGAACTTTCCACTTTCCCTTCTACCCTCCACGATGCGATCTTTGATTAAATCTGGACCATCCATTCCAAAAATCTAATAGTTGAGATCAAGCCCGACCTTTCTTTGTTATTCTACAAGCCCGACAGTTTAAAATTTTAGGTAAAGACCCACCATTGATCTTTGCAGATCAACTATCCTCATTTAATCTATCGATCTCCTCCTCCGTACTCTCGGTCCCACCAAAAATGCCCTCGTTTCCCCTCATTTTCACTGTTTTCCTATGTATTTTCCCATATGTAAATTTTTATATTTTTACATTGGAAACCATGTTATGTGCATAAATAAGTTTAAACCTTGGTTTTTATAAAGTATTGTGCCTTTCTCCACCATGGGTCCCACATTCTCTTTACCCCGTAGCTTTTAATCCATCGAGCTCAACCCACGCCGTTGGATCTTCTACCCACCATCCAAAGGCCCAAACCGAATATTTCATAATTTTTTATCTTGAACGTTAACACCAAAAAATTACGCGATATAAGCGGTTTTGAAAAGACACTTGTCAAGCATAGACCTATATCGCGTTCTTTCGACCAAAGTCTAAAAACCACTTGAGAGCTGCGCGAAAACCACTGCCAGTTTTCCGTCAAACCACCTTATCTCCACAATGTTATTTTTACTTTTAATCCTGGCTGTTGATTGTTAAGATCGGATGGCTTATATTATAATGCGACCCCTTCGCTTGGCCCCCCCACCTTTGCTCCCAAAGCATTTCACTAAGCAATCTCCACCATTCATCCTTTTTATTGAACGACTCAGAATTAATCCTACCACCATTCACCATCTAACCTCCCAATTGAACTCACCGTTTGATATGGACCATTGGTTGCCTTCATCCAGCAGCCACGATTTCTTCTCGAACTCAATGCTATCTAAACCTATCCCTCTCGGATTTTTCTTAACTTTTCTCATTTTTTTGTAGGTTATAAAGGTTTTTCCACCGTTTTTAAATGAAACAAAAGGCCAGAGATGAAAATCCCCCAGGCCACTATCAATGAAGGAAATTAATATACAGGGTTCAAACAACAATTTTAACCATGACTCATGAACATTGGTAATATTATAAAAACCCTTCGCGCACCTGCAACACAGCAAAAACACAGGCAGATTCCATTTATTAAAGAACATCAGCATTGAAGACAGAAGATCAAAGAGTATCAAGATTTAAAGGTTTAAATCAAAGTTTTTAAAGGATTAAGGCATAATCTCGGAAAATCAAATGCCTGATCTACAGTTAGCAGAGTATGAAGACTGGAAGATAAGAATTAAGCCTAATTAGGCCTAAAACACAGATCAAAGACAGATTAAAGGTGTTTTAGGAAAAACATAGGAAAATATCAGTCCAAGGACACCTTAGAGCCACATAAAAGAGGATAATTGAATCCTCTCCAGCTACCAAAAGCCACTTGCAGCCTCAATAAATCGAAAAGATGGTCTAGTTATTGCCCAAACAGAAGATATTTGTCTAAAGATAGCTGAATAGTTATTTCAAACAAAAGAAGATATTTTAAAATGTCAGTGCAGTTATTGTAAAGGATAAAGAGTCCTTGAAGTCAATATTTTTACCCATTGAGCCTTAAAAAGCATAAACAGAGTAAATGAAACAGAGTTGTAATTCGATGCGTCCCTTCCTTATGCCTTGCATGGTTTTCAAGGCTAGGAGTTGTATTTAGTGTAGAATTTATTGCACTTCAATCTTAAAACTCTTCCACCTCCTCATTTCTTCTATAAATACTTCTGAAGAAGATGAGATGTGGGTTGATTGTTCACTAGTTGTAATACTGAAACTCTCTGAAATAATACATAGTCTGTCTGAAGTTGAGGAATAAATTGAAGTCTTGGAAGCCTGATGATGTTGTTGCATGCTTGTTCTTTAGAAGGCTCTATCATTGGATCCATGAGCTTGGTTGTTGGTGAAGTATTCTGAATTGTTTAATGTTTTCTCTTGTTTTCATTTTGTTCCATAATTTCTTAATACAGTAGGATGTGTTAGCCACCTATAATATTTTTTTATACCAAAAGGTGACTAAATCTTTTTGGAGCCTCCAAGGAACAATTTTATCACTAAAAATTGTTGGCTCTTGAAGTCTCTATAAGGCCTCTAGCCTTTTCCCTCTTTCCATATCCCATACTACTGTTTCATACTTCAAAAGCCTCTAAAATCCTATAAAAATCCACAGTTGGATACTTCTGCAAAGGACCCTTTTTCCCTTTTTCTTCTTTCCACTACTAACCTCATTTTCTATCCTCCATTTCCCATGAAAACCCCACTTTTTCATGTCTCTCCCTTTTCCATTTCATTAAAATCCCTTTTATAAGGTTAAACCCCACTTTTTTGACCTTACTGCAAGCCTTTATCTCCTTGAAAACCATTAAAAAACCATAGAAAACACACTTTTTCTATGCGCTGGACTTAAGCCCCTCAGGCTAAGCCCCTGCCACCTTTTCTCTCCATGTGACTCAACGCCATGACCAAAGCATCTCCCCTGCGGGGAATTTACTCTATCCGTAGGGTCAAGCCATGGAGCCCTCGTAGTTGACTCCTCGGGATGGGTGAAGACCTAATCGACGGTTGCCATTCACTACGGGGGGTCGCTCCAAAAATCTCGTGCCCGTACACCCTGGCCCCCCGTAATTCATCTCCGCCATCCGATCAAAAAAACAGATCAACGGCGTGGAGCACAACTTACCAGTGGTCCCTGCCAGCTGTTCCCCACTCCAAAAACTAGCAGTCTTTTCTGCACCTCCTTCGGGCCAAAGGCTGTTTTCTCCGGTTGGCCAGCGATTCCATACGCTGGTCAACACGCGTCCCCGTACATTTTTCAAAACCGCTGCATAAAATTAGTCCCCCGCGCATTATCCATCGGACGAAGGCCGCCCAGTGGAATTCACCTCTGCCATCCGATCTAACCCCTCCCATCCGACGGTTGTAAATCCCCCGATCTACTCGATCTTTAACCAAGTTGCATATGGTTTAGCCAGGCCCCAGCGCTGCGGAAAATTAATCTCCGTCGTCGATCTCTGTAGATCGACAGCCCATGTTCATTCCCTTGATTCCGTTGCCCTGTTAAACTATTCACGCCGCTGACTTCTCTCAATCACTCCCGACCGTCGATCACAGTGCGATCGACGGCTCTGATCGCCCCTTTCCTCCGCACACCCTCCGATGCAGATTCCCCTATAAAAGCAGGATTTCATAACGTTTGTTCATATTTCGCAGGTTCTAAGTTTCTTTTGCTTAAATGAAGAAATTTCGTCGGCCAAGGATGACGATCTTCCGGCCTTCGAATGCATCTGAAAAATCAACCACAGGGTATAGATTCACGTTTTCATCAAGGTTTCAGGAGCCCTTGGTGTTGTATGCCCCTGTTAAACTAGGAAACAACAAAGAAATCGCAGAGAAAGAGTATCAGATGTTGAAGACCAAGAATGAACCAGAACAACAGATTAGTGGATAGATTTGTGGGGATTAAGGCTAAGACAGTTATCAAACGCCTAATCCCCGATCTAAAAATACAATTTGAAGGAAAACCTAAAAGTGTTTCATCAGGAAACCCTTCACTACCACAGATGGAGGCGAATTGATTCCTCCCAGCGACTAAAGTGCCACCTGTGCCTCAAAGTATTCAATCAAGAACTGAATTTATTGATCAAAGTCAGATATTTTACCTCAAAGCAGCCGAAGAGTTACTTCTACCAGGAATTTAATGAAAGAAAGTCTGCAGAGTAGCCCTAACATCACACAGAGCCTCAAAGGTAAACAAAAGCTCCCCCCGAGCTTAATTCACAAGTGTAAACCAATTAATGCAGTGAAACACCTGTATGGTTTCTTCATTGAGCCCCCAAGGGCCAAGAAAGACATTAAATCTGCATTAAATTGTATTTGAGATCTTTATTCAGATCTCACCTCCTCATTCTTCTATAAATACTTCAGTAGAAGATGAGTGAGGGGTTGGTTGTTAATGTAATTGCTGAAGCATTGTAATTGTAACTGAGCTGAGAAATCTTGATTGTAGACAGGATTTCACTGGCTCTTGGAGCTCTGCTTGTAGCAGATAGGTTAGGTTTTGAAATAAAGAAGAATTGACACACTGGATTTGAAGATTGTAACCGGTTTGAAGCATCAATACAAGTTGATTTATGGGATCCTGGTCTATGCTGACGGTGATGTTATTCTTACTGTAACTTGTGTTTTATTTCTGTTTCCATTTTGTTTCATTTTATGCTATAAAGAAAAGTTTAAAAAGAGTTAGAACCTACTGTATATCAGTAACCTTCTCTGGCTGAAAAACATTTATTTAAATGTTTTATTTTAATCTGTTTATTTAGGAATGATTTAATTCAGTTTAGACATAGGAATGCTGGCGTTCCCTCGTCTTATTGTCTTAGCTGAATATTATTCTTGAATGTTACTTTCTGCATATGTTGTGTGAGGATGAACTGGAAGGAATATATGGTTAGCCCTGGTCCCAGACTTGTTTGCATAACTGTCTGATTGTTTCCCTAGAATGTGTTAAAAGTTGACTAGTTTCAAAGTACTTATCAGATCTTAGACCATTATGTGTTATCTTTGTGTTTCCATTTTGTTTTATATGTTTTCTATTGGAAGTGTATCAAAGGCTGGCTAGTTTCAAAGTACTTACCAGATCCTAGTTTGCTTCTATGTCTTTCTTAAGTGTCTGGTCAAAGGCTGGCTAGTTTCAAAGTACTTATCAGATCCTAGGCTGCTCTTTGTTCTGCATCTGTTTATTTCCCCTTCTTGATGTATCACTCCATTCCATAAATCAAAACTTTAAAGAGATCCTTAGGCATAGATGACTTACCCCATAGACCACTCTTGAACCTGATTGTTTCAATTAAATCCTCTTATGACTCCATAGCCCAATGGACTGAAAACTGCCACCATCTTTCATCTTCACCAAAGCTTACTCTTGTTTCTTGCAACTTCTCACTTTTGAACCTATTTTCATATAGATCTTTCCGTCTCAGACAGCAACTATGTTCAACCATCCAAAAAACCAAACAAACCCTTAGACCTCATAACTAGCCTAATATCAATACCTTAAGTTTTCAAAGACAATATCCATCTTTGTACATATTGGAGAGATCCCTATCCAAATTCAGGAGGGCTAGATCCTAGAATCCCAAAGTTGGTTGAAATGATGTTAACTCTGTGATCGGAATTTTACCAATCTTGCTTATTACAGAGACTTAACATTTATGGCGACTCCACTGGGGAAGAACCCCGAATCATTTTCATTTAAAGATAATCATACGACATCAGAGATTTGGTTCATAGATCTTTTGCTTTATTAACCAGCTGGAGTCACCTAACATTTTTGGCGACTCCGCTGGGGACTATTTTTGAGTTCATAGTTGCTTGGCCAGCTTTTATAGACTCTTTAGTTTTCCATACAATCACAAAAACTCAAAAAAACCCAAAAATATTTTAGATTGGTATGCAATAAACATGGTGGTGGGACCATAAAACATTTTACCTCCTTTAGGGCTAAAATTTTTCCACCTGGCGACTCCACACTCTGAAACTCCCAGAAGACCAAATGACTCCACTGGTAGAAGACCCTGAAATGATTGACCAGACACAGTAACCTCTTTCTAGATTTACAAACATGATTCCAAGAATACAACGAAGATATGCCCCAATGAGTAGAGATCATATCCCTGGGTTTCCACATAAGATGCCCCAGGTGAATTGGGATGACAACCTGCCTGTTTTTCAAGGTGAAAAGTTTGATAACCCTTTATTACATCTTATCAAGTTTCACATACATGTATGGAGGTTGAAAGTTGAATGACATGAAGACTTCCTAATGAAAATGTTCATGTTAACATTAGAAGGAAAAGCTAGGGATTGGTATGAATGCTTAAGATCTAGTAGTTTGTTTTCTTTAAGAGACCTTGAATATGTGTTCTATGAGAACTATGAAGAAAGCGCTACGTCATTATCATGGGGTGCAATATATTATGATCCATCACAAAACATCACCCAACACATTATAGATAATGAGGAAGCTTTGGAAGAGATGCATCCTCAAGATCTTTTAATAGCCATTCATGAGTTTAATCTCCTATTGAAAAAATTTAAGAATATAGATGAATCAGTTGAGGAAGAGATGATCCAAGAAATAATTGACGTTCCTCAAGATATCCCTGAAAACTCAAATATCGATTCATCATCCCTTATAGCTGAGGCTCAAGAAGACATCCAGCCTCAAAATCAGTCTTCGCAAGAGACAGAGAATTGTTGTACTTCTGTTCAAAGGGACATGGAAACATCTTCCCCTTTGACAGAGAAGGAAATAGAACAGACTATTTATAAACAGTTAGTCTCTGAAACTTTTTTCAAAACAAACACTCTTGCCCATTCGCATAGAGAACTTTGTTGTACAGATTTAGAAAATTCTTTTGTAAAACATAATGAAGAGAGACCTACTGATAACCCAATATGTTCGACTGATGAAATTGTTTATTCCGATGATTTTCCAAATTTCGATCAGTCTGATGATGATGATGAGTTTCAAGAAACAATTAATCACGCAGGGCAACCTGCGTTCGATTGGTGTTATGAGTTTCACCATCATCAACTTGAAAGCAGAAATCACCCATTTCAATCTATCACAAATCGCTTTCACATAATTGGGAATCAACATCTTTTCAACTAAGAAGGTGAAGAGAAGAGAAATAAAGAAATTTTTGAGCAAAAGGATCTTCCTCTTGAAAAAGAGGAAACCTTGAAGTACTCCCCTGCTCAAAAATATAATAACCTCTTCACAGAATTTAGTCCACTGAATACAAGCATACAAGGGCCACAAGAGGACAACACTGTCAAATATGATGAGTCCTCCAGTTCAGAAGATGATGAAGATGAAGGAGAAAGACAAATAGAAGACTATCCTACTGTGGATATATCATCTTCTTGAGAAGAAACTTCTCCCTTCACTGATATTAGTCTGTCATTTAAAGAGCCTGAATTTATATCAGAAGCAAGCATAGATTCAAAGAAAGAAGATACTTCACTGTTTGCTATTTTGCCGGTTAAGAATGATGATACTTCCAAGCTACATACTGAAGAGATAGTCCTCAAAGCTGATGTCTTGGAAGTAGATGATCTACCAATTGTGGAGGACCAAAAGGAAGAGAATCTTCATCTTTTCTTTGTTGATCCTATGGAAGAGTGTGTGGAAATCTCGACTGGCTCAAATTATCAAGCATTGATCCTTTGCAAAAGCCAGAGACATGAAAAGTTGTCACCTTCTGTGATAGCCTCGGTTTTGAAAATTAATCTTCAAAATATATTATGGATACCTCTGACAAGCAGCCAGGGTTTCTTCTTCTTCTTGACATTACTCAGTTGGCTGCATTGGCATTTTTTTATCATATGATGAATGTAAATACTCCATGTTTAGAATAGGGTAGATAGGAATGTCAATAAAGCTCAGTTCCGAGCATGTAGTTAGTTGTTGTTTTCTTCTTTTAAGAAAAGTCAAGAATCCAAAAATACAAAAACAAAGAAAGAATGAAAAGAGGGAAGAAATGAAAACAAGAAAGGCACAGCCCCATGCCAAAAAGAGAAATAAATCTGAAAGTGTGCAAGCTCAAATGCCACTCCTCAAAACACACTTCTAGTTAGTCAAAATGCCTAATCTTGACTAATTAGCTTTAAATTTTCTGCTGATAGGGTAGTGAATTCGATTTTCCAAACTATTCAATCTTGGCTTATCAATAGATAGATTAGGATAGAAATGAAGGTTCAAACAAACTCAAAATCTGAACCAAAGTTTCCAAAGAGAGATGACTCAAAACTGTTTTATTTTCTGAGTCATAAAAGAGAAAAATTGTTTCTAATTTTCCCAAAATCTGAATCAGATATCAAGGAAGAGACAGCTCAAACAAAATCAAAAGCAGAGCTATGAAAAGAGAAGGCAGTGCTTCAAAATTTTCAGATCTTAAGCCTTCCATTTTGTTTTTATTTTTCTGCAAATAATAATCTATGTGCAGCTTGTTTTTATGCCATAGATCACATCAATTCAAACAACTTAATCTTGACTTGACTGTTTTTAAATTTCTCTTGTAGAATTTAGAGAATGAAAGTCTGTTGGACAGTTTAATCCCAACAGACAGTTGATTAGGTAGAGAAATATCTGAGCTCAACTGTTTAATCTGAGTTCAGGGAGAAATAAGGAGTAGCATTAGATTAGTTTTTATGCTTTCAAAAGAATAAAATGATGTGAATAGAGTTTTCCAATCCAAGTGCACTCTAATGATGAAGAAAAAATGTTAGATCAGTAGGATTGGGTAGGTAGAAGTTGTATTGATGAAGTTCATGTTTCTTTCATGACTGATATTATTTTTCAGAGCAAAGCAAGAGAAATTCAAAGGATGAGGCATATGGTCAAAATCCCAGAGCTTAATGGATCAGGCACTAGTCAGCATCCCAGAGAAATCAAGTCTGAATTCTTGATGCCTTCAGGAAGGCACCATCCCCATGTGGAGCCACTGTTAGCCACCTATAATATTTTGTTATACAAAAAGGTGACTAAATCTTTTTGGAGCCTCCAAGGAACAATTTTATCACTAAAAATTGTTGGCTCTTGAAGTCTCTATAAGGCCTCTAGCCTTTTCCCTCTATCCATATCCCATACTGCTATGTCATACTTCAAAAGCCTCTGAAATCCTATAAAAATCCACAGTTGGATACTTCTGCAAAGGACCCTTTTTCCCTTTTTCTTCTTTCCACTACTAACCTCATTTTCTATCCTCCATTTCCCATGAAAACCCCATTTTTTCATGTCTCTCCCTTTTCCATTTCATTAAAATCCCTTTTATAAGGTTAAAACCCACTTTTTTGACCTTACCGCAAGCCTTTATCTACTTGAAAACCATTAAAAAACCATAGAAAACACACTTTTTCTATGCGCTGGACTTAAGCCCCTCAGGCTAAGCCCCTACCGCCTTTTCTCTCCATGTGACCCGACGCCATGACCAAAGCATCTCCCCTGTGGGGGCTTTACTCTATCCATAGGGTCAAGCCATGGAGCCCACGTAGTTGACTCCTCGGGATGGGTGAAGACCTAATCGACGGTTGCCATTCACTACAGGGGGTCGCTCCAAAAATCCCGTGCCTGTACACCCTGGCCCCCCATAATTCATCTCCGCCGTCCGATCAAAAAAACAGATCAACGGTGCGGAGTGCAACTTACCAGTGGTCCCTGCTAGCTATTCCCCACTCCAAAAACCGGCAGTCTTTTCCGCACCGCCTTCTAGCCAAAGGCTGTTTTCTCCAGTTGGCCAGCGATTCCATACGCTGGTCGACACGCGTCCCCATACATTTTTCAAAACCGCTGCATAAATTTAGTCCCCTGCACGTTATCCGTCGAACGAAGGCCGCCCAGCGGAATTCACCTCCACCGTCCGATCTAACCCCTCCCATCCGACGGTTGTCAATCCCCCAATCTGCTCGATCTTTAACCAAGTTGCATATGGTTTAGCTAGGCCCCAGCGCTGCGGAAAATTAATCTCCGCTGTCGATCTCTGTAGATCGATGGCCCACATTCATTCCCTTGATTCTGTTGCCCTGTCAAACTATTCACGCCGCTGACTTCTCTCAATCACTCCCGACCGTCGATCACAGTGCGATTGACGGCTCCAATCGCCCCTTTCCTCCGCACACCCTCCGATGCAGATTGCCCTATAAAAGCAGGATTTCATAATGTTTGTTCGTATTTTGCAGGTTTTAAGGTTTTTTCGCTTAAATGAAGAAATTTCGTCAGCCAACGATGACGATCTTCCGGCCTTCGAATGCATCTGAAAAATCAATCACAGGGTATAGATTCACGTTTTCATCAAGGTTTCATGAGCCCTTGGTGTTGTATTCCCCTGTTAAACCAAGAAACAACAAAGAAATCACAGAGAAAGAGTATCAGATGTTGAAGACCAAGAATGAAACAGAACAGCAAATTAGTGGATAGATTTGTGGGGATTAAGGCTAAGACAGTTATCAAACGCCTAATCCCCAATCTAAAAACACAATTTGAAGAAAAACCTAAAAGTGTTTCATCAGGAAACCCTTCACCGCCACAGATGGAGGCGAATTGATTCTTCCCAGCGACTAAAGCGCCACCTGTGCCTCAAAGTATTCAATCAAGAACTGAATTTGTTGATCAAAGTCAGATATTTTACCTCAAAGCAGCTGAAGAGTTACTTCTGCCAGGAATTTAATGAAATAAAGTCTGCAGAGTAGCCCTAACATCACACATAGCCTCAAAGGTCAACAAAAGCTCCCTCCGAGCTTAATTCACAAGTGTAAACCAATTAATGCAGTGAAACACCTGTATGGTTTCTTCATTGAGCCCCCAAGGGCCAAGAAAGACATTAACTCTGCATTAAATTGTATTTGAGATCTTTATTCAGATCTCACCTCCTCATTCTTCTATAAATACTTCAGTAGAAGATGAGTGAGGGGTTGGTTGTTAATGTAATTGCTGAAGCATTGTAATTGTAACTGAGCTGAGAACTCTTGATTGTAGATAGGATTTCACTGGCTCTTGGAGCTCTGCTTGTAGCAGATAGGTTATGTTTTGAAAGAAAGATGAATTGACACACTGGATTTGAAGATTGTAACCGGTTTGAAGCATCAATACAAGTTGATTTATGGGATCCTGGTCTATGCTGACGGTGATGTTGTTCTTACTGTAACTTGTGTTTTATTTCTGTTTCCATTTTGTTTCATTTTCTGCTGTAAAGAATAGTTTAAACAGATCTAGAACCTACTGTATATCAGTAACCTTCTCTGGCTGAAAAACCTTTATTTAAATGTTTTCTTTCAATCTGTTTATTTAGGAATGATTTAATTCAGTTTAGACATAGGAATGCTGGCGTTCCCTCGTCTTATTTTCTTAGCTGAATATTATTCTTGAATGTTACTTTCTGCATATGTTGTGTGAGGATGAACTGGAAGGAAGATATGGTTAGCCCTGGTCCCAGACTTGTCTGCATAACTGTCTGATTGTTTCCCTAGAATGTGTTAAAAGCTGACTAGTTTCAAAGTACTTATCAGATCTTAGACCATTATGTGTTATCTTTGTGTTTCCATTTTGTTTTTATATGTTTTCTATTGGAAGTGTATCAAAGGCTGGCTAGTTTCAAAGTACTTACCAGATCCTAGTTTGCTTCTATGTCTTTCTTAAGTGCCTGGTCATAGGCTGGCTAGTTTCAAAGTACTTATCAGATCCTGGGCTGCTCTTTGTTCTGCATCTGTTTATTTCCCCTTCTTGATGTATCACTCCATTCCATAAATCAAAACTTTAAAGATATCCTCAGGGAGAGATGACTTGCCCCATAGACCACTCTTGAACCTGATTGTTTCAATTAAATCCTCTTATGACTCCATAGCCCAATGGACTGAAAACTGCCACCATCTTTCATCTTCACCAAAGCTTACTCTTGTTGCTTGCAACTTCTCACTTTTGAACCTATTTGCATATAGATCTTTCCATCTCAGACATCAACTATGTTCAACCATCCAAAAAACCAAACAAACCCTTGGACCTCATAACTAGCCTAATATCAATACCTTAAGTTTTCAAAGACAATATCCATCTTTGTACATATTGGAGAGATCCCTCTCCGGATTCAGGAGGGCTAGATCCTAGAATCCCAAAGTTGGTTGAAATGATGTTAACTCTATGATCGGACTTTTTCCAATCTTGCTTATTACACAGACCTAACAGGATGAAAAGCTTAGGCTAAGAAATGACTCCTAGAAGCACCTTAGACCTGTTTATCCTTCACTATTTTATATTTTCTTCTGCTGAGGTATTTTAGAGTATTTAATCTCTCTCTTTAGTCCTCATGCTTGTTTATTTCTCTAATAGTTCAAATATTTGGTTTTAGCATGATTTATGGTTTTCCCTGCTTGTTTTCTGCCATTTGAAAACTGTTTTTGAAGTCTCCCTTTGAAGTACCATTGTTTATAGTTAGCCAAGGAGGTCTATTCTGATCATGCCCTTTGTCCTTGCTTGAACAATTGTTTTAGAGGTCTTTATAGTTGTGATCATAGATTTTTTTAGGTGTTCCCTCTTGTATGACTGCAATTATTAGTGAATCTTTTATGTTTTCTAAGTCATTTGAAATAAAATCTTTGAGTGAATAGGATGTGCTCCCGAATCTTAGATTTCATTTTGAAAGTTGTCTTGAAGTCATTATTTTCTTAAAATATGATTTGTAGAATTTATGGCTAGCCCTGTCTATCAAATACCTCTTTATTTTTCAAGTTATGTTTTCAAGTTCCCTTTATTTAGAATTAAATTTCTCTTTCCAAATCATTGATTTCCATCTCATTCACAAAACTAAGGGATCCTGTGGCCAAGTTAGATTTGCCCTCTGATATCCCATATCCATTGATGAATTTGTCATAAACCCATTCTTGACTCCATTACCCAATGAATCTAACATTTCTCCTTTATATCTATCTTTCCTAGACCTTTCATGTTCTCCTATGTCATTCAACCAAACAAACAAACAAACACTTGCACTTAATAACTAGTCTAAAACCAATACTCAAAGCACACAAGATAAACCTTTCCTAGAAAAATCATTTGAGAGATCCCTCTCTGAGAACAGGAGGACTAGATCCTGAAACTCTAAATATTGGTTCTGATGTTGAATTGTCTTTTGATTTTCCAATCTATCAAAGCACAGAACCCCAACAGAGTTAACTGGAAGTTGCCCCACATTTAGTGGAGGAAATTGGGCCAAAGTTGTTTTGGTCATAACTCTATCAATATTGAACCAAATTTGGTTGAAATTTTGGTCAATTTTGGGTCTCTTGGACCTCCTGAAAACTTTGGGACAGGTTTTATATTGAATGGAGGTGATCGTCAGTATTTTTTGCTTCAGGGAAGATGACGGAGCCATCAGGGCCACATGAGACAAATTCAATTTGAGGCCTAACCAAGGGAGTTAGAGTCCTTTCCAAGAGTTCCAATAGGCTAAATTGGATAATTCAGATGTTCTGAATCTGATGAAATGGTTTATAGAGCCTGTAGAGAGTATTATAAAGCCAAAATGCTTCATTTAAGTTCCAGAGGCCATTTTTGCCTGCTTTTTCCAATAGAAGTGTAGGGCCTAGCCAGGGGAGCTAGAGACCATTTGCAGCAAACCAGTGGTAATTATTGACTAAAAATTTGATTCTAAATCTAATGATAGAGGTTTTAGAAAGTTTGGATAACTTCTGGAGGTCGAAAACTTAGCAAAGGGGTTTTCTTTAACCATAATGCCAGGGGATGTCGATAGTCTATGGAGGCGAAACAGGAGCAGCCGAAGGCCGTTTCTAATGAAAAAATAGTTGAACTTGGATATTTCGGACATTATGGAACCAAATGAAGTGGTTTGAGAACATTTTTAGAACTTCTTTAGCTTGAGAATTTGATGGGAAGTCTTGGGCAGCCTTGGGCAAACCGTGGAGGATAGCCTATTTTGGGGATGTTGTGCTTGATTTAAGCAATTTATCAGTTGAAATTTGGTTTCTTATTTTTTTTGGATAAATCAGTAGTGTCTTTAGTGATTTAAATAGAATTCTGAGGGATTTTTTGCCATTTATAATCTTACAGAAGCTTAGTGCACCGACAAAAGGAAATGTGTTAACAAGAGCCTGACGCTGTTTGCAGAATTTGGACAGCCATTAGAGGGATGTTAAATGGTATTCCAAGCCCTTTCAATCATTTTTGTATTCATCGGTGCTAAGCATGAAACTTGTAAAATAACAATTACTTTAATCCCAAATAGTCGAGTCTAGTTGACAAGACTCAAAGGAGACGTATCCCACTAGATTTCGGGTGAACTCCTATATTATATTGCTGTTGTGTTTAATGGTTTTATTGCTGAATTATGTTTCTGCTATACATTTTCAATTACATCAAGAATGGATAAAATTAAGAAACATAAACAGTAAAAGAAAACATACACAACTTTCAAGCCAGAATTCTGCAAAACGTTAAGTTCAAGCTAGATCATTTTAATTAAAACTGAGTGGTAGGTTCTTGAACTCCATACAAGTTATCCACACCTTTTTCAGATCAGGTTGGTATCAAAGCATAGCTTCTTTCTTGACAGAGCACTTGGTTGCTTGATTGTATAGCTTGAAAGGTGTTTAAACAGTGTAAAAGATTGATTGTTTTACTGTTTGCAAACTGATTGTTGCTTGAGTTTTCTTGAGTTTTGGGGATAGCTACTGATTAGATAAGTCTTGGAGAGAATAAAAAGGAAGAAAGGGTTGACGGCTTCTTCCTTACCCCAAAGTACCTTAAGGTCACTTTTGGAACAAACCCACTTGACGATTGTTTGTTAAGAAGCTCTTGGAGTTTGTTTGTTGTTTGTCTGCTTGAATAAGAGTTAGTCTTTCTAGACATTTGGTTAAAAAATATTTCTCATTTGTTTTGAAAGCTTTCAGAATTTTTTGAAGTTAATTTTTTCATTGAAATCATAATGAAAACTTCTACAGGTGAAGTTTCCTCGTTCACAATATTCTTCGATGATGATATGAAGCATGACTTTATTATATTGAAGGATATGGTGAAGATTATATTTGAGGATAAAAGAGAAAGCACTGAACTTCTTGAAAATTTGTTTGCCATGAAGGAAGAGAAGGAAGAAATTATTAAAAAATTGCATGCTATGGAGATAGAACTCCATCAAGCTCAAGAGGCTTTTACGAAGAACATGCATGAGGAAATGGTAATCCATTCTAACTTGTCTTCAATTTCCTCATTAGAAATATGTGTTGGTTATTTCGAAAAACATACAAGGGGAATAGGGTCCAAATTAATGATTAAAATGGGCTATGAAAGCAAGCGGTTAGGCAAGCATGCACAAGGCATGGTTGAACCTGTTCTTGTTGAGAAACGACCCAAGAATATTAGTCTTGGTTATGTGCAGTATAATGGCGAAGACTCCAAAGTCATGAAGGCATGTTTGGCTATTTCAAAGAGAAATTTTATTCCAATTTCTAAGATGAAAATATGTCAAATTTGTTTCAAAGATGATTGCCATTGATTTAAGCCTTTGTTGCAGCAAGAAGATCGTAAACATGCAGCTTATGGCCAGCGTGCAAGTTCATACAGTTTGCAAGACAAGAACGATGATGTTAGTCTACAAATGAAATTTGAAGCCTCTACTAGTTCATCTCCTCAAGGAGGAAAAAATGATGAACATTCAAAGTAGTACAAGAGGTATAAATCTTCTCATGATCAATTTGATTGTGTTTTTGCAAATCATGGTAATTTTACATGCTTAAATGGAAGAAAGATTTGTTGTACATATTGTGGTGGATTTAACCATGTTGTTTTGAGATGTTGGATGAGGAAGAAAGCATACAGGAAGCAGATGAGGTAAAGGAAACTTTCAAAGAAGGTGCATATGTTTTGCACATATTTCCAAAAGAAGGGACATGATGTCTCTCAGTGTTGGACTTTGCATCCAACTATTCGTCCAAAGCACATGTAGCAAGAGGACAGAAATATTGGCACAAATGGAACTATGGATTCCATTATTGATGTGAAAATGGAAGATTCACATGAGGAAGAGTTGCAGCAGCAAAAGTAGGTGGCTTGGAAAGAAGTGGATGAACTTCTTAACATAGTAAGAAATACTCCTCTGTACATATGCACATTTTGGTTGTAAGCATGTATTTCTGTTGAAAAGTTTGATGCAAGATTTCATATAAATGCAGTTCAGTTGAAAGAATTTCTTTTTTATTGAAAAATTTCACCATGGAGGTGTAAAATATGAGTATGATACTCACTTATATTGCAGCAGTATCTTTTAGTTCAGCTCTTATAGTCACCCACATGTTTTTGGGGTTATGTACTTGTTGGTACTTGAAAGGAGGAGTTGAAGGTGTACATGTGCATGGAATTTGTATGTGTATATAGCAAACTGTAAATAGGTTCATTATACATTGATACATGCATATGTGTTTGTCAAGATGTATTATGTTGTTTGTCGACTTGTGTCAATTTTGTTGCACACTTTTTACATTGATTTTGTGTCAATTGTATAGCACATTTTATGATGACTTGTTGTTGATGTCGCATGTTGCACGATTTATGTTTTAGCCACCTTGGATTATTAATCAAGACAGCGAGGTTCAACTGCCTTCTCCAAATTTCTCACCAGAAATTTCTGAGCGAGTGAAGAAAGACAACTCTTGACAGGAGGATAAGCATCGACGAAGGGAAGTGTGAAATGCTTTCTAGTTGTGGTTCAAAGTCATTATCCATGTAAGGAAAGTGCTTGGAGGCTAAAGAGAAGAGGGTGAAGTACTGTCATTTTTTGTACAGATAAATTTCAGTAGTCCAAGAGAGCTTTTGGGGTCCAAAAGCATCTCATTTGGGCGGTGTGATCAGAACTGGATCAAGGACATAAGGATTAGCTCAAAATTAAATTTTACAAGATTGGGTTGAAACCAAGATGGTTGGATAGGTCTCCTCTTCCTGATTTTGGTGCCACAAATAGTTTGAAAAATGGACACTGTATGAAGAATTTATTTCACTTTGAATTTCGAGTGAGTCTGGTGGAACCTCATGATATGACCAGTGTGGGAACTTAATGTTAAGAGTGGGAGCTTAATGTTAAGAGTGCTTAACGAGCCTAATATTAGGTTTAATATTTAATTAAGCTTTATTTAAGTGGAGTTTAATATGGCGGAGATTCTGGAGGCCCTCCCAAATTTAGACGGGCTTCCACTTTTAGTGGAGTTAACTGGAAGTTGCCCCACATTTAGTGGAGAAAATTGGGGAAAAATTGTTTTGGTCATAACTCTCTCAATATTGAACAAAATTGGATGAAATTTTGGTAAATTTTGGGTCTCTTGGATCTCTGGAAAATTTTGGGATAGGTTTCAAATTGAATGGATGTGAACTTCAGTAGCTTTTGCGTCGGGCAAGATGAAGGATCCATCAGGGCCATCATGAGACAAATTCAGTTTGAGGCTTAACCAGGGGAGTTAGAGTCCTTTTCCAGAGTTCCAACAGGCTAAATTGGATAATTCAGATGTCCTAAATCTGATGAAATGGTTTTCAGAGCCTGTAGAGAGCATTATAAATCCAAAAAGCTCCATTTAAGTTCCAAAGGCCATTTTTGTATGCGTTTTCCAGCAACAGTGTAGGGCCTAGCCAGGGGAGCTAGAGACCATTTGTAGCGAACCAGTGGTCATTCTTGATTGAAAATTTGATTCTAAATATAATGATAGAGGTTTCAAAAAGTTTGGATAGCTTCTAGAGGTCGAAAACTCAGAAGAGAGGTTTTCTTTGACCCTAGTGCCAGGCGGTGCCAACAATGTATGGAGGCAAAACCGGAGTAGCCGGAGGCTGTTTCTAATGAAAAAATAGTTGAAATTCGCTATATAAGAAATTATGGAACCAAATTGAAGTGGGTTCAAAAAATTTTGAGAACTTCTTCAGCTCAAGAAGTTGATGGGAAGTTTTGGGCAGCCCTGGGAAAACTGTGGAGGATAGCGTATTTCGGGGATGTTGTGCTTGATTTAAGAAATTTATCAGTTGAAATTTGGTTTCTAATTTTTTATGGATACATAATTAGTGGTTTCAGTTATTTAAAAATAATTATGAGGGATTTTTTTGCCATTTAAAAGCTCAGATAAGCTTAGTGCATCGACAGAAGGAAATGTTTTAACAAGAGCCTAAAGTTGTTTGTAGAATTTGGACAGCCATTAGAGGGATTTCAGATGGTATTCTCAGCCCTTTGAATCATTTTTGTATTCATTTGTGTTAATCATGAAACTTGTAAAAGAACAATTACTTTAATCCCAAAGAGTTGAGTCTAGTTGACAAGACTCAAAGGAGACGTAGCCCACGAGATTTCGGGTGGATCTTATATTATATTGCTGTTGTGTTTAATGGTTTTATTTCTGAATTGTGTTTCTATTATACATGTTAAATTATATTAAGAACAAATAAAATTAAGACACATAAACAATAAAAAAAACATACACCACTTTCAAGCCAAAATTTCGCAAAATGTCAAGTTCAAGCTCGATAATTTTAATTAAAACTGAGTGGTAGGTTCTTGAACTCCATACAAGTTATCCACACCATTTTCATATCAGGTTGGTATCAGAGCATAGTTTATTTCTTGACAGAGCACTTGGTTGCTTGATTGTATAGCTTGAAAGGTATTTAAACAGTGTAAAAGATTGACTGTTTTACTTTTCGCAAACTGATTGTTGTTTGAGTTTGCTTGAGTTTTGGGACAGCTATTGATTAGCTAAGTCTTCGAGAGAAAAAAAAGGAAGAAAGGGCAGAAGGCTTCTTCCTTACCCCAAAGTACCTTAAGGTTACATTTGGAACAAACCCTCTTGACGATTTTTTATTAAGAAGCTCTTGGAGTTTGTTTGTTGTTTGTCTGCTTCAATAAGACTTGGTCTTTATAGCCATTTGGTTAAAAAATCTTTGTCATTTGTTTTGAAAGCTTTGAGAACTTTTTTGAAGTTAATTTTTTCATTGACATCATAATGACAACTTCTACAAGTGAAGTTTCCTCCTTCACAAGATTCTTCGATGATGATATGAAGCATGACTTTATTATATTGAAGGATATGGTGCAGATTCTATTTGAGGATAAAAGAGAAATCATTGAACTTCATGAACAGTTATTTTCCATGAAGGAAAAGAAGGAATAAATTCTTCAAAGGTTGCATGATATGGAGATACAAATCCATCAAGCTCAAGAGGCTTTGACCAAGAACATGCATGAGGAAAATGTAATCCATTCTAACTTGTCTACAGTTTCCTCATTAGAAATATGTGTTGGTTTTTTCGAAAAACACACAAGGGGAATAGGGTCCAAGTTAATGATTAAAATGGGCTATGAAAGCAAGGGGTTATGCAAGCATGCAAAAGGCATGGTTGAACATGTTCTTGTTGAGGAACGACCTAAGAATATTGGTCTTGTTCATGTGTAGTTTAATGGCGAAGACTCCAAAGCCATGAAGACATGTGAAGCTATTTCAAAGAGAACTTTTATTCCAAGTTATAAGATGCAAATATGTCAAATTTGTTTCAAAGATGATTTCCATTGCTTTAAGCCTTTGTCGCAACAAGAAGATGGTAAACATGCAACTTATGGCGAGCATGCAAGTTCATACAGTTTTCAAGACAAGAATGATGATGTTAGTCTAAAAATGAAAGTTGAAGCCTCTACTAGCTCATCTCTTCAAGGAGGAAAAAAGGACAAACATTCAAAGCAGTAAAAGAGTTATAAATATTCTCATAATCGATTTTATTGTGTTTCTGCAAAACATGATAATTTTACATGCTTAAATGGAAGAAAGATTTGTTGTACATATTGTGGTGGATTTTACCATGTTGTTTCAAGATTCTGGATGAGGAAGAAAGCATACAGGAAGCAGATGAGGCAAAGGCAGCTTTCAAAGAAGGTGCATAAGTTTTGCACATATTACCAAAAGAAGGGACATGATGTCTCTGAGTGTTAGAATTTGCATCCAACTATTCATCCAAAGCACATGTTGCAAGAGGAAAGAAAGATTGGCACAAGTGGAACTATGGATTATATTATTCATGTGAAAATGGAAGATTCACATGAGGAAGAGTTGCAACAGCAAAATATGCCATGGAGGTGGCTTGGAAAGAAGTGGATGGACTTCTTAACACAGTAAGAAATACTCCTATGTACATATGCACATTTTGGTTGTATGCATGTATTTCTGTTGAAAATTTTGATCCAAGATTGCATATAAATGCGGTTTAGTTGAAGGAATTTCTTTGTTGTTGCAAAATTTCACGATGGAGGTGTAAAATGTGAGTATGATACTCACTTATATTGCGTCAATATCTTTTAGTTCAGCTCTTATAGTCACCCACATGTTTTTGAGATTATGTACTTGTTGGTACTTGAAAGGAAGAGTTAATGGTGTAGATGTGCATGGAAGTTGTATGTGTATATAGAAAAATGTAAATAGGTTCATTGTACATTGATACATGCACATGTGTTTGTCAAGATGTATCATGTTGTTTGTCAACTTGTGTCGATTGTGTTGCACATTTTTTGCATTGATTTTGTGTCAATTGTATAACACATTTTATGACAATTTGTTGTTGATGTCACATGTTGCATGATTTATGTTTGAGCCACCTTGGATCATTGATAAGGAATGTGATGTTGAGCTACCTTCTACAAATTTCTCACCAGAAATTTCTGAGTGAGTGAAGAAAGACAGCTCTTCACAGGAGGATAACCATCGAGGAAGGGAAGTGTGAATTTCTTTCTAGTTGTGGTTCAAAGACATTAGCCATGTAAGGCAAGTGTTTGGAGCCTGAAGAAAGGAGGGTGAAGTACTCTCATTTGTTGTACATATTAGTTTTAGTATTCCAAAAAATATTTTTGGGTCTAAAAGCTTTTCATTTTGGAGGTATGATCAGAACTGGATCAAGGACCTAAGGATTAGCCCAAAATTTAAAGTTAGAGGATTGGGTTGAAACCAAGATGGTTGCATAGGTATCGTTTTCCTCAATGTAACGTCATAAATGGTTCAACAAAAAACACACTGTATGAAGAATTTATTGCACTTTGCATGTCGAGTGAGTCCAACGGGGCACAGAGGGGCCAACCATCCTCCAATGGAACCTCATCATATGACCAGTGTGGGAGCTTAATGTTAAGAGTGCTTAAGGAGCCTAATATCAGGTTTAATATTTAATTAAGCTTCATTTTAGTGGATTTTAATATGGCAGAGATTCTGGAGGCACTCCCAAATTTAGGCGGACTTCCACTTTTAGTGGAGTTAACTGGCAGTTGCTCCACATTTTGTGGAGGAAATTGGGGCAAAGTGGTTTTGGTCATAAATCTCTCAATATTGAACCAAATTGGATGAAATTATGGTAAATTTTGGATTACTTGGACCTCCTGAACACTTTGGGATAGGTTTTAGATCAAATCAAGGTGACCTTCAGTAGCTTTTGCTTCAGGGAAGATGAAGGAGCCATCACAACCACCAAGAGACAAACTTAGTTTGAGGCCTAACCAAGGGAGTTAGAGTCCTTTTCCATAGTTCCAATGGGCTAAATTGGATAATTCGGATGTGATAAATCTAATGAAATGGTTTGCAGAGCCTTTAGAGAGCATTGGAAATCCAAAAAGCTTCATTTAAGTTCCAGAGGCCATTTTTGCCTACTTTTTCCAGCAACAGTGTAGGGCCTAGCCAGGGGAGCTAGAGACCATTTGCAATGAAATAGTGGTCATTATTGACTAAAAATTTGATTCTGAATCTAATGACAGAGGTTTCAGAAAGTTTGGATAACTCCTAGAGCTCGAAAACTTAGTAGAGAGGTTTTCTTTAACCCTAGTGCCAGCGGGTGCCGACAGTGTATGGAGGAGAAAACGGAGCAGCCAGAGGCCGTTTCTGATGAAAAAATACTACAAATTGGCTATTTCAGAAATTTAAAAAAAAATGGAAGTGGTTTTGGAACCTTTTGAGAAATTCTTCAACTCGAGAAGTTGATAGGAAGTTTTGGGCAGCCCTGGGCAAACCGTGGAGGATAACATATTTTGGGGATGTTGTGCTTAATTTAAGAAATTTATGAGTTGAAATTTGGTGTCTGATTTTTTTTGGATACATCAGTAGTTTTTTTATCGAGTTAAACAGAATTCTAAGGGATTTTGTGCCATTTAGAAGCTCATAAAATCTTAATGCACCGACATAAGGAAATGTGTTAACAAGAGCCTAAAGCTGTTTGCAGAATTTGGACAGCCATTAGAGGGATGTTAAATGGTATTCTAAGCCATTTGAATCATTTTTGTATTAATTTTTGTTAAGCATGAAACTCGTAAAAGAACAATTAATTTAATCCCAAAGAGTCGAGTCTAGTTGACAAGACTCAAAGGAGACGTAGCCCATGTGATTTCGGGTGAACTCCTATATTATATTGCTATTGTGTTTAATGGTTTTAGTGCAGAATTATGTTTATTTTATACATGTTAAATTAAAACAAGAACAAATAAACTTAAGAAACATAAAAAAAAAAAAAAAAAAAAACATACACCACTTTCAAGCCAAAATTCCGCAAAACGTCAAGTTCAAGCTAGATCATTTTAATTAAAACTGAGTGGTAGGTTCTTGAACTCCATAAAAGTTATCCACACCATTTTTAGATCAATTTGGTATCAGAGCATGGTTTCTTGCTTGATAGAGCACTTGGTTTCTTGATTGTAGCTTGAAAGGTGTTTAAATAGTGTAAAAGATTGACTATTTTACTGTATGCAAAATGATTGTTGTTTGAGTTTGCTTTAGTTTTGGGGATAGCTACTTATTAACTAAGTCTTGGAGAGAAAAAAAAGGAAGAAAGGGTTGAAGGCTTCTTCCTTACACCAAAGTACCTTAAGGTCACTTTTGGAACAAACCCTCTTGACGATTTTTTGTTAAGAAGCTCTTGGAGTTTGTTTATTGTTTGTCTGCTTGAATAAGAGTTGGTATTTACAACCATTTGGTTAAAAAATATTTTTCATTCATTTTGAAATCTTTGAAAAATTTGTTGAAGTTAATTTTTTCATCTACATCATAATAACAACTTCTACAAGTGAAGTTTCCTCCTTCACAAGATTCTCCGATGATGATATGAAGCATGAATTTATTATATTGAAGGATATGGTGCAGATTCTATTTGAAGATAAAAGAGAAAGCATTGAACTTCATGAATATTTTTTTTCCATGAAGGAAGAGAAGGAAGAAATTATTCAAAAATTGCATGATATGGAGATACAAATCCATCAAGCTCAAGAGGCTTTGACCAAGAACATGCATGAGGAAAAGGTAATCCATTCTAATTTGTCTTCAGTTTCCTCATTAGAAAGATGTGTTGGTTATTTCAAAAAACATACAAGGGGAATAGGGTCGAAATTAATGATTAAAATGGGCTACGAAGGCAAGGGGTTAGGTAAGCATGCACAAGGCATGTTTGAACCTATTCTTGTTGAGGAACGACCCAAGAATCTTGGTCTTGGTTATGTGCAGTTTAATGGTGAAGACTCAAAAGCCATGAAGGCATGTGAGGCTATTTCAAAGAGAACTTTTAATGCAAGTTCTAAGATGAAAATATGTCAAATTTGTTTCAAAGATGATTTCCATTTCTTTAAGCCTTTGTTGCAACAAGAAGATCGTAAACATGCAGCTTATGCCAAGCATTCAAGTTCATATAGTTTTCAAGAAAAGAACGATGATGTTAGTCTACAAATGAAAGTTGAAGCCTCTACTAGTTCATCTCTTCAAGGATGCAAAAAGGATGAACATTCAAAGCAGTAGAAGAGCTATAAATCTTCTCATGATCAATCTGATTGTGTTTATGCAAAGCATGATAATTGTTCATGCTTAAATGGAAGAAATATTTGTTGTACATATTATGGTGGATTTAACCATGTTGTTTCGAGATTCTAGATGAGAAAGAAAGCATACAGGAAGCAGATGAGGCAAAGGAAAATTTCAAAGAAGGTGGATTAGTTTTGCACATATTTCCAAAAGAAGGGACATGATGTCTCTTAGTGTTGGACTTTGCATCCAACTATTCGTCCAAAGCACATGCAGCAAGAGGACATAAAGATTGGCACAAGTGGAACTATGGATTCCATTATTGATGTGAAAATGGAAGATTCACATGAGGAAGAGTTGCAGCACAAAAAGTCACCATGGAGGTGGCTTGGAAAGAAGTGGATGGACTTCTTAACACAGTAATAAATACTCCTTTGTACATATGCAAATTTTGGTTGTATGCATGTATTTTTGTTGAAAAGTTTGATGCGAGATTGCATATAAATGCACTTCAGTTGAAGGAATTTCATTGTTGTTGCAAAATTTCTCCATGGAGGTGTAAAACATGAGTATGATACTCACTTATATTGCAGCAATATATTTTAGTTCAGCTCTTATAGTCAACCACATGTTTTTGGGATTATGTACTTGTTGTTACTTGAAAGGAAGAGTTGAAGGTGTACATGTGCATGGAAGTTGTATGTGTATATAGCGAATTGTAAATAGGTTCATTGTACATTGATACATGCACATGTGTTTGTCAAGATGTATCATGTTGTTTGTCGACTTGTGTTGATTGTGTTGCACACTTTTTACATTTATTTTGTGTCAATTGTATAACACATTTTATAACAACTTGTTGTTTATGTCGCATGTTGCAGGATTTAGGTTTGAGCCACCTTGGATCATTGATCAAGACAATGATGTTCATCTACCTTCTGCAAATATCTCGCCAAAAATTTCCGAGTGAGGAAAGATAGCTCTTAACAGGAGGATAAGCATCAAGGAAGGGAAGTGTGAATTGCTTTCTAGTTGTGGTTAAAAGTCATTAGCCATGTAAGGCAAGTGTTTGGAGGTTGAAGAGAAGTTGGTACAATACTCTTATTTGCTGTATAGATTACTTTCGGTGGTCCAAGAGATATTTTTGGGTCCAAAATCTTCTCATTTGGGAGGTGTCATCAGAACTAGATCAAGGACCTAAGGATTAGCTCAAAATTCAGAGTTACAAGATTGGGTTGAAACAAATATGGTTGCATAGGTCTCGTCTTCCTAATTCTAGTGCCACAAATGGTTTGAAAAACGGACACTATATGAAGAAGTTATTTCACATTGAATGCCAAGTGAGTCCGACAGAGCACAGAGGGGCCAACCCTCCTCCCATGGAACCTCATCATATGACCAGTGTGGGAGCTCAATGTTAAGAGCGCTTAAGGAGCCTAATGTCAAGTTTAATATTTAATTAAGATTTAGTTAAGTGGAGTTTAATATGGCAAAGATTCTAGAGGCGTTCCCAAATTTAGCTAGACTTCCACTTTTAGTGGAGTTAATTGGTAGTTGCCCCACATTTAGAGCAGGAAATTGGGGCAAAGTTGTTTTGGTCATAACTCTCTCAATATTGAACAAAATTGGATGAAATTTTGGTCAATTTTTGGTCTATTGGAAATCCTAAAAACTTTGGGAAAGGTTTCAGATCGAATGGAGGTGATCTTCAGTAGCTGTTTCTTCAGGGAAGATGAAGGATCCATCAAGGCCACCGTGAGAAAAATTCAATTTGAGGCCTAACCAGGGGAGTTAGAGTCCTTTTATAGAGTTCCAATAGGCTAAATTGGATAATTCAGATGTGATGAATCTGATGAAATGGTTTTCAGAAACTTTAGAGAGCATTAGAAAGCTGAAAAGCTTTATTCAAGTTCTAAAGGCCATTTTTGCTTACTTTTGCCAGGAGCAGTGTAGGGCCTATCCAGGGGAGCTAGAGACCATTTGTAGCGAACCGATGGTCATTCTTGACTGAAAATTTGATTCAGAATCTAATGAAAAAGGTTTCAAAAAGTTTTGATAACTTCTAGAGGTCAAAAACTCAGCAAAGAGGTTTTCTTTGACCCTAGTGTCATGGTGTGCCGATAGTGTATGGAGGCAAAACCGGAGCAGATGGAGGTCGTTTCTGATGAAAAAACAGTCTAACATGGCTACTTCAGAAATTTTTGAACCAACAGAAGTGGTTTCAGAAAATTTTGAGAAATTATTCAGCTCAAGAAGTTGATGGGAAGTTTTGGGCAACCCTGGGCAAACCGTGGAGGATATCCTATTTTGGGGATGTTGTGCTTGATTTAAGAAATTTATGAGTTGAAATTTGGTGTATGATTTTTTTTGGATACATAATTAGTTTTCTTAGTGATTTAAACATAATTCTGAGTGAGTTTGTGCCATTTATAATCTCAGAGAAGCTTAGTGCACCGACAGAAGGAAATGTCTTAATAGGAGCCTAAAGTTATTATCAGAATTTGGATAGCCATTAGAGGGATGTTAAATGGTATTCTCAGTCCTCTGAATCAATTTTTTATTCATTTGTGTTAAGCATGAAACCTGTAAAAGAACAATTACTTTAATCCCAAATAGTCAAGTCTAGTTTACAAGACTCAAAGGAGACATAGCTCACGAGATTTCGGGTGAACTCCTATATTATATTGCTGTTGTGTTTAATGGTTTTATTGCTGAATTATATTTCTTTTATACATTTTAAATTAAATCAAGAACAAATAAAATTAAGACACAGAAACAGTAAAAAAAATCATACACCACCTTCAAGCCAAAATGCCGCAAAACGTCAAGTTCAAGCTAGATCATTTTAATTAAATCTGAGTGGTAGGTTCTTGAAGTCCATCCAAGTTATCCACACCATTTTAAGATTAGGTTGGTTTCAGAGCATATTTTCTTTCTTGACAGAGCACTTGGTTGCTTGATTGTATAGCTTGAAAGGTGTTTAAACAATGTAAAATATTTATTGTTTTACTGTTTGCAAACTGATTGTTGTTTGAGTTTGCTTGAGTTTTGGGGATATATATTGATTAGATAAGTATTGGAGAGAACAAAAAGGAAGAAAGGGCTAAAGTCTTCTTCCTTACCCCAAAGTACCTTAAGGTCACTTTTGGAACCAACCCTCTTGATGATTGTTTGTTAAGAAGCTCTTGGAGTTTGTTTGTTCTTTGTCTGCTTAAATAAGAGTTGGTCTTTACAGCCATTTGGTTAAAAAATATTTTTAATTTGTTTTGAAATCTTTGAGAACTTGTTTGAAGTTAATTTGTGCATTGAAATCATAATGAAAACTTCTACAAGTGAAGTTTCCTCCTTCACAAGATTCTTCGATGATGATATGAAGCATGACTTTATTATATTGAAGGATATGGTGCAGATTCTATTTAAGGATAAAAGAGAAAGCACTGAAATTCATGAACAGTTGTTTGCCATGAAGGAAGATAAGGAAGAAATTCTTCAAAAATTGCATGATATGGAGATACAACTCCATGAAGCCCATGAGGATTTGACTAAGAACATGCATGAGGAAAAGGTAATCCATTCTAACTTTTCTTCAGTTTCCTCATTAGAACGATGTGTTGGTTCTTTCGAAAAACATACAAGTGGAATAGGCTCCAAATTAATGATTAAAATGGGCTATGAAGGCAAGGGGTTAGGCAAGCATGCAAAAGGCATGGTTGAACCTGTTATTGTTGAGGAATGACCCAAAAATCTTGGTCCTGGTTATGTGCAGATTAATGGCGAAGACTCCAAAGCCATGAAGGCATGTGAGGCTATCTCAAAGAGAAATTTTATTCCAAGTTATAAGATGAAAATATGTCGAATTTGTTTCAAATATTATTTCCATTACTTTAAGCCTTTTTTGCAGCAAGAAGATGATAAACATGCAGCCTATGGCAAGCATTTAAGTTCATACAGTTTTCAAGACAAGAACGATGATGTTATTCTACAAATGAAAGTTGAAGCCTCTACTAGTTCATATCCTCAAGGAGGCAAAAAGGATGAACATTCGAAGCAGTACAAGAGGTATAAATATTTTCATGATCAATTTTATTGTGTTTCTGTCATGATAATTTTACATGCTTAAATGGAAGAAATATTTGATGTACATATTGTGGTGGATTTAACCATGTTGTTTCGAGATGCTGGATGAGGAAGAAAGCATAGCAGATGAGGCAAAGGAAACTTTCAAAGAAGGTGCATAAGTTTTTCACATATTTCCAAAAGAAGGGACATGATGTCTCTCAATGTTGGACTTTGCATCCAACTATTCGTCCAAAGCACATGCAGCAAGAGTGTAATATCCCCAAAGGGATAATGCAGTAATATTTCACACAATATAAGAACTTACAGCAAGATAAAAAATAAATCTTAAGACAACATAAGAATTTATAGAGAAGCTAAGCCATTTTATTAGATTGGAGAAGAATCAGTTACACCTTGTACAAAATATGAGTTGATCTAACCAAAGAGATGGTCTAGAAGTACCCATAGAACAAGCTACAAGAGTACAACGTAACTAGAGAGGCACTGAAGCAAATATTGTGTTGTCCCTTTAGTAGAATATGAACATATAGTTGTAGGCTGAAAAGGAAAATGTAGATTTACTCAAATCTGGAGCTCAGATGATGCCAAGATTCAAGATCTGGCCAATGTGATGGATTCCCAAGGTAACCCAGAAAGGATTTTCCAGATCTGCAACTTTGGAAAACCACCTCCCTAGGATTTGATCCTTGATCTGCTGGGAAATACAGATTTGAAGCTATATCTGAAAAATAGATGGCTGAAGTATGATATCAGATCAGATCTATGGTTGAAGGGCTGATCCCTTCTTCAGATCTATGAGCTAGAAGCTCTAGATCTAGCTTCTCAATCCTCCAATGATGATTTCAGCTACTGCAACACAAATCCCTCCATAAACTATGTTGTGAGGGAAATTGAGGCCTTCTACCTGCTAAAAAATTGCTGCAATAAAGCCCAGGCTGATGTAAATATTGATGGCAATGTGAGGGAATGATCCCTCACAAAATTGCTAGCTGAAATACTAGCAACTTCCTTCCTCCTTTTAGATTTTCAAAATGAACAACGTTATTCCTGAAGGGAATACTACTGCTAGGAGGTCAATAACTTTTGGCTTGATGCCAGATCTGAAATGAAGCTCTGGGAAGCTGATATTTAGGCCCAAGGTGATTGGAATAAACCCTCACCAGTTCTCCAGTTGTAGAACTGAAGGCAACTTCCTCTTTCCAAACTAATCTTTTGAAATCTGCAATTTCTGAATATGGTTGTCCTGCAAAAAGTAGGAAAGGAGATGTGGCACTTAAAGCCTGATGTATAATGAAGTACAAAACTCTTTCTAGAGCTACTCTAAGAAAGTGGTGGGATTGCTGACCAGGAACACCCTGTGCTAAACAACACCTGTAATCCCTGCTAAATAGCCTAAGAAAGCAGTGGAATGTCACATGACAGTTCCAGATCTGAAAATATCTTTACATCAAGAATAATCAGTATGCGCTCATCCTTGCCTTCATCTTCTTTAAATAACATTTGAGCATTCCCAAGCCTTGGCCCTCATCTAGATTGCACTGTCACATGTGGACAATATCCTCCAAGTTGGACTGCGTTGTTTTACCAGATCAACCATCATGTCTAGGTGCAATGTACACCTTCCATCAAGTGTGCCTTGTTGGCACAACGTCCTCCATCACTTTATCATGAATTTCCCATGATATTTGACATCTTCAAGATCTTATTTGACTGAATCATCCACTATTTTATCCCTTCAAGATCTTAGTTGACTGTGTCAACCTCCATGACCTATCTCATTAATGAGACAGGTTCTCCAATTTCATTCACATTAGTAGTTGCTCAACTACCTTGTTATGCAAATCTAGGCTAAATTAATCCACATTCACACATAAAAAGTGGATATTTATTCATATTGAGGATTGTGGGTCCCTCCACACTTTTATTTACTTAACTCATTAAGAAAATCAAGGACTTTAATATTCCAAATATGATGTGAAAATTTGGGAATATTACAATCCACTCCCACATGAAAATGTTGCTTGTCCTCAAACAACTCCAAAAGTAGATGCAAGGCCATCTATTCCCTCCCAAATGGCATCCACATAAGGAAGGCTTCCTCCATTTGCTGCAATGTGGTATGTATGTTTGGTTCCAAAGTTATCTTTTGAAAACATAAAGAATGACCTCCAATTGTTTGGTTAGATGTCCTCCTTTCATCATGAAGTACCAAGTGACAACCATATCATGTCCAACATCATCATCAATACATGAGGTGCATAAAATAAGGTGGTTCTCTTCACAAAGGAAAAGCTCCATCACATAATACATGTCTCCATCCCATGTTTTATGAATTAGATTGAGCTTTGATATGCTCTCATACTTAGACCTGTTGGCTTTGTTGGATCCAAACATCATTCCAATGGTATGAAAAAGAAGAAGGAAAGGAGTTATATGGGTAGACAAAGATGTCAAACCATACTCTCCTAAGAGTAACCACTAAAGTAAGGCCCTTTGCTGCCATCCTCCATCTCCTCCATGTAAGATGGACAAGCCAAACTCCCCCAAAAGCAACCAAAGAAACAAGAGATCTTGCTGCTTTCTCTCCTCCTCATGTGAATCATGAGAAAAAACATACTAATGGACATATGGAATGTCACATCAGCCCAATACAAAGGAACATCATCAATGCACAACATGAGAGCATCATGCCAAGATTTATCCAAGACAAAACACATAGACATAGGAGATGTCATGTGGTGGCCAATATCTCTCAAGTGAAACCAAAATGAACATGCCTTCTTTTGCTACATTCTTTCATTGATACACAAGACATGAATCATAGAAATATGAGCTATTGGGTGGTAACCATACTCACCCAAGAGCAGCCAGCGCAGCCATGCCTCCTTCTTCATTTCATAAGTGTTCTTCAAGGCATGGATCAAATAAATAGGAGCCTTTGGGCAGTGACAAGAACCTCCCAAGTGCAACCAACGTAACCAAGATTGTTGGCCCATGTAAATATGCAAGTGGTCATGCAACCCATTTCTTATCTTCCTCATCCACTCATCCCAATATGGAAGATGAGTGATGTGCTGCATAAAAATGGTATCCTCCCTTTGTAGAATACCATCTTCCCCAAACTGATGAAGAAATTTTCACTCCATGAAATGTTGAAGTGCACATCTAATGAGATCTCTAAATGAGACCTTCTTCTCATCCATGGCCTTCCAAAACCAATGAGGTATTGGATCTGCTGTGGGTAGAAGTATCTCTTTGAGCTATGAGGTGCTCATTGAGAAAGTGTCATCAAGAAAGGAGAAAAGGTTTCTCATATCTAGATGTCTACCATTTATCATCTTTGCCTCCATTGCTTCATGAGTGAAGCTAACTTCAGAATGCTCCAAGAATAATTGGGCCTCATCATTATCACTGCTTCTAAGTGACAGCGTTGTAGATCTACAAGGTAATACATAAACTGTCTCAAAGAAAGGTACAATGCTGATCTCATAACCAGTCATTGTACAAAGGATTATGCTCATCCCTTCTTCTCAAATTCTACACTTCAACTCAAGAGGTTGAATGTAGCTCATCCATGAAAAACTGGGATAGATTTTCATCTCCTCCTTGATTAGATCAAGGGTCCTCTGTGATGTGATATGTTTCTGCTCCAAATCAGCACAATGTTCTAACCTTTGGTTATGCATTGGCCCTAATGGCATGTCCCCATAAGTTTCAATAAGATCTACTGAAACAATAGGTGATGAATGTGTATTCATACCTTGGATCAAATGATATGTGGGAACCTCTTGACAGAACACAAGAGTTCCTCCAACCGGGACAATAGTGCATCCAACTGCTGGTAAGAGTGATGGCTTCTCTTCTCCAAGTGTACCATCCCTAGAATTCTCCTCCTCCTCATGCATCTCCTGAATCATGCATGGGACTCTATGTGTTAAGAGATTAAGATGATATTGCAAAAATGCAAAAGACTCTTCTCTAGATGCAAGTACTTCTACAGCTAGTGGTGAATGTAGTGACTTCTTGTCCAGAGTGACAAGATTGACATCCTCCTCCTTAGGAAATGTCTCTTTATAGCACATCTTTATCTTCTTCACATAAAAATTATTTCTCAACTTGTGAAATAAATATGAATATTTATTCACCTTTGCATGCTCCATGTGACCAAACCAGCAATCATTGGATTCATCTAAAAGATGAAGTTCTACAATTTGGACAGCCTCTTCTTCAGCTATAGGATGTAGTCTGAAAAATGCATCTAACTCTCTCATCCAAGCCTTAACATTGCTTGAGGAGGATCCATAAAATGTAGGCAAATATAATATATTGTGCCTCTTCCTTCTATTACTACTATAGGATCCTCTTTCTTCTTTGATTTTGAAGAATTGTTAGAGAGTTAGCTTCTCCTTGAATGCTCTAGATTGTGCCTTGTACTCTTCGAGATATAGACTGAGAGTCTCATGAGTCTCAGGTTCATTCCTTCCTTAGTTTCTACACCCTTCACCTTCTTCAAAGAAGGTGGGCATAGCAGATCTATGAGGAGATCTAGGATTCTCTAGTTTTCTTCTTTGTTGATAGGAAATGCTTGGGCCTTCCTCATCACATCTTCTACTTGGACCTTCTTTTTTCCTTTCCACTTTATTTTGATAGACCTCCTTGGAGATATCTTGCATAGATATAAAGAAATGAGTGGTAGAATTTTCTTTCTCCATGATAGATCTCATCTATCTACTTCTTCTTTAGATGCAAAATATGAAGTGCCCAGAAGCTGAGCCAAAGATCATGCTCTGATACCACTGTAATATCCCCAAAGGGAGAGTGCAGTAATACTTCACACAATATAAGAACTTATAGCAATATAAAAAATAAATCTTAAGACAACATCACAATTTCCAGTGAAGTTGAGCCATTTTATTAGATTGGAGAAGAATCAGTTACACCATGTACAAAATATGAGTTGATCTAGCCAAAGAGATGGTCTAGAAGTACCTAGAAAACAAGCTACAATAGGTACATCATAACTGGAGAGGCACTAAAGCAAATACTGCACTGTCCCTTCAGTAGAATATGAACATATAGTTGTAGGATGAAAAGGAAAATCCATATCTACTCAAATATGGAGCTCAGATGATGCCAAGATTCAAGATCTGGCCAATGTGATGGATTCCCAAGATAACCCAAAAAGGATTTTCGAGATCTGCAACTTTCGAAAATCACCTCCCTAGGATTTGATGCTTGATCTGCTGGGAAATATAGATATGAAGCTAGATCTGACAAATAAATGGCTGAAATATGATATCATATCAGATCTATGCTTGAAGGGTTGATCTGTTCTTCAGATCTATGAGCTAGAAGCTCTAGATCTAGCTTCTCAATCCCCCAATGATGATTGCAGTTGTTGCAACACAACTGCCTCTAGAAACTGTGTTGTGAGGGAAAGAGAGGCCTTCTTCCTGCTAAAAAAATGTTGCAATAAACCCCAGGCTGATGGAAATATTGATGGAAATGTGAGGGAATGATCCCTCACAGTATTGCTAGCTGAAATACTAGCAACTTCCTTCCTCCTTTTAGATCTGCAAAATGAACAACATTATTCCTGAAGGGAATACTACTACTAGGAGGTCAATAAATTTTGGCCTGATGCCAGATCTGAAATGAAGCTCTGGGAAGCTGATCTTTAGGCCCAAGGTGATTGGAATAAACCCTCACCAGTTCTCTAGCTGAAGTACTTAAGAAAACTTCCTCTTTCCAAACTAATCTTCAGAAATCTGCAATTTCTGAATATGGTTGTCCTACAAAAAGTAGGAAAGGAGATGTGGCACTTAAAGCCTGATGTATAATGAAGTACAAAACTCTTTCTAGAGCTACTCTAAGAAAGTGGTGGGATTCCTGACTAGGAACACCCTGTGCTAAACAACACCTGTAATCTCTGCTAAACAGCCCAAGAAAGCAATGGAGTGTCACATGACAATTCCATATCTGAAAAGATCTTTACATCAATAATAATCAGCATGCACTCATTCTTGCCTTCATCTTATTTAAATAACATTTGAGCCTTCCCAAGCCTTGGCCCTCATCTAGACTGCTCCGTCACATGTGGAAAAGATCCTCCAAGTTGGACTGCGTTGTTTGACCAGATCAACCATCATGTCTAGGTGCAAAGTACACCTTCCATTAAGTGTGCCTTGTTGGCACAATGCCCTCCATAACTTCATCATGAATTTCCCATGATCTTTGAAATCTTCAAGATCTTATTTGACTAAATCATCCTCTGTTTCATCCCTTCAAGATCTTAGTTGACTGTGTCAACCTCCATGACCTATCTCATTAATGAGATAGGTTCTCCAATTTCATTGACATTAGTAGTTGCTCAACTACCTTTTTATGCATATCTAGGCTAAATTAATCCACATTCACACACAAAAAGTAGATATTTATTCATTTTGAGGATTTTGGGTCCCTCCACCCTTTTATTTACTTAATTCATTAAGAAAATCAAGGACTCCAATATTCCAAATATGATGTGAAAATTTGGGAATATTACAAAAAGGACAGAAAGATTGGCACAAGTTGAACTATCGATTCCATTATTGATGTGAAAATGGAAGATTCACACGAGGAAGAGTTGTAGCAGCAAAAGTTGCCATGGAGGTGGCTTGGAAATAAGTGGATGGACTTTTTAACATAGTAAGAAATACTCCTTTGTACATATGCACATTTTGGTTGTATGCATGTATTTCTGTTGAAATGTTTGATGCAAGATTGCATATAAATGCGGTTCAGTTGAAGGAATTTCTTTTTTGTTGCAAAATTTCGCCATGGAGGTGTAAAATATGAGTATGATACTCACTTATATTGCAGCAATATCTTTTAGTTCAGCCCTTATAGTCAGCCACATGTTTTTGGGATTATGTACTTGTTGGTACTTGAAAGGAAGAGTTGAAGGTGTACATATGCATGGAAGCTGTATGTCTATATAGCAAACTGCAAATAGGTTCATTGTACATTGATACATGCACATGTGTTTGTCAAGATGTATCATGTTGTTTCTCCACTTGTGTTGATTGTGTTGCACACTTTTTACATTGATTTTGTGTCAATTGTATAGGACATTTTATGATGACTTATTGTTGATTTCACTTTTTACACGATTTATGTTTGAGCCACCTTGGATCATTGATCAAGATAGTGATGTTCAACTAGCTTCTGCAAATTGTTGCCAGAAAGTTTTGAGTGAGTGAAGAAAGACAGCTCTTGACAGGAGGATAATCATCGAGGAAGGGAATTGTGAATTGATTTATAGTTGTGGTTCAAAGTCATTAGCCATGTAAGGCAACTGTCTGGAGGCTAAAGAGAAGAGGGTGCCGTACTCTCATTTGCTATACAGATCATTTTCAGTGGTCCAAGAGATATTTTGGGATCCAAAAACTTCTCATTTGGGAGGTGTGATCAGAACTGGATTAAGGACCTAAGGATTAGCTCAAAATTCAAAGTTACATAGGTCTCGTTTTCCTGATTTCGGTGCTACAAACGGTTCAAAAAATGGACATTGTATGAAGAATTTATTACACTTTGAATTCTGAGTGAGTCTGGTGGAACACTGAGGGGCCAGGCCTCCTCCCATGGAACCTCATCATATGACTAGTGTGGGAGCTTAATGTTAAGAGCGCTCAAGGAGCATAATCTTAGGTTTAATATTTAATTAAGCTTAATTTAAGTGGAGTTTAATATGGGGGAGATTCTGGAGGCGCTCCCAAATTTTTGCGGACTTCCACTTTTAGTGGAGTTAATTGGCAGTTGCCCCACATTTAGTGGAGGAAATTGTGGCAAAGTTGTTTTGGTCATAACTCTCCAAATATTGAACCAAATTAGATGATATTTTGATCAATATTGGGTCTCTTTGACCTCCTGAACACTTTTGGATAGTTTTTAGATCAAATGAGGTGATCTTAAATAGCCTTTTCTTCAGGGAATATGAAGGAGCCATGAGGGCCACCTGATACAAATTATGTTTGAGGCCTAACCAAGGGAGTTAGAGTAATTTTCCAGAGTTCCAATACGCTAAATTGGATAAATCAGATGTTCTTAATCTGATGAAATGGTTTTCAAAGCTTGTAGAGAGCATTAGAAAGCCAAAAAGCTTCATTTAAGTTCTAGAGGCCATTTTTTCCTACTTTTGCCAGCAGCAGCGTAGGGCCTAGCCAGGGGAGCTAGAGATCATTTGTTGCGAACCAATGGTCATTATTGACTGAAAATTTAATTATGAATCTAATGACAGAGGTCTTAGAAAGTTTGAATAACTTCTAGAGGTCTAAAACTCAGCAGAGAGGTTTTCTTTGACCTTAGTGCCAAGGGGTGCCGAGAGTGTATGGAGGTGAAACCGAAGCAGCCAGAGGCCCTTTCTGATGAAAAAATTGTCAAAATTGGTTATTTTAGACATTTTGGAACCAATTTAAGTGGTTTTAGAACATTTTTAGAACTTCTTCAGCGCGAGAAGTTGATGGGAAGTTTTTGGCAGCACTAGGCAAACTGTGGAGGATAGCCTATTTTGGGGATGCTGTGTTTGATTTAAGAAATTTATCAGTTAAAATTTGGTGTATAATTTTTTGGATATAGCAGTAGTGGTTTCAATGATTTAAAAAAAAAAATTGAGGGAGTTTGTGCCATTTAGAAGCTCAAAGAAGCTTAGTGCACCGACAGAAGGAAATGTGTTAACAGGAGCCTACAGCTGTTTGCAGAATTTGGACAGCCATTAGAGGGATGTTAAATGGTATTCTAAGCCCTTTGAATAATTTTTCTATTCATTGGTGTTAAGCATGAAACTTGTAAAAGAACAATTACTTTAATCCCAAAGAGTCGAGTCTAGTTGACAAGACTCAAAGGAAATGTAGCCCACGCTATTTCGGGTGAACTCCTATATTATATTGTTGTTGTGTTTAATGGTTTTATTGCTGAATTATGTTTATGCTATACATGTTAAATTACAGAAAGAAAAAATAAACTTAAGACACATAAATAGTAAAAACAAACATACACCACTTTCAAGCCAAAATTCCGCAAAACATCAAGTTCAAGCTAGATCATTTTAATTAAAACTTAGTGGTAGGTTCCTGAACTCCATACAAGTTATCAACACCATTTTCAGATCAGGTTGGTATTAGAGCATAGTTTCTTTCTTGACAGAGCACTTGGTTGCTTGGTTGTATAGCTTAAAAGGTGTTTAAACAGTGTAAAAGATTCACTGTTTTACTATTGGCAAACTGATTGTTGTTTGAGTTTGCTTGAGTTCTAAAGATAGCTACTGATTAGCTAAGTCCTAGAGAGAAAAAAAAGGAAGAAAGGGTTGAAGGCTTCTTCCTTACCCAAAAGTACCTTAAGGTCTCTTTTGAAACAAACCCTCTTAACGATTGTTTGTTGAGAAGATCTTGGAGTTTGTTTGTTGTTTGTGTGGTTAAATAAGAGTTGGTCTTTACAGCCATTTGGGTAAAAACTATTTTTCATTTTTTTTGAAAGCTTTCAGAACTTTTTTGAAGTTAATTTTTTCATTGACATCATAATGACAACTTCTACAAGTGAAGTTTCCTCCTTCACAATATTATTCAATGATGATATGAAGCATAGCTTTATTATATTGAAGGATATGGTGCAGATTCTACTTAAGGATAAAACATAAAGCACTAAAATTTGTGAACAGTTATTTGCCATGAAGGAAGAGAAGGAAGAAATTCTTCAAAAATTTCATGATATGGAGATACAACTCCATCAGGCTCAAGAGGCTTTGACGAAGAACATGCATGAGGAAAAGGTAATCCATTCTAACTTGTCTTCAGTTTCCTCATTAGAAGGATGTGTTGGTTCTTTTGAAAAGCATACAAGGGGAATAGGGTCCGAATTAATGATTAAAATGGAATATGAAGGTGAGGGGTTAGGCAAGCATGCACAAGGCATGGTTGAACCTGTTCTTGTTGAGGAACGACCCAAGAATCTTGGTCGTGGTTATGCGCAGTTTAATGGTGAAGACTCCAAAGCCATGAAGGCATGTGAGGCTATTTCAAAGAGAAATTTTATTCCAAGTTCTAAGATGCAAATATGTCAAATTTGATTCAAAGATGATTTTCATTGCTTTAAGCCTTTGTTGTAGCAAGAAGATGGTAAACATGCAGCTTATGGAAAGCATGCAGGTTCATACAGTTTTCAAGACAAGAATGATGATGTTAGTCTACAAATGAAAGTTGAAGCCTCTACTAGTTCATCTCCTCAAGGAGGCAAAAAGGATGAACATTCAAAGTGTTACAAGTGGTATAAATATTCTCATGATCAATTTGATTGTGTTTCTGCAAAGCATGATAATTTTGCATGCTTAAATGGAAGAAATATTTTTTGTACATATTTTCATGGATTTAACCATGTTGTTTCGAGATGCTAGATGAGGAAGAAAACATACAGGAGGTAGATGAGGCAAAGGAAACTTTCAAAGAAGGTGCACAAGTTTTGCAGATATTTCTAAAAGAAGGGACATGATGTCTCTTAATGTTGGACTTTGCATCCAACTATTCGTCCAAAGCACATGCAGCAAGAGGATAGAAATATTGGCACAAGTGGAGCTATGGATTCGATTATTGATGTGAAAATGGAAGATTCACGTGAGGAAGAGTTGTAGCAGCAAAATTAGCCATGGAGGTAGCTTGGAAAGAAGTGGATGGACTTCTTAACACAGTAAGAAATACTCCTTTGTACATATGCACATTTTGGTTGTATGCATGTATTTCTGTTGAAACGTTTGATGAAGGATTGCAAAAAAATGTGGTTCAGTTGAAGGAATTTCTTTGTTGTTGCAAAATTTCACTGTGGAGGTTTAAAATATGAGTATGATACTCACTTGTATTGCAGCAATATCTTCTAGTTCAGGTCTTATAGTCATCCACATGTTTTTGGGATTATGTACTTGTTGGTACTTGAAAGGAAGAGTTGAAGGTGTACATGTGCATGGAATTTTTATGTGTATATAGTGAACTATAAATAGGTTCATTATAAATTGACACATGCACATGTGTTTTTCAAGATGTATCATGATTTTGTCGACTTGTGTCGATTGTGTTGCACACTTTTTACATTGATTTTGTGTCAATTGTATAGCACATTTTATGACGACTTGTTGTTGATGTCGCATTTTGCACGATTTACATTTGAGCCACCTTGGATAATTGATCAAGACAATGATGTTCAACTGACTTCTGGAAATTCTTGCCATAAATTTTTGAGTGAGTGAAGAAAGAAAGCCCTTGACAGGAGGATAAGCATCGAGGAAGGGAAGTGTGAATTGCTTTCTAGTTGTGGTTTAAAGTCATTATCCATGTAAGGCAAGTGTCTGGAGGCTGAAGAGAAGAGGGTGTAGTAATCTCATTTGTTGTATAGATCAATTTCAGTAGTCCAAGAGATATTTTGGGGTCCAAAATCATCTCATATGGTAGGTGTGATTAGAACTGGATCAAGGACCTAAGGATTAGCTCAAAATTAAAAGTTACAGGATTGGGTTGAAACTAATACGGTTGCATAGGTCCCATATTATTGATTTCGACGCCACAAATGGTTCGAAAAATGGAAAATGTATGAAGAATTTATTTCACTTTAAATGCCGAGTGAGTCTGGCGGAGCACTGAGGGGCCAACCCTCCTCCCATGGAACCTCATCATATGACCAGTGTGGGAGCTTAATGTTAAGAGTGCTTAAGGAGCCTAATATTAGGTTTAATATTTAATTAAGCTTCATTTAAGTGGAGTTTAATATGGAGGATATTTTGGAGGCGCTCCCAAATTTAGGCGGACTTCCACTTTTAGTGGAGTTAACTGGTAGTTGCCCCACATTTAGTGGAGGAAATTGGGGCAAAGTTGTTTTGGTCATAACTCCCCCAATATTGAACCAAATTAGATGATATTTTGGTCAATTTTGGGTCTCTTGGACCTCCTGAACACTTTGCGGTAGTTTTCACATCGAATGGAGGTGATCTTCAGTAGATTTTGATTTATGGAAGATGAAGGAGCCATTAGTGCTACCATGAGAAAAATTATGTTTGAGGCCTAACTAAGGGAGTTAGAGTCCTTTTCCAGAGTTTCAATAAAATAAATTGGATAACTCAGATGTTCTTAATCTGATGAAATGGTTTTTAGAGCCTGTAGAGAGCATTAGAAAGTCGAAAAGCTTCATTTAGTTTCTAGAGGTCATTTTTGCCTTCTTTTTCCAGCAGCAGCGTAGGGCCTAGCCAGGGGAGCTAGAGCCCATTTGCAGCGAACCAGTGGTCATTATTGACTGGAAATTTAATTTTGAATATAATTACAGAGGTTTCAAAATTTTTGAATAACTTCTAGAGGTAGAAAACTCAGCAGAGATGTTTTCTTTGACCCTAGTGCCAAGGGGTGTCGATAGTGTATGGAGGCGAAACCGGAGCAACCGGAGGCCGTTTTTGATGAAAAAAATGTTGAACTTGGCTATTTTTGAAATTTTGAAACAAATGGAAGTGGTTTCAAAACATTTTTATAACTTCTTCAGCGCGAGAAGTTGATGGGAAGTTTTGGGCAGCACTGGGCAAACCGTGGACCCAAGAATATTGGTCTTGGTTATGTGTAGTTTAATGGTGAAGACTCCAAAGCCATGAAGGCATGTGAGGCTATTTCAAAGAGAAATTTTATTCCAAGTTCTAAGATGCAAATATGTCAAATTTGTTTCAAAGATGATTGTCATTGCTTTAAGCCTTTGTTGCAGCAAGAAGATGGTAAACATGTAGCTTATGGCGAGCATGCAGGTTCATATAGTTTTCAATACAAGAATGATGATGTTAGTCTACAAATGAAAGATGAAGTCTCTACTAGTTCATCTCCTCAAGGAACCAAAAAGGATGAACATTCAAAGTAGTACAAGAGGTATAAATCTTCTGTTGATCAATTTGATTGTGTTTCTGCAAAGCATGATAATTTTTCATGCTTAAACGGAATAAATATTTTTTGTACATATTGTCGTGGATTTAACCATGTTGTTTTGAGATGCTAGATGAGGAAGAAAGCATACAGGAAGCAGATGAGGCAAAGGTAACTTTCAAAGAAGGTGCACAAGTTTTGCAGATATTGCTAAAAGAAGGGATATGATGTCTCTCAGTGTTGGACTTTGCATCCAACTATTCGTCCAAAGCACATGCAGCAAGAGGATAGAAATATTGGCACAACTAGAACTATGGAGTCCATTATTCATGTGAAAATGGAAGATTCACATGAGGAAGAGTTGCAGCAGAAAAATTCGCCATGGAGGTGGCTTGGAAAGAAGTGGATGGAATTCTTAACACAGTAAGAAATACTCCTTTCTACATATGCACATTTTGGTTGTATGCATTTATTTCTGTTGAAAATTTTGATGCAAGATTGCATATAAATGTGGTTCAATTGAAGGAATTTATTTTTTGTTGCAAAAATTCACCGTGGAGGTGTAAAATATGAGTATGATACTCACTTATATTGCAGCAATATATTTTAGTTCAGCTCTTATAGTCACCCACATGTTTTTGGGATTATGTACTTGTTGGTACTTGAAAGGAAGAGTTGAAGGTGTACATGTGCATGGAAGTTGTATGTGTATATAGTGAACTGTAAATAGGTTCATTGTACATTGATACATGCACATTTTTGTTTCAAGATGTATCATGTTTTTTGTCGACTTTTGTCGATTCTGCTGCACACTTTTTACATTGATTTTGTGTCAATTGTATAGCACATTTTATGACAACTTGTTGTTGATGTCGCATGTTGCACGATTTATGTTTGAGCCACCTTGGATCATTGATCAATATAGGGATGTTTAGATACCTTCTACAAATTTCTCACCAGAAATTTCTGAGTGAGTGAGGAAAGACAGTTGTTGACAGGAGGATATGCGTCGAGGAAGGGAAGTGTGAATCTCTTTCTAGTTATGGCTCAAAGTCATTAGCCATGTAAGGCAAGTGTTTGGAAGCTAAAGAGAAGAGAGTGTAGTACTCTCATTTTCTACATAGATCAGTTTCAGTAGTCCAAGAGATTTGTTTGGGTCCAAAAGCTTCTCATTTGGGATGTGTGATCAAAACTGGATCAAGGACCTAAGGATTAGCTCAAAATTCAAAGTTACAAGATTGGGTTGAAACTAAGATGGTTGCATAGGTATTGTCTTCTGATTTTGGTGCCACAAACGTTTCAAAAAATGGACACTGTATGTAGTATTTATTGCACTTTGAATGCCAAGTGAGTCCGGCGAAGCACGGAGGGACCAACCCTTCTCCCATGGAACCTCATCATATGACCAGTGTGGGAGCTTAATGTTAAGAGCACTTAACGAGACTAATCTCAAGTTTAATATTTAATTAAGATTTAGTTAAGTGGAGTTTAAAATGGAAGAGGTTCTGGAGGCGCTCTCAAATTTAGGCAGACTTCCACTTTTAATGGAATTAACTGGCAGTTGCCCCCCATTTAGTGAATGAAATTGGGGCAAATTTTTTTTGGTCATAAATCTCTCAATATTGAACCAAATTGGATGAAATTTTGGTGAATTTTGGGTCTCTTGGACGTCCTAAACACTTTGGGACAGGTTTTATATTGAATGGAGGTGATCTTCAGTAGCGTTTTCTTCAGGGAAGATAAAGGAGCCATTAGGGCCACCATGAGACAAATTCAGTTTGAGGCCTAACCAGGGGAGTTAGAATCCTTTTCCAGAGTTCCAATAGGCTAAATTGGATAATTCAGATGTTTTGAATCTCATGAAATTGTTTTTAGAGAATGTAGAGAATATTATAAAGCCGAAAAGCTTCATTTAAGTTCCAGAGGCCATTTTTGCCTGCTTTTTCCAGCAACAGTGTAGGGCCTAGCCAGGGGAGCTAGAGACCACTTGCAGCAAAACAGTGGTCATCATTGACTAAAAATATGATTCTTAATCTAATGAATTTTTTTTTAGAAAGTTTTGATAACTACTAGAGGTCGAAAACTCAGTAGAGATGTTTTCTTTGACCCTAGTGCCAAAGGGTGCCGACAATGTATGGAGGCAAAACCGGAGCAATCAGAGGTCGTTTCTGATGAAAAAAAGAGTTTAAATTGGATATTTCAAACATTTGGGAACCAATGGAAGTGGTTTCAGAACATTTTTATAATATATTCAGCTCAAGAAGTTGATAGGAAGTTTTTGCCAGCCCTGAGAAAACTGTGGAGGATAGCCTATTTTGGGGATGTTTTGCTTGATTCAAGCAATTTATCAGTTGAAATTTAGTGTCTGGTTTTTTATGGATATAGAAGTAGTGGTTTCAGTGATTTAAACAGAATTCTGAGGGAGTTTGTGCCATTTAGAAGCTCAGAGAAGCTTAGTGCACCGACATAAGGAAATGTGTTAACAGGAGCCTAAAGATGTTTGCAGAAATTGGACAACCATTAGAGGGATGTTAAATGGTATTCTAAACCATTTGAATCATTTTTTTATTTTTTGGTGTTAAGCATGAAAATTTTAAAAGAACAATTACTTTAATCCCAAAGAGTCGAGTCTAGTTGACAAGACTCAAAGGAGACGTAGCCAACGAGATTTCGGGTGATCTCCTATATTATATTGTTGTTGTGTTTAATGGTTTTATTGCTGAATTATGTTTCTATTATACATTTTAAATTACAGAAAGAACTAATAAAATTAAGACACATAAACAGTAAAAAAAATCATACACCACTTTCAAGTCAAAATTCCGCAAAACATCAAGTTCAAGATAGATCATTTTAATTAAAACTGAGTGGTAGGTTCTTAAACTCCATACAAGTTATCCATACCATTTTCAAATCAGGTTGGTATCAGAGCATAGTTTCTTGCTTGACAAAGAACTTTGTTTCTTGATTGTATAGCTTGAAAAGTGTTTAAACAATGTAAAAGATTGACTATTTTACTGTTTGCAAACTGATTGTTGTTTGATTTTTCTTGATTTTTGGGGATAGCTACTGATTAGCTAAGCCTTGGAGAGAACAAAAAGGAAGAAAGGGCTGAAGTCTTCTTCCTTACCCCAAAGACCCTTAAGGTCACTTTTGGAACAAACCCTCTTAACGATTTTTTGTTAATAAGCTCTTGGAGTTTGTTTGTTGTTTGTCTGCTTGAGTAATAGTTGGTCTTTACAGCCATTTGGTTAAAAAACCTTTGTAATTTTTTTTGAAAGCTTTGAGAACTTTTTTGAAGTTAATTTGTTCATTGACATCATAATGACAACTTCTACAGGTGAAGTTTCCTCCTTCACAATATTCTTCAATGATGATATGAAGCATGACTTTATCATATTGAAGGATATGGTGCAGATTCTATTAGGGAATAAAAGAGAAAGCACTGAACTTCATGAACAGTTGTTTGCCATGAAGGAAGAGAAGGAAGAAATTCTTCAAAAATTGCATGATATGTAGGTACAACTCCATTATGCTCAAGAGGCTTTGACCAAGAACATACATGAGGAAAAGGTATTCCATTCTAACTTGTCTTTAGTTTTCTCATTAGAAAGATGTGTTGGTTCTTTCGAAAAACATACAAAGGGAATAGTGTCCAAATTAATGATTAAAATAGGCTATGAAGGCAAGGGGTTAGGAAAGCATGCACAAGGCATGGTTGAACCTATTATTGTTGAGGAACGATGCAAGAATATTGGTCTCAGTTATGTGCAGTTTAATGGCGAAGACTCCAATGCCATGAAGGCATGTGAGGCTATTTCAAAGAGAAATTTTATTCCAAGTTCTAAGATGCAAATATGTAAAATTTGTTTCAAAGATTATTGCCATTGCTTTAAGCCTTTATTGTAGCAAGAAGATGGTAAACATGCAATTTCATACAGTTCTCAAGACAAGAATGATGATGTTAGTCTACAAATGAAAGCTAAAGCCTCTACTAGTTCATCTCCTCAAGGAGGCAAAAAGGATGAACATTCAAAGTAGTACAAGAGGTATAAATCTTCTCATGATCAATTTGATGGTGTTTCTGTAAAGAATGATAATTTTACATGCTTAAATGGAAGAAAGGTTTGATGTATGTATTGTGGTGGATTTAACCATGTTGTTTTGAGATGTTGGATGAGGAAGAAAGCATACAGGAAGCAAATGAGGGAAAGACAACTTTCAAACAAGGTGCATGTGTTTTTCACATATTGCCAAAACAAGGGACACGATCTCTCTCAGTGTTGGACTTTGCATCCAACTATTCGTCCAAAGCACATGCAGCAAGAGGACAGAAAGATTGGCACAAGTGGAACTATGGATTCCATTATTAATGTGAAAATGCCATATTCACATGACGAAGAGTTGCAACAGCAAAAGTCAACATGGAGGTGGCTTGGAAAGAAGTGTATTGACTTCTTAACATAGTAAGAAATACGCCTTTGTACATATGCACATTTTGGTTGTATGCATGTATTTCTGTTGAAAAGTTTGATGCCAGATTGCATATAAATGTGGTTCAATTGAAGGAATTTCTTTATTTTTGCAAAATTTCTCCATGGAGGTGTAAAATATGAGTATTATACTCACTTATATTGCAGCAATGTCTTTTAGTTAAGCTCTTATAGTCACCCACATGTTTTTGGGATTATGTACTTGTTGGTACTTGAAAGGAAGAGTTGAAGGTGTACCTGTGCATGGAAGTTGTATGTGTATATAGAGAATTGTAAATAGGCTCATTGTACATTGATACATGCACATGTGTTTATCAAGATGTATCATGTTGTTTTTTGACTTGTGTCAATTGTGTTGCACACTTTTTACATTAATTTTGTGTCAATTGTATAGCACATTTTATGAGGACTTGTTGTTGATGTCACATGTTGCACGATTTATGTTTGAGCTACCTTGGATCATTGATCAGGATAGTGATGTTCAACTACCTTCTGCAAAATTCTTGCCATAAATTTCTGAGTGAGTGAAGAAAGAAAGCTCTTGATAGGAGGATAAGCATCGAGGAAGGGAAGTGTGAATTTCTTTCTAGTTGTGGTTGACAGTCATTAGCCATGTAAGGAAAGTGTTTGGAGGCTGAAGAGAAGAGGGTGAAGAACTTTCATTTGCTGGGAAGATTAGTTTTTGTATTCCAAGAGAGCTTTTGGGGTCAAAAAGCTTCTCATTTCGGAGGTTTGATCAGAACTGGATCATGGACCTAAGGATTAACTCAAAATTCAAAATTACAGGATTGGGTTGAAACCCATATGGTTTCATAGGTATCATCTTCCTGATTCCAGTGCCATAAATGGTTCAAAAAAATGGCACCGTATGAAGAAGTTATTGCACTTTGAATGCCGAGTGAGTCTGGCGGAGCACGGAGGGGCCAACCCTCCTCCCATGGAACCTCATCATATGTGGGAGCTTAATGTTAAGAACTCTTAAGGAGCCTAATATCAGGTTTAATATTTAATTAAGCTTCAGTTAAGTGGATTTTAATATGGCAGAGATTCTGGAGGCGCTCCCAAATTTTGGCGGACTTCCACTTTTAGTGGAGTTAACTGGCAGTTGCCCCACATTTAGTGGAGGAAATTGGGACAAATTTGGTTTGGTCATAAATCTCTCAATATTGAACCAAATGGGATGAAATTTTGGTTAATATTGGGTCTCTTCGACCTCTTGAACACTTTGGGATAGGTTTAATATCGAATGGAGGTGATGTTCAATACCTTTTGCTTCAGGGAATATGAAGGAGTCATTGGGGCCACCATGGGACAAATTCAGTTTGAGTCCTAACTAGGGGAGTTAGAGTCATTTTCCAGAGTTCCAATAGGATAAATTGGATAATTCAGTTGTTCTAAATCTGACTAAATGGTTTTCAGAGCCTGTAGAGATAATTACAAATCCAAAAAGCTTCATTTAAGTTCTAGAGGCCATTTTTGCTTTCTTTTTCCAGTAGCAGTGTAGGGCCTAGCCAGGGGAGCTAGAGACCATTTGCAGCAAACCAGTGGTCATTATTAACTGAAATTTGATTCTAAATATAATGATAGAGGTTTCAGAAAGTTTGGATAACTTCTAGAGGTCGAAAAATCAACAGAGAGGTTTTCTTTAACCCTAGTGCCAAAGGGTGCCAACAGTGTATGGAGACGAAACCGGAGTAGCCAGAGGTTGTTTCTGATGAAAAAATAGTCAAAATTGGATATCTCAAAAATTTTGGAACCAATGGAAGTGATTTTTGAACATTCTGAGGACTTCTTCAGCTCAAGAAGTTGATGGGAATTTTTGGGCAGCCCTGGGCAAACCGTGGAGGATAGCCTATTTTGGGGATGTTGTGCTTGATTTAAGCAAATTATCAGTTGAAATTTGGTGTCTGATTTTTTTTGGATACATCAGTAATGGTTTCAATTATTTAAACATAATTCTGAGGGAGCTTGTTCCATTTAGAAGTTCAGAGAAGCTTAGTGCACCGATAGAAGGAAATGTGTTAACAGGAGCCTAAAGTTGTTTGCAGAATTTCGATAGCCATTAGAGGGATGTTAAATGGTATTCCTAGCCCTTTGAATCATTTTTATATTCATTGGTGTTAATCATGAAACTCGTAAAAGAACAATTACTTTAATCCCAAAGAGTCGAGTCTAGTTGACAAGACTCAAAGGACACGTAGCCCATGAGATTTCGGGTGAACTCCTTTATTATATTGCTATTGTGCTTAATGGTTTTTTTGATGAATTATGTTTTTGTTATACATGTTAAATTACATCAATAAAAATAAACTTAAGACACATAAACAAAAAAAAAAACATACACCACTTTCAAGCCAAAATTCCGCAAAATGTCAAGTTCAAGCTAGATTATTTTAATTAAAAATTAGTGGTAGGTTTTTGAACTCCATACAAGTTATCCACACCATTTTTAGATCAGGTTGGTATCATAGCATAGTTTCTTGCTTGAAATATCACTTGTTTTCTTGACTGTATAGCTTGAAAGGTGTTTAAACAATGTAAAAGATTGATTGTTTTATTGTTTGCAAATTGATTGTTGTTTGAGTTTGCTTGAGTTTTGGGGATATCTACTGATTAGCTAAGTCTTTGAGAGAAAAAAAAGGAAGAAAGGGATGAAGGCTTCTTCCTTACCCCAAAGTACCTTAAGGTCACTTTTAGAACAAACCCTCTTGATGATTGTTTGTTAAGAAGCTCTTGGAGTTTCTTTGTTGTTTGTGTGCTTGAATAAGAGTTGGTCTTTACAGCCATTTGGTTAAAAAATCTTTGTCATTTTTTTTGAAATATTTGAGAGCTTTGTTGAAGTTTATTTGTTCATTGACATCATAATGAAAACTTCTACAAGTGAAGTTTCTTCCTTCACAAGATTCTTCGATGAGGATATGAAGTATGAATTTATTATATTGAAGGATATGGTGCAGATTCTATTTGAGGATAAAAGAGAAAGCACTGAACTTCATGAATAGTTGTTTGCCATGAAGGAAGAGAAGGAAGAAATTCTTCAAAAATTGCATAATATGGAGATACAATTCCGTCAAGCTCAAGAGGTTTTCACCAAGAATATGCATGAGGAAAAGGTAATCCAATCGAACTTGTCTTCAGTTTCCTGATTAGAAAGATGTGTTGCTTCTTTCAAAAAACATACAAGGGGAATAGGGTCCAAATTAATGATTAAAATGGGCTATGAAGGCAAGGGGTTAGACAAGAATGCAAAAGGCATGGTTGAACCTATTCTTGTTGAGGAACGACCCAAGAATCTTGGTCTTGGTTATGTGTAGTTTAATGGCGAAGAATCCAAAGCCATGAAGGCATGTGAGGCTATTTCAAAGAGAACTTTTATTCCATGTTCTAAGATGCAAATATGTCAAATTTGTTTCAAATATCATTGTCATTGCTTTAAGCCTTTGTTGTAGCAAGAAGATGGAAAACATGTAGCTTATGGCGAGCATGCAATTCATACATTTTTCAAGACAAGAACGGTGATGTTAGTCTACAAATGAAAGCTAAAGCCTCTACTAGTTCATCTCCTCAAGGAGGCAAAAAGGATAAACATTCAAAGCAGTACAAGAGGTATAAATATTCTCATGATCAATTTGATTGTGTTTCTACAAAGCATGATACTTTAACATGCTTAAATGGAAGAAATATTTGTTGTACATATTGTGGTGGATTTAACCATGTTGTTTCAAGATGCTGGATGAGGAAGAAAGCATACAGGAAGAAGATGAGGCAAAGGAAACTTTCAAAGAAGGTGCATAATTTTTGCACATATTTCCAACAGAAGGGACATGATATCTCTCAGTTTTGGACTTTGCATCCAACTATTCGTCCAAAGTGCATGCATCAAGAGGACAGAAATATTGGCACAAGTGAAACTATGTATTCCATTATTGATGTGAAAATGGAAGATTCAAATGAGGAAGAGTTGTTGCAGCAAAAGTCGCCATGGAGGTGGCTTGGAAAGAAGTGTATGGATTTATTAACACAATAATAAATACTCCTTTGTAAATATGCACATTTTGGTTGTATGCATGTATTTTTATTGAAAATTTTGATGCAATATTGCATATAAATGCGGTTCAGTTGAAGGAATTTCTTTGTTGTTGCAAAATTTCACCGTGGAAGTGTAAAATACGAGTATGATACTCACTTATATTGCAGCAATATCTTAGTTCAGCTCTTATAGTTGTTAGTGTCAGTCTTTGCAGCCTTCCTCCAGTGATCAAACATGCTCTTACAAAGTGATTTTAAGGTGTCAAGGTCAAATTTTGTCATTTTAGTGAGTCTTCAAGAAAAATTTGGTCACTAGGTATTAGGTCTAAGGTTTGTTTTCACTCCTTTCAAAGTTGTCCAAATGTCGGTCCATGTCACCATTCAGCTGAGTGTACCATCATTCAGAGGGTTTTCATCATCATGTCAAGTTCCAATGGGTCATTTTACACCTTGTTCATGCTTCAGTTCTACCTAGGTAAGGTTCATTTCCCTCTCCTAGGGTTTTGGAGGTAATTTCTCTTGGATGGTCAAATCATCAGCAAAAATTGTATCCTGATGTTCATACACCTCCCCAAATCCTTAATTTACCTTATTAAACACTTCCCATCACTGAGATCCCCCAAATTCCTCATTTTCGCACAAACCCTAGTTTCTTGCTACAACTTGGCAATTTTCTAGGCTAGGCCTGTGTTTTGCCCTTTTGGACCCCTTCCCCTCACTCAATCTCTGAAATTCCACTTTCCCCTACTTCCTAAAATCTCTCCCTACTTCCCAAAATTTTCTCAATAATTTATAAGCCCCTTATCCCCTTCATTTCGCTTCATTTTGACAAATCCCTTGTTCCACACATCAGGATAGGTTTTACTCCAACGCTGTTTCCGAGCCATAAAAGATGAATTTGGCAAAACTGAGAGAGGTTTTTGTCCAAAATAGGCCAAAGAAGAAAAAACTCCTTCAATTTTTACATAGGTGTCATTTTTTTAGAGAAATGGAAAAAATACAATTGTCTCAGGAGAATTGATGCACCTTTGAAGTGACCTTGGGAAAATCAAGATTTATCCTATCTTGGCTGGCCAAATGACTTGATTTATGAGTCAACTGATAACTAGACACAAAGATATTTCCAATGAGATATCATGAGCTCAATTTGGAGTTGAGGAAGACCTTCAAAAGTTTATTGCAACAGCACTCTGCCTTGAGGCAGCCTCATTTTGCACATTTTGACCAGTCTTGGGAGATTTTATTTTGATAGGGTAAATGAACACCAAATTGAAAAATTCCAGTTGGGTTGGAAATTATACTCAATAATATTTCCAAAAATCTATCCTGTACCCAATTTGGACACCGGGATGGACTCCAAGAGCATCCTGTAAAAGGGCGCTACGCATTGGGTTTATGGCGCGACGCATAGAGCTGCAAGCCCAATTTCACCATAAACTTCTCCAAATTCTCCAAATGTGCTCAAATATGTGGTGTGAAAGTAATTTAAGAGTTTTTTCCATTTCAAGGGAATATTTTTTCTCAGAATTTATGGTATTTTAGTGTGTGAAAGCTCATCATTCAGTCAAAAGCACAAAGGAGACAAAACAAAGTTTAGAGTGATATGTCAAGTTTTACAAACATTACAAAGTGGGATTTCAAAAAAAAAAAAATTGAAACCTTTGGAATAAAAGATATTTTCATTTTTCAAAGTTTCATTTGCATGCCAAAGACATCAATGAGCCAAAAGAAGAGGTGTGAGGAGTGAAGGAAGAAGCTTGGAGGTAAAACTGGGCAAAGTTGGGTGCGCGGCGCATTGGGCAGCCGGCGCGACGCACTGGGCAGGTGCGGCGCATTGCGCCGGCCTCTGCAGTGTAAAAATTACACTGGCATGGCGCATTGGAGGTGCGCTGTGCGTTGGGTTAGGCACGCGACGCACATGGCAGAAAGCAAATTTTTTGCTATTTTTTCCAACTCGTCAAACTAAATCGGTCAATATTTATCCAAGTAGGTCCATGCAATCATTCCATTGCCATGAATATGTATTTGGTGTTTTTTGTGAGGAATTGAACACAAAAAAAAAAAAAAAACAAACCCTATTCTCTTATTGCTCCTAGGGTTTTAAGATTAGTTTTGGGTGTCAAATATGTCCACTTCCCTCACTTTGTTTTTCCCCTCCTCATTGTTCATTTGCTCACCACAGTCCCCTTTTCCCATTTCACCTTACATCCCTAAAGTCAATTATCCCTATCCTATTCCCATTGTCCCCATATCATGTGTGAATTTCCCTCAAATCCCAAGTTATCCCGAAAATTTAAGTGGCTGTCCCAACACACAGTTTTCAAACTCACAATTTCACTTGATTGTAGCCCATCACTTTCATTACCCCATTCCTCCATATTCCCTCCCATGTGACAAATATTTGGAAATCCAATCAAAAACACCAAATTCTCATACAAGACAACAGATACCTTGCAAATTCTCATGGATACGGATACTTCTTTTGACCGAGACAGTGATTCCACCATTGAACTACATGCACCAGGAGGGCACTAAAGCGTCGCAAAAGGCATGATAGACTCCAAATTTTGGCTGAAGCTTCTTTGGCCCAGAATAGTGCTTAATGAGGGACCTTCAGCCCAAATTTCAAGAAATTTGGGAAAAATTTTGTCAATTTTGAATTTTTTGGTCACAAAACAGATTTTCCTGCCCGACGCGTAGCACCACTTGGCGCACGCTTATAATTGGCGGCTCTTCAGGGGGGAAACTTTGCATTTCTGGATTTTTTATCAAAATTTATGCATTCTCATGGATTACCTAAGTATTTCATCAAGTTCTGGGTTGCCTAAAGGGTCAAAAACACCCTAAAAATGGCCTTTCTGCCACTTTTTGCACAGACAGGAAGCAGTGTTAGGAGATTGAACTTTTGGAGGGGAAAATGGCAACCAAATCTAGAAATTCCACCTGGTTTGGAAAGTATATAGGTAGAGATTTCCAACGAGATATCCTACACTCAATTTGGACTTTGGGAAGGGCCTCAAAATTAGCTCCAAACTTGTGCTATGCATAGAGATTTCAGGCACGGCGCATAGAGAAATTTGGCCTATTTTTCACTCAGCAGCTCAGAATTTCGCCTAGTTTTGGCCAGTTTCACTTTTTCATGTAACTCTTGATGTACCTTGATGTAATTTCATGAAAATGATGTAATTTTGGCACATTTTTACTCATTCTAGAAGATTCATTCACCAAAAGGTGAAATGTAAGTGAATGAATCAGTTTCCTGGCATATAGAGGCAAGTTGTTTCATTGCCTATTTTTCAGTTCCTAGTTTAGATATGGTTGAAACAACTCCTAGAATGATGAGCTCGACCCCTAGAGGCATGGGGAGGAGTTAGGCTTGCCTATATGATGTATTTTCTCAGTCATTTTCAGGGTTGGACACTTGGGATTGCTTGGCACTTCATTGTACATTTCATCTCTGCAATTTTGGCAAAGGAATAGACCACGGTTTTGCAGCACTCTTTGGTATCCTTGTGGCTTTATGTTTTGACGGTGTTTTTCTCTATGTGATTGTAATTTCACTGATGTTTATGTGCACCATTTTCCTTCTCCTTTCTTCTTAAACTAAACAAATGAGTTATAAAGATGGAATTCATTAGCTTGCTTTGCTCTACCTTCAGTTTTGTTTAATTTTCTGTGTTTTCATCTGTTTGAAGAGGATTCTTCAAACCCTCTTGCCCTCTTTAGCTCCTCACCTGTCTGAAAAATCCATTCATTCAATATAAAGTGTTAGTATGATTCTTTCGTCGTAAAAGATCACCTTAGCTATGCATATCAAGTAGCCCTAACATCAAGTATGGCTGCAAAATCTCTTTAATTTTGCTGCATAAAATTAGATCTAAGCATAAAAGACATTAAGAAGATAAAATGTAAAATGGCTCCATGCATCCAATGAACAAGACAAGAACAATGTATAAAAATAATCTTATATTATATTAAAGAATGGGGCACCTGAGAGGAAAACAAGAAATGTGTTTTCCAGTTCTCCTCAGTGGGATGGGTTCTTGGAAGTCCTCAGTGTTTCAGATCTAAAATTCCTCTCTTTGGTTAATGTGGAAAACCCTAACAAACATGGAACTCAATGGGAGTTCAAAATGCAAATAAAATTGGTGACCAAGAGTACATCTAGTGTGATCTAATGCAATGGAGGTGACTAATGAATGGGGAAAACCCTTCTATTTATAACAAAATATTGGGGTGTTCTAGAACTTGGTGCATGAATAAAATATTATTAATCACATTCTAGAATCACCCTTTAGGAATATTTTACTATATTTGTTGGAGGGAAAAGGGTTTTTGACTTGGGTCAATTCCTTTATTTATAAATAACAAATAAATAAATGATTTATTTATTATTTAAGGGAGATGAGGGGAATATAATTAAATAAATATTGTTTTATTTAATTATAAAAGATGATTTAGTCAAATGAACTAGGAATGGTATTTAAATAGTGATTTAAATAACTTATTCTTAGGAAATAATTAAATAAATAATAATTTATTTAATTGATTACCTTGTTTTGGGTTAAATATGACCAAGAAATGCAAACAAATGTGGTGAAAGCGATTTTACTTGGGGTAAAATTGGTCTTACATGGTGTACTTGGGTTCATCTAACGATAATGGGTTAGATGACCAAAAAATGGTGTAACAGATTGCCCCCCAACGTACGAGTGTTAGGAGAAAATCGTATGACCGAAGTACATTGTAAGAATTGAATCACGAAACAGTAAGATAGAAATGAAAGAGAGGAATGTAAGGTAATCTAAAGTGGTGGAGGACTAGACCCTGAGGAGACGAGACTTACAGGTGCAACAAGTCTCAAGTGTATGATGTGGTACCAATGTGAAAGGTGGCGGGGGAGGCATACCTATGCCCACCAAGACAATAGTACAAAGAATAAGGCACCCGAAAAACCACGGAACACAATAGTAAAACCAGTGTTGGCCTAAACATGAGCCATAAAACAAGAATGATGAATCCCACATACATGTGATGCCTGGAATAAGCGTCAGGACTTATACAATAATATGGTAGTACATGAGATACTAATACACCCAAATTCCCCCTACACACAGGGAAAGGCTCGCGAAATCAGACCGACACGTGCAAATCGAAGAAGTGCTACAAGCGATTGAGGCCGATATCATCAAATGAGAGGAGCTGCATCAAGGGATGGAATGAAGAAGTCATCCAGGTATGTGGGGGGCTACCTGCAGGGCCACCCCCTCATGAGGGTTGAAACATCTCACACACACCCAGGTATCACCAATAGCTGCTGCTGCATCACTGAACCATCAAGTGTATAGATCACGATCAGGCTTAAAAGAGCTCGAACCAAGGTATAGTGCCCCCTAGACCAGACTTCTGGATTAAATGTGTTGTTGTTGACAGAAGTAGATCTACCATAGGTGAGGAAATAAGGGAACTCCAAGTAAGGCATGAGAGAAAAGAGTGGAGCGACGAAAAGACGGACACTAATGATGATGGTGGAATGAGAGAAATGGAGGGGCGGTTGGACGACTTCCCTTTTTAGAGCATCAAGTGGATGAATGGCTTGGTAGCGACGGACACAATTTTGGGAGGGATAGTGGATAGGGGTACTGAAGGCCATAATGTGTGACGTGAGGGAGGGACCAAGCAAGAAAGGATGGAGGACTATGGCAGGGTACAAAAGGACTCGGGGTAGACTCCAGGAATGTGTTGGTGACTCAACGTAGATGCTCCAAACAAGGGCGACTTGGTGGTGCTGCCTCATAAAAACGGGACCAATGGGGAACCGTAAAAGCATGAGTAAAATAGGGTAAGTCATGACGAAAATCAACACGAATGAAGATGAGTAAGGAGGAAAAGTGGTGCCCCAAGCACAATTGTCGTAAGTGAAGAAATTCGATTTTGAGAAGAGGCGAACAGACCCTTCGTGGACAAAATGTGTCCTAGTGAAATATCAAAAAATAAAAAACTAATAGATACCCATTTGAGTGCTCGATGAGAGCTTTCCAATAGTGCAGACGGTGTGTCAAACGGGGCTACGGTTTGGTCGCAGCAGGCGAAAGAAAAAACAGGGGTTTTCTTCTAATAGGGTGTTTTCCCTCCAAAATCATTCATTTTCTTGTGCAGCTGTGGTGAATGTGGAGAGGAGAGAAGGCCCTAAATCTTGCGGCAATCGTAGCAGACAAACCGACCATTGGAATTGTGATCCGTCAGTTGGAGGTAAGAGGCCTAATCTTAAGCTTTGTTTTTGATGGATTCAAGTTGTAGATTAGGGCTTTAAATCTCAGCAAGTGCCCCTACTTCTCCTTCACGGCCGGGTCGCACTTTTTGGGGAAAAAACTATGACCTGGGATGTAGGTTTGAGCCTGAAAAGTGCGACCTGGGCCAGGTTTTGCCTGAAAAGTGCGACCTGTGAGAGGGATGGATTTTCAGTGCTATTCTGGACTGGGATTCATTTTTTGTGTGAGTTAATCTAGTTTTGATTATCTGTAGACTGAAAAAGATGGTGTTTTTGTGCAGATATGGCAGATATACGGATCAAATGGAGAGAGAGAGAGATCTAGGTACACTGCGGACAGAAATCGAAGCAGATCAGGGTGTTCGTCGTGCATTGGCTAGATTTGGGGTTCTGAAATTTTTGGAGAATCCTTTGATGAGGGCTGGTGAGCCCCTGTTAGCCCGGATTATCAGTTATTGGGATCTAGATCATGAGGTGTTTATAGTGCAGGGGCATAGGATCGAGCTGACAGTCCAGGATTTGTATTTCTTGACTAGACTCCCTCTATTGGGGATGGTGGGGAATACGCAGCCAGTGTTATCACGGGGGCGTAACATTATGGAGTTTGTGGAGCGACATTGTCGACCGAGTGTCCGAGTTAAAGGGACTCGGATATCTATTGGGGATCTAGAGCAGGGATAATTTTAGGGGCGAATTTTAGCCCAAGGGCGAAATTTAAGGGGTTTTAGATTTTACAGGGGCGAATTTTTTATATAGAACCTATTTTGTATAGTTTTGTATAAATAGCCCCAAAATTATTTTAAAAATAAATAATTATTATGGTTTAGCCAAAAAAAAGAAGTGCGGATAAACATGAAATGTTGGATTCGCCTTCGATTCACTGGTCTATGATTTTATCGGGTTGTATTCGCCCCGATTTACTAAGTTGGAGGGTTTTGGGTCTGCATTCGCCTTAATTTATGTTGATGATGCTGGTTCTGGGTTGCGTACAGATTTACGATTTATGCTAATGATGTTGGATGATGCTGGTTTTGGGTTGCATATGCCCTAGATTTACAGGGCAATGGAGATTTACTGTGATGATGCTGGTTTTGGGTTGCCCCCCTCTAGCTGAAATTTTGACCTCTTATTTCTGCTCCTTAAACACTGGAAATGGCCTCTGAACAGTCTACTGTTTATGCTCCGAGACTTGAGTTTCCACCATAGGAAATGTTCACAACTATAGCAGCTTCTCCTTCCTTGACCATACATTGAATAACGCATAGTACTAACCATATTTACATGGCCGAGAATGTACACATCAACAACAAGTTTCTCCTTCCAGAACAGACCGTAAATACACTGATTATGCCCAGAAATACTCTCAGGACAGACCCAAAAATCTTGCTGTACGGGCCTAAAAAACTTGGGTTTCATGCAGACATACCGAGGAAGATTGATTGGCTGCCTCTATGCTGGTACTGACATGGTTCAGATCAGAGGTATGTAAATAACTTGTAGCAAAAGAATTACTCTGTCTAAGGGCTAGTGTGACTGGGTGCAATCCCCGGGTGATACACTTATCGTTTCAATATTAGCTGAGTTTCCCAGCTTGGCTTATTTATCTTACTGTCCCCTCAATTCTATCTTTTATACATTAAACCTTTATGGGAATGTTGGGCAATGTTACAATGATTTACAGCTTCCTTTTATGCAGGACATGTTATGTTGTTTTCACTGTACTGTATGCATGATGTATTGGGTTGAGGCTTCATTTGAAATTGAATTGAATGATTTTTCTGTGGGGTCATTATAATTTTGAGCTGAAATGTTTTCTGTGTGCTCATCATGATTTTGAGCTGGAATGTTTTCTGTGCAGTCATTATGATTTTGAACTGGCAAAAAAGGTTTAGACGTACATTCGACCCATATCAAACTGGTTATAAATTTTTGCATTAGGATAGTTCAGGCATTTATAAGTCTTCATTTCCAAAACAAGTAAAAACTCATTAGTCTACAATATCATGTCTAAGTAGAAGAAAAGCAAAGAAGGATCTCAAGGTAGAATCAACATGGGACATGAAATAATGTTTTTAACATCATGGAGCTAGAATAGAGCTTGAAAGATGTCCATGTCGGAACTCAATTGAAGGACGAGCTGCCCATTTCGGCTAATTTGATCTACTGCCCCTCAATTATCTTTTTTATCCATTAAACTCTTATGGGTCTGTTGGGCCATGTTACAATGCTTTCACAATTACCTTCTATGACCTTGGAATAGAACTTGAAAGATGTCAATATCAGAACTCGATGGAAGGTTTAGCTGCCCATTTTGGCTAATTTGACCTACAGGCCCCTCAATTATCTTTTTTATCCATTAAACTCTTATGTGTCTACTGGGCTATGTTAAAATGGTTTCACAATTACCTTCTATGAGCTTAGTTATTAGTTTATGCTATTTGGATAGTACAATGTCTCAGTGGTTGAGAAGCGAAGGATCTGGGACATCGGATTTTGAGAGCACCTATTGTCTAGATTACTTGCTTCTTCCAACATGGGGGGGCGGTGGGGAATCGACTTGGGACATGCATTTGACACTTTCAACATCCAAGGGAAAGAATGGAAAATGGGAGATGTCCTCTGAATTGAGTTGAAGGTTTATTTGGAGATTTTGATAAATTTCATCTGATGATCTCTCAATCCTGTCTCTTAGCCGCTAGACCCTTATGGGTCTATTAGAACATTTTGTATTTCTTTTACAGTTTTGTTCTATGATCTTGTGCTTAAAGAATGTTGTCTGACATGATATCTCTGCAGAGAGTTAAGTGGCCTACACAAATTCAATATTCTAGCTCCAATATACAATCATATGAATGGTGAGGTGGCTTTACACACCTTTTGAGGCCTCAACCTCAATTCCATGTAATATGGAAATGTTGAAGTGCATGCTAGATAGTATCAATTCAATATAATAAGGAAATGTGAAGTGCATATTACATGTTATAAATTCTATTACAGAAATGTTAAATGTAAATTATATGTGGGTACTACCTGCAATATGTTAAGAGAAACCTAACCATGAGACATGTTTATGTTCTATTCTTGTCTGGGAACATTTTGTATTTCTTTTACAGTTTTTTTCTATGATCTTGTGCTTAAAGAATGTTGTCCGACATGATATCTCTGCAGAGAGTTAAGTGGCCTACACAAATTCAATATTCTAGCTCCAATATACAATCATATGAATGGTGAGGTGGCTTTACACACCTTTTGAGGCCTCAGCCTCAATTCCATGTAATATGGAAATGTTGAAGTGCATGCTAGATAGTATCAATTCAATATAATAAGGAAATGTGAAGTGCATATTACATGTTATAAATTCTATTACAGAAATGGTAAATGTAAATTATATGTGGGTACTACCTGCAATATCTTAAGAGAAACCTAACCATGAGACCTGTTTCTGTTCTATTCTTGTCTGGGAATTACATCAGGATTCAGTACATTACTAATGATACCCATTGTTGTCGTTGCAGGATATTCTAATAAATAGGCAATTTCCCAGCCCCCAGATTGACAGTGTCACCAGTGATAACATTATCGTGAATGTATTTAACAGCCTGGATCAGCCTTTCTTATTATCTTGATTAGTCATTTGGGTTCTCTCTTGTGTATTGGCTTATTAAGATTCATGGGTTCTTTCTTGATTTCTAATGCGTTGAGATCTTTAACACATTCTGGTATTGGCATGGTATCCAAGATTTCGTGGCAAGATGGAGTTTTGGGAACAAACTGACCTATAACACCAAAACATAACTTAAATATACAATTTCTAGGTGAATGACCAAATAGACAGCTAGTACTACTTTCCATCAATGTGTATACACAAAGCAGCTGGGGTATTTGGAGGGCTAACTGTTGCCAGTAGGCTCCTCATCCCTGTTCCGTTCCCTGCTCCTATTGGTGATATCACTCTGCTCATACGTGACTGGTACAAGACCAATCACACAGTAAGTTATTAATCTGTCCCGGAAACAAATTCATCTTTTGAATTTAAAGAGATTGACTACGTTCAACTTCACAGTGTCCACCAGAATGTTCTCTCATTGCATCAATCTCTGACAATTTTCTAGCTTTGGCCAAATCCTTAAGAGAACACTTGACATGGGCAGATTGCTGGGTAAACCTTATGTTGTTCTTATTAATGGTCATCGGCCAGCAAGTGATGCAATAATCACAATGGATGAAGGTAGATTGCGATTCTCTACAGCAAGGCACACTGCTAGACTTTTTGTGGATGCGTCTAGGTACCCAATGATCCACAAAATACATTTTGTTTTGAAATTATCTGATGGCATATCTTGCCCATTCAATTTGCTTACTTATATATCTAAAATGAGCCATCTATTTATCTGTAAGAAAACTACCACCTCCGGATTTCAAATGTGGGATTGTCATCCTCTTTGAACTTCAGGATCCAGGGTCATAAATTGAAGCTTGTGGAGGTGGAAGGATGTCACACTGTTCAAAATGTCTATGATTCTCTTGACATCCATATCAGTCAGACCTATTCTGTTCTGATCATTGCAAATCAGTAACCTCAGGACTATTACATGGTTGCATCTACTCGTTTTACTAGCTCTGTTCTCACTTGCATTGCCACTTTCCACTATAGCAATTCCCATAAGAAGGTTTCTGGACCAATTCGAGGAGCCCCAAAAGAGATTGTTGGTCTCTGAACCAGGCAAGATACGTCAGGGTTGGTGCTTGCTTTAGTTTGGGTCTAGCATCATGTGTCCGGAGAGGGATATTTGTATATATATTATAGATAGATAGATTCATGAATATGCTCATTTCTTAATGTTTTTAGCATTGTTGAGAAATATAGATAAAGGAACAATCATGGAAAGTGCGGATGGCTATGAAAATTTAATTTCCTAGAAGATTCACAGACAAACCAGGGGTGAATTCTAAAATATCCATCAAGTGCAGGATTGGTGGTAGTTACATCCATATATGTACTCTTGTTCTCAAATTTGAATAGCAATTGTTGTGCAGATGGAACTGGACAGCTGGTGCAGCTCGTCCCAATCCACAAGGATCTTACCACTATGGAAATATCACTGCAACTCTCGTCAAAATCTTCACTGCTGCCACACATGAGAAGAGTAATCACTGCAATGGCATGGGTGGAGCTCTAGTGGTGGCATTGTTGGCTCATTAATATTATGTATATATGTGCATCTATATGTACATATATGTTTGTGTATGTTTCTAAGTACCATGGGTATGCATACCCAGCTCTTGGATCTTTTGTACCTATTCCCATGTACCAGAAATGTATATGTACCCATATCCACTATACCCAGTAGAATGTTGTAGTCTGGAACACATCCACGTACCCTGCCATAACTTGGGAAAATTTGGAGATGTACCCTAAAAGTTGTCTTAGTTAAAACTTGAAAAGTTCCAGTAAGGTTGCATTTAGGGTATGTCCAACAAGAAACCCTAAGAAACCAATTGTTATTCTATTTTATACTTTTAAACCCTAATTTCTGTGTGGAACCCTACCTGGATTTGGCAATAAAAAACAGTTATTTCAGACATTTGGCAGACAAGGGGACTGTAATTGAGACTGGACCACTCATCCGGTGGGAATCCGTGATATGTACTTTAGAGCTCATTGTTTGGCATAGATCCATTGTCATTTTAGTCACCCGTTTGTGCTTTTACTTCCACATGCTCTGAGGATTTTGGTTGTAGGGCCTCGCATGGGTGTTTTGAACAGAGGGATTGAGATTAGAATAGTAGCATGGCGCTGTAATGGGCATTTTGGCCTACCAGACATTAAGGAATCAATAGTATGCCTGTGTTTTTTAATGGATATTGCAATTGAATGATGTAATGAAAACCCATTGAAAGAGATAAGGGGGATGCTGTTTTGGACAATGGAGAAGCTGCTGCTGCTCTTCTAGGTGTTATTGCTGATGCTTGCTCAGTTTCCGGGTGAGTTCAAACTTGACTTTACTGATATTTCTGTGAGTAAATGTCTTTGATTTGGCTTCCTTGCTCTCTGTTTTAGCTAAACACAAAGAAAAGAACTATGACAATGATCCCTGTCCACTGAACATTGCAATGATCACTGTCCACTGAGACTAACTATGTTTTCTGAGAACTTAACATAGAGAGTGTGTGAATGAGTTATTAGCAATGTATTCTCTGTAAATGTATATTTTTGTCTACTTCTAAAGCAAATATGGAAATCATGTTTCTGTTCCTCATTTTTTGATTTTCACTCTTTAATGCAGGAAAATTGCATTAACTCTACTGTGCCAGCGGAGGCAGTGTTTGCTCAGGAAGTTAAGAAGTTGCAAAAGGAGCAATTTAAGCCATTTGAGCAGGTGACATTAGAACCTTTTGAAAGAGATCATGCTTGTGTTGTAGGTGGCTACAGAATGCCCAAGAAACAGAAAGCAGCAGATGCAGCTGCGTGAAGGGGTTTCTGTGATCAATTAAAGAAACGAGCTCCTTGTCTCAGGAATGCAAAATGCAATCTTAGATCAAGTGATGCCTTCCCCTCTCTCTTCCTGAAATGAGCCCTGATGGACATTGGGAGGGGGGCAGTGACTGGGTTATATTATAAAAGTTTTGAACTGCTTTGCTTTGTATTTTTTTTGACATTTACATGAGCAAATTTTAATCTAAACTGAAAGTTGGTCTGAGAGTTATATGTTTGTGCAAAAACTTGATTCAACTACTTGGAGGTGTTAAGATGGAAATACTTTTAATGCTCTAGTGTTTTTTGTGTTTTTATTAGCTAGCTCGGTTGTCTTACTCTTTGCCTATAACTTATTTGGTTATGCTTTGAAATCTTTTTATATCTGCATATAATCTCAGTTGGCTGTACCAAGATGGGTTTCCTTGCTTTGAAATCTTTTTATATCTGCATATAATCTTAGTTGGCTGTACCGAGATGGGTTTCCTTAAGGCCTATAGTTTTTTACCTAGTAGGGATATGATCTGCATTTGTGTTTAGCTTGAGCAATTTTTATGTCAAAAGACTTGTGTTCTATGAAGCATGTGAACTTGTAGGCCAGTTTTGTGCTGAACATAGTTTGAAAGTACATTCCATGTTTGAAATATCCCACGTTCTTCAACAATTAAGAAAAGTGAACATAGATAATAAATTACTTGAAGTGAAGTTCAGTCATATGAGGATATCTTTATAAGATGGTTATTATATAATTATTGAGAGGAGCATTCAAATGAAGACATGCTCTTAAGATGGGCACTAGTCTTGCTGTTGTTGTCAGACATCATTAAAAACATATTTTCTGGGTTGTTAGACATCATAAAAATGATTAAACTATATGGAGGTATTAAGTAGGAAATGCTTTGAAAACCACCAGTTTTGGTGGCTTGGTTAATATTGATCTCCTGCCAGCTTTAGTTGTGTCACTCCTTGTCTATTAGTTGTATCAGAGATTTTTTTTATTTTTTTATTTTTTAATTTTTAATTTTTTTTTCTTTGTTTTTAATTTATTGAAATCTTTAATCAGTAAGGCATTATTTGTGAGATCTCCCCTCCTGTTCCACTGTGTGCTGTTTTGCACCATTGATTGGTGTTAGATGATAGAAATATTGTGTGATGTTGTACTGATCCCTCGCAAAAACCTACAGACTGTAGGGTGCCTACACCACAGCACATGTTCATTAAATTTAGAGACTGGGTGGGTGTCTCCATCAAGCGGGATACCAACTCTCATTGCCTTTAATTCCCTCCATGCTGCATGTTCAGTTAGCAGTGCCATTAAATCCAGAGACAGGCAAGTTCCTCCATTAGCTGGGATACCAGTTCTCATTGCCATTAATGCCCTCCATCATGTCGCTTGTTCTGAGCATGCAAGTGCCTCCATCAGGTGGCATATCAGGTCTCATTGTGCCATTAATGCCCCTCGATTCAAAGCACGATAATTCATTACGTTTTATAGGTCTCCATGACTTAGAGACAGTTGTACCATTAATGCCTGATTCTGAGCGCATGATAACCCCCCCTCAATGGTGGTGAGCTTAAGTTTGTGCTAGTCTGGTATTAGTCAGTTATAGATAAAGCTCTGTCTGCGCCGAGAAACAACTAAATTTTTTGTTTAGTTGTTTGCGTGTCGATACATTGCAGGGGATTTAGGGATCCAAGGCTGTGAATCTGCCATTCTTTCAAAGGAAACCTTGCTCTCTATAAATATACTCATCGAGTTTTTCTTAGTTTTTGGTAAATTTGGGTGCTCTGGTGTTTTCTACATTGTGAAATCTATTGATTGGTGCAATTAATGTGTAATGTTACTAATGTATGGTTGTTCCTTTATACTACATCCGGTTGTTGAGCATACCTTACAACACAAACATTTGTACTTCACTCATTTCACTAGTAGGTCTGAGAATGTTGGTGCAAATTTAGGACCCAGTTTTTAGTTTAGTAGGCCAAAAGGGTTGCACTTTACCATAGAACACGATTAGGTTTAAATAGTTTAGACAATAAAACTTGATTCAATAAATGATTATTTATTTTAACATAGTTTGTTACTTCCAAGTTTAAACCGAAATATAGGAAACATCTCTTTGGCATGTCCCAAAATATAAATATGTAGCTACAACATGAATTCCTATGTTGATAGGAAAAGCTTAACGGTTGTATTGTTTGGAATGGATGTAAGGAAGAGCTCAACTAACTATATTCATTCTGCATATGTTGTGATGTCTCTTGCTATAAACTTGGTACAACATGAAATAGTTAAAAGGATCTGTATGTCTTTACCTTGTTGACTATCGTTAACATAAAATCTGTCACATCATTTTTTAAGGTATTACGTCCAGTAAAATGATAAATATGATGGCGATTTGTAGACCCCAGTGACTCCAACAAAGAGTTTTTTGATAATTTCTAATACAAATGCAACCTCTACCATAGTTTGTCGTTCTTCAGGTGATTCTCTTGTGCATCCCAATCCCAATGCCACGAGTTTATTCACACAGTTTTGAGTATCTCATATTGCTCTAGTGCGTCAATATTTTCATCCCTCAACAGGTTGCTATCCGTCACTTCCCCCATTTTTATCGGGAAAAATCCATGGTCACCCTCTTAGGTAGGTTCCGTCCCCTCTACAAACATCACCCTTTGTTGACACAGTTTTTCCAAATCCATATTCTGTATTCAGGCCAACTAGTCATCAAATTTTGATTGAGGCAACTTAGCAATACTTATATAATCTGCTTTGCTCAATTTTGTGAAGTTCCAAACCTGGGGCAACATAGCCAATGGATCCTTTTAGACAAAGTGTGGAAGTGATTGAGTCCATCGAGTCTTGACAGACAAGTTAATTGTGCAATGCCAAAATCAGATAAATGTGTTGTCATATTGCTATCGAAAATGATATTGATGGGCTTTATATCATAATGCACCACTTGAACAAAACTTTTTCGATATTGCTGGGCTTTATATCATAATGCACCACTTGAACAAAACAATAGTGATGAAGATATTTTGTGATATGTGCTGTCTATGCATATCTGTACTCTGGCTTAAGTTCAATGCATACACATCTATCTTAGCACTCTACTCTCCAGCGGGATACAATTGATTTTCTAAGCTTCCATTTGACATTAGTTGGAGGACAAAAGCTTTGAAGTGAGGGGTTGAGCAACTTGTAACTCTAATAAGATTTTGGTGCCTAATTCTCCTAACCACATTGCATTCTTTTTTGAAACTCTTGTAAGTTTCTTCATTTTGCAACTTGAGAACCTTGACCGCGACATCTGTGCCATTGTGTAAATTCCTTTATAGACTGATCCAAAACTCCCAACTCTTTATCAAGTTTGCCTCATTGAATCCTTGAGTTTCTTTTACAAGATCTTCATATAAAATCACTGGTGGTCCAAATTGTAGTGAGAAAGCTCTTGGGAAACTTAAAATTTAGTCAGGTAACCAGACTCCAGAAGAATCCAGAGAGTAAACAACATATAAAAAGGTGCTGCCACCTTCAATTGGTACAATCACATTTTAGAACTGATTGATTTATTTCCTTCAAAGTAGTAGTAGGGGGACACAGAGGCAAAGCATATTTGCTGTCCACAAAGGCCAGGATTCCCCATAAATGAATTGAAAGTAACATTCACAAAAATCCTTAGATTGGGCATTTTCCCCTAAAATTCTTGAAAGAAAGGCTCAGAGAGTGAAGCATTTAAAATCACAAAAATCCCTTCTCTGGGGATCCTTAAATTTTTGAAAGAAAGGCTCATAGGGTGAAGCATGTCTAAGTTTTTGAGATCTATCCTACAATTTTTTGAATTCACCCAACGAATATGAAAATTGGACCTTGAAATGTATTATGAGAGAGATTGAGTTTAACTAGTCCCGTGTGGCTTCCGAGTGCATATGGCATGATACCAATCAACTGGTTGAAATTAAGTACTATCAATAGTTTGAATGACATGTCTCTTATCTAGAGTGACATGTCTCTTGCTCAAGAGACGTTCTCCATTAAAAAACTCTCATTCACAAAATGTGATCTTTCAACATGAAAAATGAATGATCTCTCACAAAAATGGCATAAATGGATTTTCACACATATGTGGCATAATTGGTCTTCTTGAATACGTTGATCAGATTCAAGTCATACTCATCATCAGTGAGATCGTCTCGAAATCCTGATTTTAATGGCTGTAAACACAACCACTTTCTATGAAATTCTGATGCTAATGGCTGTGAACACAACCATTGTCTCGAAATTTTGATGCTAATGGCTGCAAACACAACCACTTTCTATGAAATTCTGATACTAATGGCTGTAAACACAACCACTTTCTATCAAAGTGTCAACATGGCCCATTTTCATCACTGCATCATCTCGACTTTTCTGCAAGACTGAATTCACCCAACAACTATGAAATTGGACCTTGAAATGTATTATGAGAGAGATTGAGTTTAACTAGTCCCGTGTGACTTCCGAGTGCATATGGCATGATACCAATCAACTGGTTTAAAGTAATATCAATAGTTTGAATGACATGTATCTCTAAAGAGTGATATGATGTCTCTCTCTAAACCCTTATCTAGAGTTACATGTCTCTTGCTCTCTTTTGCTCAAGAGACGTTCTCCAATAAAAAAACTCTCATTCAAAAAATGTTCTCTTTCAACTTGAAAAATGAATGATCTCTCACAAAAGTGGCATAAATGGATTTTCACACATAAGTGGCATAAATGGTGTTCTTGAATCTCCTGATGAGATTCAAGTCATACACATCATCATCACGATCGTCTCGAAATTCAGATTCAAGTCATATTCATCATCATCATCACGATCGTCTCGAAATTTTGATACTAATGGCTGTAAACACAATCACTTTTTTTCAAAGTGTCAACATGGCCCGCTTTCATCACTGCATCATCTCGACTTTTGTGCAACGACTAAAATGATGAATTTCCTGCAAAGGTTCAAATCTCAATGTCCTATTGCAACATACAAGAATTTCCTACAAAGGTTCAAATCTCATTGTCCTATTGCAACATACAAATATCACAAACACTTGGAACATACATCCATCCTTTTGTCAAAACAAAAATAATCAAAGTGGCCAAAAGCATCAATATGCCTCCAAATATGGCGATAGCTTGAAAATTGGTTGGTCAAATGACAAAACTGGCTACGTGTTCCTTGCGAAAAATCATGAAATTTGAATATAAAGTTGACTATGTTTTGAAATTGTTAAATATGGGCCTCTAGGGAATCTAGAGGATCCTTTGCGGATTTTTTCCTCAAGGTTCCATTTCTCAACGTTTTGCCTATGGAATATTCATTGCTCAAATCAAATAAATGTCTACGCTATCAAATTCTTGGCAAAAATTCGGTTCACATGAGTATAAACTTACATATTTCTGACCATGAAACCCTGGGCATAGGCTCATGGTAATATGTTATGCAACCAGCTCACAGAACAATAGAAATAACATATCAACAACTTAGAAAATATCCTCTTAACAATATAGTAAAATCATTTTCTTATTATAGAATTTTCTTGGAAAAGAATTATTCAGAGTTGGGTGCAAATGCACAATGTTGTGTAGCATTAGTGTGATAAATATGGGATAGTGCAAAGCATAGTTTTGAAGATTAGTCTAAGTTGACTCGTACCTAATCAACTCAGTCAAGTTGATTGTTGGTTGAACGGTTAATTGTTGGTTCAATGGATAGAAGATCTTGCAGGCACAGATACCAAAGGGGAAAATGGAGCCCATCATGGGGTACTCTTTGTAATTCTCCACCACTGCTACCTTCCATGCTTCCTCAAACTCCTCTCCAACCTCAATATTAGTGCTAGTAGTAGCATGAGCAACAACACTACGCTTAGCAGAACTAGAAGAACGCGTTGTCCAAACTACACGAGAACTACTTCCCTCACAAGTCACCATGTGCCATGCTTGGTCTCGGTGTTTCTCTTCCTTCTACTCCTGGTTCAACTACCATATCTTCATTGGAACCAACACCTCGAACTCCACTAGACAACGATTCACCATTTTGTAGTAGTGATTCGCTATTTGTACTAGTGATTCGCCATGATTTTACAAGATAATATAATCTCATGAGAGATTCGCCAAAAAATTATATATACATATTATATTATTAATAAAATCGCCTTCCATTTTTCCTATGTATCATGGGGATTCGCCTATTTATTATATATATAAATTTAGGGGGGTTCTTAAAAGTATCCCTGATCTAGAGAGGTTGGAGACCTAGGCAGTGGCCGCAACAGTGTTGCGGATCGTGGGTAGTTAGGCGCTCCATCACATCACTGGAGGGAAGATGATGATTGTAGAGAGTGTGTTGGGTGGGACCTACTATGGGTGGGCCCAGATGATGTTGGTGTCATTGAAACGATAGTTATCGCTATGTAGGCGGCAAGTGAATCATGATTGTGCGTATTAGACAGTATTTTGATCTTTCTTCTTTGAGAAGATCCCGACCTTATGACCTTGCATACAGTTGCTTGATGGGGGCCCGAGAGAGCCTCGGATGCGTCGGTGGGGACGACTACTGAGTAGAGGAGGAGGAGGGGCGGTCGGGAGGGTGTTTCGACTAGAGTTCTTTGCCCATTGGGACCAGATGCCGTTATACATTGAAAATTATCCTTATAGTGGGATGAGTTATTGGGGAGATCCAGACTTGCTGCTACCACCTGGGCGAGTATGGGGACCGGATCGTAAGTGACAAGAAACTAATCTGTTAGGTTCCTTTTTATAGTTTGTGACTAGTATTCATGGTACTAATCTTTATATTGTTTAGGATGCAGATATAGCTCCGGTTAAACCAGCTGGATATACGGGACGACCAGTAGCAGCGGGTGCTACAGGCGCAAGTGGATCGAGGACAAGACATAATGAAGAGATGGCCACACTGGTGGAGGATCTCCATCGTAGATGTGAGGGACTACTGACCGATGTGTCAGAGCATGGATTGCAGGATTTAGACAACTGATACATAGAGCTATGTATTGGTCTCCCCTCGGAATGGCGAGGGATCATGCGATGCATGGCAATGGCCGGGCAGACGGTGCGTGATATACGAGCTGCAGGAGCAGAGCCGTTGGCGTGGGATCCCCCGGATGGTGATTAGATGTGGGGCAGGTGGTGCCCCCTAGTAGTGATGTAGGGGCAAGTGGTGCCCCCCATTTTGTAGTAGTGGTTTTTGGAACATGCTATGGGCATGTTATATGTTTCAAAGTATATGGACTTTAAAACACATGTTATATATATATGAGTTTTATGTGTATGTTGTGGATGCTGTTGTCTTATGTGTGATAAATGCCAGTCGAGAACATGGTTTGCAATCTGATCTACGTAGTGATTGTGACTTCTAGGGATGTGGTTGAATGAAATAAATATAAATTCTCGTATCAAAAGTCTCACCCATAAATATTGTCTAAACAGGATAGGATTATGCACACGGTAGACGCCATTAAGTTGTAAGACAATAAGCAGGGAATCTAAATAAACTTGCAGATGGAGGATACGATGGGAGAGAGCGTCAGCTAGGAGACCACGAATGGCATCATACTCGGCCTGTTTATTGGTGGCGGTGCCAATGCAGACCCCATTTGCGAGAACAAGGGTATGCCAAGGAGTAAAGATGGCCCAGGCAGCTGAGGCAAGGTTTCAAGAATACCAACTCGCGCCATCGGCGTAACCAATGTAATGAGTGGACGAGAGGGTCGAGGGAACAACATCACAAGAGAAGAGAAGTGAAGAAGATCAGGGACTTGTTTTGTGATGTACATCATAGAGACGAATGGGAGTATCGGGTTTAGGGGAAGAAAGGGGAAGGTGGTGGAAACCAAAAGAGGCTGCAAAGCTACCGAGATCATCATTCATGGTGGAAAGGCGCAGAAATGGGTCATCACGGGAGATGATTGAAGAGCAAGTAAAAATATGGTCAAAACATGAAGAGCCCAAGGATGGCGCTGAAGGGGGATCAGATGAAAAAGGCGGAGTGGATACGGAGGGGATGTACTCCAAGGGTTGGGCGGATGATGATAGGTACAAGAGAGGAGCAGCAGATTTGGACATCTCAACATCGGGGGGAGGGATGTCAATGGTGGCCAGAGGATCCTCGAGTAAACTCAACGCATACTGAGCGAGGATGGGCGAGGCAGATTGATTTTGTTCCACTTCATACTCGCGAATGACCTCTAAAGAGGCTTGGTAGTGTGTGAGGTGAGGACAATGGTGAGAATAATGGCCATGGACACCACATAAAGTGCAGGGTTTGTTGGTGTGAAGGGCCTTTGGGTTCCTGGTTATGGGGGCGGGGGAAACAGATGTTTCCGGGGTTGACGAATTAGGGAACGCGAATTTGACCATGGGTTGGATACGAGGCAACTCAGGACAAGTATGGGTGGCGTGACCGACAGCATCACACAAAGCGCAAGGCTTGGTGGGTGGAGGGGGAGTAGGATCGGGAGCGGTGGCTTTATCTTTGGATGCCCCCCTATGTGTTTTTCTTTTCTTACCCGTAGCAGTCTTAGCATGAGGAGGGTCGTGTGACGGTGCTAGAGGTACCGTGGTGGTGGGAGAAGCAACGGGAATCAGTTGAATTGGTGTCACAGTAATGTATGGTTTAGGGTGGCCGAGAGGGGTTGCGGTTGGAGGAGTAAGATACCATACCGGTATGCCCAAAGTTAAATTAGGTAGGGAAAGGGTGGCCATGACAGGAACCAAATAGATGCCAGGGGGAGGGCCAAGGAAAGGGATTTGACCGGCGGAGTAATGGCCACGAGGGATGGTGTCTAAATGGGGGATTCCGGAGGGAACCGAGACAGGAGGATAAGGAGGTTCCGAGGTGTGAGGGGGAGGTGAAGGACCCGGTGGGATAGTTTGAAATAACTGAGGAGAAGGGCTAGGAGTAGGGTGAGGCGGATGAGGTGGAGGTTGCTGACTAGCCGGAGCTGGTTGCGGGAGGGCAGCCTAAGACGATTGCATCATGCAAACATTCACCGAGCTAGCATTAGAGATAGGAGGAGGGGGGGGGACCGGGGAAGGTGCCAAGAAAAGAGGAATCTTTGTAGACGCCAGGGGAGACACTAGTCAAAGAATCGACAGTTTTCTTATTGGTGATAGTATAAATTGTGGACTCAGGGGAGGTTTGAGATTTAGGTTCATGATACGATAACTGGTCAATGGTGACGATCTTGCCATTATGAGGGAAAAACATCTTGCGGTGGACTGCGGATGGGACGGTAGACATGGCATAGGTGTAACTACGCCCCAAAAGGATGTTGTAGTCAAGAGGGGCATCGATAACTTCAACGTCGACATATATAGTCTTACCAGCAAGGGTGATAGGGCAGTTACGAAAAAGACCAATGGGTTGGGAGGCATGGCCATCCCACGCATGGAGGGTGATGGTGGAAGGGGCCAGCTCAGGGCATCCGAGTTGTTTCCAAACCGAAGCGGAAATTACATAGGTAGATGCCCCCTCATCAATAATACAGTGAGCGACATTGGCATTGCAGATTTTGACTGGGATTTGGAAAGCGACTGAAGGAGGAAGAGGGGGATGGTCTGACTGACGGGCATCGAAAACAATTAGTAGGTCATCAGCAGGATCTACAACACCCACGGTAGATAGTAGAGCTTTCTTTTGAGAAGGACACGACTGGAGGAGTTCCAGTGTTGAAATGGCAACTAGAGATTGTGCCATATCTGTAGAAATTTGCTGAATAATGATTAATTATCCACCGAGACTATCCTGATCACATACAATTCGAATTTATATGCAACACATAATCTCTTCCACTCAGATCATCAAACATGCGGAAATAAAATCAAGCGATAACACATCAAATCATCATACACATTAACACAGTATGTATGAGGAAAGCTTATAGCTGAAAACCCCGCAGCTATTGTGTATATTATAATGGAGAAATCATGTAACAAACTCAGTACAATACTCCTCACAAGTACTCAGTACTATCTCATGAAGTTACACACAAACTAGCTTGGTTTTGAACATGTTACTGGTTCAAAACTCACCACTAATTGCCTTGCCTCTATTGCCTGTTTCAATGCTATGGGATGGCCTCTTTATATAGATAAACCACCAGCCTGAACTGCGCAATCCTCATGGGCTTACTCCACCTATCTGTGTGTTGCAAATAGCAACAGTATAGTCACAACTGATAGCTAACTCCACCCTTTCATCTATCTCTTTCACTGGTCTCCACTGAACTGATCATGCACTGTAGTGAAATGATGTGTTATTGAGTTGAATAATGAGTTACTAATTAATGAATTAAATAATATTTAATTCACTCCACTCATTACTAGTTGATTAGCTAGTTAAACTAATCTCAACTAGTTCAACTAAGTTAAACCGAACACAACTCCACTAGTTGTCTCATTAACTCCACCAAACTTCTGCCACTGAAGTCCTAACTGAATTCAACCATGCATGTGCTCACCAAACCCTTAGGAATAGCGTAATTCCTCTGTCAGATGCATGAGCCACTTCCAAGGCTCGAACTGAAGTGCTCCAAGAGAGTAAACTAAAGTTTATAGTCCAAATATTATTAAGGGTAAATAATATTTGACTTCCCTATTTTTAGGATAGGCAGTCTAAATATAGACTTCGACCTATCGACCTATAGGTCAAAAAATAGAGTCCCATCTATTTTTACCAACATGACCAATACTCCAAGAATAACATACTGCAATCCCCGGACCATGCTCCATATGTCTAAAAATAGACATAGTCTAAAAATAGATTTTGCGCCAGAATTTGCCTGCGGGCCCACTTAGTGAAAGCGACTTCATTTCACTAAGCTCCATCATCTTGCTGCATTTTCAACACTCCCTCTTAGCAAGATATGGATTATCTGCAACCCCTATTCTGCCTCTGTGGAATTCGAACTTGCTCTTGGTGAGCGCCTTCGTCAAGATGTCGGCATCCTGATCCTCCGTGGGAACATATGAAAGCATCATGATTCTCCGCTGAACACAATCTCTGATATGATGGTACCTGATGTCGATGTGTTTGGACCTATCATGAAATATTGGATTAGCTGAGAGCTTGATGCAGCTCTGGTTATCACAGTAGATCACTGTAGGCTCCAAATGCAACCTGAACAAACCTGCGAGGATCTTCCTCATCCAAATAGCCTCACATGCAGCCAAGCTAGCTACCATGTACTCGGCCTCTGCTGAACTGAGTGCCACGGATCTCTGCTTCCTGCTGTACCAGGAAACTGCTGTCGACCCAATGCTGAAAACTCCTCCAGAAGTGCTCTTCCGGTCTATTGGGCTCCCTGCCCAATCTGCATCAGTGAAACCAGAAAGTTTCACTCCATCCTCCTGTCTGTACCATAGACCATATCCCGATGTGCCTCTGATATAGCGCAATACATGCTTGCCCGCCTTCCAAAAGAGCTTGGTAGGCTTAACCATAGCTTGCGAAAGCTGGTTAACTGCATAGCATATATCGGGTCGTGTATTGAACAGATACCTAAGCGACCCCACCAACTGTCGATAGATAGTGGCATCCACTACCTCCGCTGAAGTAGCATCCTCCTTCCTCCAACCACCAGGAAGAGGAGTGTCAACAGGCTTGCAGCCTTGCATGTTGAACCTCTCCAGAATCTCCTAGGCATACTTGCCCTGAGAAACAAACAGTCCTCCGCTGCGCTGCCAAATCTCCAATCCCAGGAAATAATGAAGGATGCCCAAGTCCTTCATCTCAAGCTCTCGTGCAAGATCCTCCTTGCATGAAAGTATCAACTGCTCATCGCCAGTCAAAATCAGATCATCTACATACAGTACGATGATCAACAGCTTCCCCTCCACCACAATCTGGTACAGGTTTGGATCCGCCTCACTCTTGGAGAATCAAAGCCCGGTGAAGTAGCTGTCTATCCGAGTGTACCAAGCACGAGGTGCTTGCTTCAGCCCATACAGTGCTCTCTTGAGTCGGCACACATGCGACTCACTGCTGAAGATCTCGAAACCTTCAAGCTGCTCTATGTACACCTCCTCCTCAATAAATCCATTGAGGAACGCAGTCTTCACATCCATCTGATGAATGTGCCACCCCATCTGCGCTGAGAGAGCAAGGATCGTTCGTATGGAAGAGTACCTTGCGACAGGTGCAAAAGTCTCCTCATAGTCAATCCCCTCGATCTGTGAGAAGCCACGGGCGACAAATATCGCCTTGTACTTCTCCACACTCCCGTCAGCCGCCTGCTTCACCTTGTAGATCCATCGCGAACCTACAACTGATTTCCCAACCGGTCTTGGGACAATCTCCCATGCACTGTTCCTGATGATCGAATCATATTCTTCGATCATGGCATCAACCCATGCGGGTTCCTCCACAGCTTCCTCAAAAGAGGATGGCTCAGTCACAACACATTGACTCATAAGAGCCATGTATCCAGTGTACCGATCCGGTGACTGTCTCTGTCTGCGCTGTGCTGTAGGTGGTCCTACAACCTTCTCTGCATCCCGAGCCAGTCGCTCAGCTTCTGTAGTGCGCATGCGCCCTCTGATGGTTGGCGCTGCCTGGGTGGTTTCTTCCACCTCCCGAACCTCCTCTTGTGGCTGATCCACATCCGGAAGCTCCTCCTTAGGAACTAACAGCTCCTCATCTGCATGCAAGTGTAGCTCCCTCTCAAGCGAACACTGCATGGCTTTCTCCTCCTGAAATTTTATATCCTGTCGCACAACAGTCTTGCGACTGTCTGGCACATACACTCGATAGTTATGAGGTGTATCAGTGTACCCCACAAATATTCCAACTTCAGCAGTTGGATCCAGCTTCCTTCTCGCATCCTTCGTCACATGCATGTAGACAGGAGATCCAAAAATCCGCAAATGGGAAATATCGGGCCTCTTGCCAGAATAAGCCTCCTCTGGTGTACTCATGCCAAGAACCTTGTGAGGACAACAGTTCTGCACATACACTGCTGTATTGCATGCCTCAGCCCACAAGTGAAGGGGTAGGCCCTGATCATGCAACATCGCCCGTGCAGCACCCACGATCGTTCTGTTCTTCCGCTCAGCCACCCCGTTCTGCTGTGGGTTATGGGGTGCGATGAGCTCTCTCAGAATCCCTTCTGCGCTGCAGAACTCCTTGAATTCAGCCGAGATGAATTCACCACCGTTATCACTCCTTAGAGCAATCACCTTCTTCCCCGACTCCTTCTCGACCAGTGCTTTAAACTCACAGAACTTCGCGAATGTATCGCTCTTCTTCTGCATGAAGAAGATCCAGCACTTTCGAGAGAAATCATCAACAAAGATCACATAATACTTGTGCTTTGCTGTCGAAGCAACTGAGAAAGGACCACACACGTCTGTGTGAACTCTCACAAGGATCGTCGTGGCGCGACTATCCTTCTCGTGAAAGGTGGCTTTCACATACTTCCCTAAAGTACACCCCTTGCACTGATCTGACTGCGCAAGAGTGCCCTTAGGAAGCCCAGTAGAAATCTGCTGCAGAATATTCAAAGCTCCATGGTGAAGGTGGCCCAATCTCCTGTGCCACAGTTCGCCCTCATCATCCCGGCTCACCACTTCTCCCGCCTTGCATGCCATAGCTGCGCAGCCATCTACCTGCAACTGATAAGGGTTCTTGGTTCGAACCCCTATCTTCCGGGTCTCTCCAGTAGTCTTACTGCGCAGGAAGGATTTTCCTTCGCTGAAGACCACATCATACCCCTTATCCTCCAACATCGCCACAGAGATCAAGTTCTTCTTCAATCCAGGTACATGCATGACATCCTTTAGTACAAAGGGTTTACCAGACTCCCTTTGAAAGGATATGGTACCGATACCAGTCACACTGTATCTACCATCATCGCCCATCTCGATGTGCACACCTAAATCTTTGTCCTCCAGATCTGAGAACAAATCCCGATCTCCCGTCATATGAAATGACGCACCGCTTTCCAACAACCATACCGATCCAACCACACTTGAAACCAAGCATGCGATCAGTGAAAAGTCAAGCTCGAACTATGAAGCCAAAGCTTCTCCATCTGCAGATCTTCCCACTTGCTTGTTCTTCTTTTTCTTTGGACAATTGGTAGCATAATGTCTGTGATCATGGCAGTGAAAACACTTCACTTTCGCCATATCCTACTTCTTTCCCTCTGCACCGGAATGAGAATTTTTCTTACCCTTCCCTTCTTTTCTTTAGCCACCAAAGCGTAGTTTTCTTCATCAGCTCCCTTTGATGAAGATCCATCCCGAGTAGTCCTCTTTATCTCCTCCTGCATGAGATCCACTGAAGTGCTCCCATCTTGGCGGCCCTATACGGCCAGTTGAAACTATCTTGATATGAGTGCCAAGCCTTTGGAAGACCAAGGAGAGCTAGGTCGACCATGTCCTCATCTTCGACAGTCACCCCCACACTTCCCAGCTCATCTCTGCATTGAGTGAACTTCGTGAGGTATTTGGCAATACTATCACCTTTCTCCATCTTGATGTTCCTGAGCTTATCTTTGAGCACCAGCTTCCTTTGGTCGCTCTTACTCTGGAATAGATCCGTCAAATCTTTCCACATTAAATATGGAGTATCCTTTCCATGTAGGCTGGATACAATATGATCCTTGATGCCCTCCAACAGGATCCTTCGACACTTTTCCATCTTCTTTTTCCATGCTTCGACTTCAACAGGATCAGTGGGCTTTTGGACATCTGTATCTACGAACTCCTTCAGACCATTATCTTCTAATACTGCTTCCATCCGATCCTTCCATGCAACATAATTCGAACTGCCTTCAAGAGCATATTCGAGTCGCAAACCATTGAAAGACATTTTCAACACCGGCACCAAGAAAACAAAACTGCTGCAAAATTTCAAATTCCACCTCAAGGCTCAGCTGCTCTAGATCTGTGAGAACAAATTATTTCTAGCATAGAGATTGACTGCAAGGGGCATTTACCAGACCTTTCACTTTTCGAAGAAAGATGAATCTGGAGGCTACCTGGCCCGCATGCAGACTCTGTCTACCGAAATAAGTTTGTAATCACTGTGATGATCAATCTCTACTTCAATAGCTTCGATATGCCATGTAGAATTTTTACGAAAAATGATTAATTATCCGCAAGGACTATCCTGATCACATACAATTCGAATTTATATGCAACACATAATCTCTTCCACTCGGATCATCGAACGTGCGGAAATAAAACAGGGATAGCACATCAATTCATCATACACATAAACACAATATGTAATGGGGAAAGCTTATAGCTGAAAACCCCTCAGCTATTTTGTATATTATATGGATAGAACATGTAATAGTACATAGCACAATACTCCTCGCAAGTACTCAGTACTATCTCATGCAGTTACACACAAACTAGCTTGGTTTTGAACAAGTCACAGGTTCAAAACGCATCCACTAATTGCCTGCCTCAATTGTGCAATCAAGGCTAGTCTAATGAGAGATCCAAGGTTCGAATCTCCTTGGCTTGACAGCGCAATCCTCATGGGAAATTTCCTCCAAGTGTGTTGCAAATCTCATGCACAACTAATGTCACAACTGATAGCTATCTCAACCCTTTCATACACCTCTTTCATGGTGTCCCTTGTTTGTTCATGCATCAGTAGTGAAGCTTGATGTGTACTTGAGTTGAATAATGAGTTACTAATTAATGAATTAAATAATATTTAATTCACTCACTCATAACTAGTTGATTAGCTAGTTAAACTAATCTCAACCAGTTCAACTAAAATAAACAGAACACAACTCCACTAGCTGTCTCATTAACTCCACCAACTTCTGCCACTGAAGTCCTAACTGAAGTCAACCATGAATGTGCTCACCAAACCCTTGGGAATAGCGTAATTCATCTGTCATATGCATGAGCCACTTCCAAGGCTCGAACTGAAGTGCTCCAAGAGAGTAAAATGAAGTTTATAGTCTAAATATTATTAAGGGTAAATAATATTTGACTTCCCTATTTTAAGGAGAGGCAGTCTAAAAATAGACTTCGACCTATAGGTCCAAAAATAGAGTCCCATCTATTTTTACCAAAATGACCAATACTCAAGAATAACATCACGATCCCGGACCATGCTCCATATGTCTAAAAATAGACATAGTCTAAAAATAGATTTTTGCGCGAGAATTTGCCCTGCGGAGCCCACTTAGTGAGCGACTTCATTTCACTAAGCTCCATCATCTTCTTCGAATTTTCAAAAATATCATCTAATTAATGGGCCCTTAGGAATTTTGGTGGGAACCTCAACTTTGGGTGGCGGGATTTGTAAGGGACCATTGGGTGTCGATAGAGGCTCTGTAGAAGTTGATGATGGGGACTCGGAGATAGGCGGTACAGGAGGTGGGGAGTATTGGCGAGACCGAGTTTTAAGGTTAAGGTCAACAGTGAGATGTTGGTCAGAGGACATCATAAGAATCTGGTAATCGAAAGAACCAGAAGGAGAAGGTTGAGTGGATGTCGGGGCATGAGTAGCCACAAATCCTTGTTGAGGGAAAGGATCGGTAAACACAGCGAGCTGAGAGGTAGAAGTAATGGGGGGGGACAGGGGAAGAGGAGTGTTGTCCCTGAATGGTGGCCTAAGACTCCCACATCTGTCACATCTGTGGTAATAGGGGACAATCGTGAGTGTAGTGACCGAAAACACCACAGCATGAACAGGGCTTATTTGTGCGAAGGGGCCTGTCCTGCTTGGGTTGGGATCCCTGGGGCTGGGTGGCGGTATTCGGGTCAATGCTAGAAGGATTGGGTCCAAGATTACCAGATGCAAGTGGATTGCCTCTCCGCCGCCATTGAGGAGGAGGAGGAGTAGTCACACCATGTTGCACAAATACGTGCCCTGGAGAGGGTAGTAAGTGCAGCTGTGGGGGTGGAGGAGGCAAGGGAGCGGGAGGACCAAACGCTGGAGGAGCTGGGACACCAGGTTGCGGATAAGGTTAAGGGTGAGAAGGGGCAACATTGAAGTAAGCAGGAGAGTGGGCAAAAGGAGGAGGCATGCCAAAGCCAGGATACATGTTACCGGGATGGGCAAAGGTGTTGGAGGTGTTGGCCCCACTGGGAGGGAAACCATAGGGCATAAGAGGCGGACTAGAGGTATGAGACATGGCTCCGATGATACCATCAGTAGAGTGAGAAGTCCCGGAAGCGTTAGTGCCCCCGGGCTTGGGGAGATCAGGAAGGACAGTATAAACATAACTAGACTGGGCATAGATAAGGTCATATTTTAAGGCAATTTGAAGAGCAGCTTCTTCGGTTTGGGGAAAATGGGAGGCGACATCTTTGCCAATGGGAGGTAAGAGAGAGCGAAGGAACCAATCCATGTAAACGTGATCTTCAAAGGGGGGAGCACGGCATAAGCTTCGTCATCTGCGCCACTCCTGGACATGAGTGGAGAGACGTGTGGAAGAGGATTGCTGAAAGGAGGTCAAGAGTTTAGTGCCAGTGTCGTATCGGAGAGGGAGCTGGAAATAAGACAAAAAGGCTTGGGCAATGGTTGTAAAAGTGGTATGGGAAGAGGTGGCTTGATCAACATACCATTTGTATGTGTCGCCGGTAAGGGTGCGTTGGAATAAACAAAGACGAATGGATTCATTGGTGATGGAATTAGAGGAGCACCACATGTGGAAAGATTGGATATGATTGGAGGGATCTTCACTGGCAAGGCCCTCGAACTTGGTAATGTCGGAGGGGATTTTGGTTGGCATAGCAGGCCAACTGACATCATGGCAGATAGGATCGTTAATAAGCTGATTGAAGTCAGGGAGACTAAGGCCGGCCATATACGGAAGTAATGGGGCAGTCGAGGTAGGTCCCGTAGTGGTTCCACTAGAACTAGACCTGACAGTAGAACTGGGGTTAGGGCTAGGTCCAGAACTAGACATGGTGGAGGTAAAGGGGGGAGAACCAGAAGGACGGGGAGAACCCAAACAATCAGAGGAAGAGTCGGAGGGCGGACTCAGGGGAGGACTTACTCGATGACGACGGGGAGGAGGAAGTCGACCAACCGGAAACTGAGGGTGAAGGCCAAGAAGTCGCCAGGAGAAACGCCTTGGAGGCGCAATGATGACGGGAAGAAGACAGACTGACAGGGGCAGCAAGGTGAAAAATCAAGGCGTGACAAGGGCAAGGAGGTGCAGTGTCGATTAATTTTAGATTCTTTGCCAGGCGGTGTTAACCAGGCGCTTCTTCACTTAGGTTCAGTGTGTGGCGTGCGTTAATTTTAATTGATTAAAGCCAGACGTTTTGAGAAAAAAAAGTGTGTTGCTTAATGGAAAAGAAATCTGCAGTAAACAAAACTGAAAGAACATAAAAGCAGCAACTAAAAAGGCAGCAATTGAACCCAAGAAGGTGGGTTTCTCAAAACTATTCTAGAAGGGGAAGAGCACGCTAACAAGAGACCAATAGATCTAAGGTCCGGAGGGACTGGGATCCAATGGAGAAATCTGCTGGAAAGTGGTGCAGAAAGCAGCAAAGAGGCAGGGGCAAGGTTGCTGCGAGAAAAGAGGAGATCAGATAAAAAGAGGGGGTCAAAGGTGTGACCTTAGAGGTGAACCCAAACAAAGCGAAAGGCAGTGTATAGAAAGGGAAGAAAAGCTGACCTGTGAGGATCTGAATAGGAGGTATCGATCTGAAATAAGGCTGAAACTTCTGGAAAAGCAGACGTCTGAAAACAACAACAAACTCTCCCACAAAAGGTGGAGGGAACTGAAGCCCTAAGGAGCAAGAGTCCCACTTAGGTGAGTGAAATAGATCAGCAACGGGTCTGAACAGGTGGAGACGAAGGCTGGAAAACCATGATAGAAGCTGCAGTGAAACCCAGAAAAAGTGCTGGCAGATTGCAGAAAAAATGGCAGGTCGCAGGTTTGGGCCTGTTTTCAAGCCAAGTCGCAGATTTAAGGCAGAAAAGTGCGACCTCAAGGCCAGGTCGCATTTTTTGGGCTGATAAGTGCGACCTGCAGATCCAGGTCTGGCGGCGGCAGATTTTAGAAAATTTTGTCGTCTCAGCAATGGCTGATGTCGGTCACCTGCGCAAAAAGGCCAGAATCACACGGAAGTTAGAAATTTGAATGTTTGAGGGTTTTAGAGGGGAAAACTAGCATAAAAATGGAAAAAATAGGAAAAAAAAAAAATGGAAGAGAAACCCTAGGGTCTGAAACAGCTGGATATGCAGGAAAATAGAAAACGATAGTGGTCGCAAAAGAAAACACAATGTGGAGTCACCAATTGTTAGTATGATACCTTAGGTAAGTAGTATCACATATTTATGTATGTCAGAAGTAGCCCTAACATCAAGTATGGTTGCAAAATATCTTCAAATTTGCTGCATAAAATTAGATCTAAGCATAAAAGACATTAAGCAGATAAAATGTAAAATGGCTCCATGCATCCAATGAACAAGACAATAACAATGTATAAAAATAATCTTATATTATATTAAAGAATGGGGCACTTGAGAGGAAAACAAGAAAGGTGTTTTCCAGTTCTCCTTAGTGGGATGGGTTCTTGGAAGTCCTCAGTATTTCAGATCTAAAATTCCTCTCTTTGGTTAATGTGGAAAACCCTAACAAACATGGAATTCAATGGGAGTTCAAAATGCAAACAAATAAAATTGGTAACCAAGAGTAGATCTAGTGTGATCTAATGCAATGGAGGTGACTAATTACTGGGGAGAACCCTTCTATTTATAAAAAAATATTGGGGTGTTCTAGAACTTGGTGCATGAATCAAATATTATTAATCACATTCTAGAATCACCCTTTAGCAATATTTTATTATATTAGTTGGAGGGAAAAGGGTTTTTGACTTGGATCAATTCCTTTATTTATAAATAACAAATAAATAAATTATTTATTTATTATTTAAGGGAGAGGAGGGGAATATAATTAAATAAATAATGGTTTATTTAATTATAAAAAAATGATTTAGTCAAATTTAACCTAGTAATGGTATTTAAATAGTGATTTAAATAACTTATTCTTAGGAAATAATTAAATAAATAATGATTTATTTAATTGATTACCTTGTTTTGGGTTAAATATGACCAAGAAATGCAAACAAATGTGGTGAAAGCAATTTTACTTGGGGTAGAATTGGTCTTACATGGTTTACTTGGGTTCATCTAACGATAATGGGTTAGATGACCAAAAACTGGTGTAACATAAAGCATCAAAACAATTTCCTTCCTTGCCCCAATCAGAACTCTGCAAAAACTAGGCCTAATCCCTGGATCCAAAACTGCTCTTCCCTTTGTTTCCAACAAAAAACCCCAAAGCACAATCAAACTCCTTTACTTATATACCTAGCCTAAAATTATCTTTTATTTCAAGTCATCTCAAGCCCTATTGATTACTTTGCTGAGATTGACCTGGAGAGAGCCCTCTCTGTTCTGGTAGGGCTAGCTACCAGACTGAGCATGGTTTGATGTTACCCTGAACTCTACCTTCTTTCAGCCTGAGGTAGGTTTAGGAAATAACATAGTGGTGACCATACTGGGGACCAAAAAATTGTTTGCTTGTTAGTGTTATTCATTTTATAAACTATAGACGGAGCCTGAAGTTAGCCAGGTAGCCTTCGAACTGCACATTGCTCTGTGAGTGCATAAGTAGATAAACACTGCTTCAGTCAATCTTTGGTCTAGTTTTATAAACGTAACACCTGACTTGTAAATTTCCCCAGTACATTAAAATGGGGAAGAAGTGACAGATCTTCTCCGAGAAAGATCATTCAAGTTGCAGAGCTGATTGCTGATGGTGGACAACAGTCAGACACATATGAAGGCTGAAACATTCACCTGGTGACTCCAACTCAATCCAGAGATTCCAGTACTCACTGATCCATTCATGCACTAAAATAAAATGGTAGGGTATGTGGTAGACCCTACTCTTTGTGAAGTTTTAAAAGAAGTTAGAGATCAGTTAGTGGATATTGAAATTGATGAAGTATTTCTCATTGTCGTGCTTCAATTTATGAGATCTTCAAAGTTTCCTCCTAAAGCTAAAACTCGTTTCTTTGAGTTAGTTGTTGAAAAATTTGAGAAGGAGATTCAGTATTTGAATGATCAGATCGAATCATATGAATTCCAAGATCCCAGAAAGTTTTTGGAAACTCTCCCTCCTTCAAAACAAGAAACAATAGAGCTGCCTGTGGATGTTTGCATTGACAGTTTGCAGCTGGAAACATGTATTATGGAGATGGTGCAGCAAACAAAGTCTGGTTTCTGCAATCCTATTGCAATGTACATGGAATTTTTTTTCAATTTGAATGATAGATCAAATTTTCTTTTACATAACCAGACTCGTTATGCGCATGTATGGCTGTCAGCATTTACATTTGGGTCCTGGTTGAAACACTTTCAAGCAGCATCCTGGTCACAGTTACTTGATTGGTTGATCTGGCATTACAACGTTACTTGATCTATTGGCTCTGCAGTAAAGTAGGGTGAATTTGTAAATAAATAAGCTATCAAAGGCAACATTTCAGTTTCCAGTATTTGTTTAAGTTTCATTGCAAGAGTGTGCTATGATCTTTTCTTCAGTTTGGGGCCCGAAGTGAAGGCTATAATTCTGAAGATTGATTTTAGCTTTGGTTTGAGTTTTTCGAGTTAGGTTTTTTAGTCATTTTAGTTTCAAAATTGAGTTATTTTGAGTCAAATTTTCAGTCAATAAATGAGTCAAGAGTCTTGTGTTGATTTTTCGAAGTTATGGATTCCATTGCTCAATGGATGAAGGCACTGTCTGCTTTCCAAAGATCTGTAGTTCTTGGCACCTCCAAGGAGCTACCATCCCCATTGGAGCCAATGCTAGTGTCAGTCTTTGCAGCCTTCCTCCAGTGATCAAACATGCTCTTACAAAGTGATTTTAAGGTGTCAAGGTCAAATTTTTTCATTTCAGTGAGTCTTCAAGCAAAATTTGGTCACTAGGTATTAGGTCTAAGGTTTGTTTTCACTCCTTTCAAAGTTGTCCAAATTTTGGTCCATGTCACCATTCAGCTGAGTGTACCATCATTCAGAGGGTTTTCATCATCATGTCAAGTTCCACTGGGTCATTTTACACCTTGTTCATGCTTCAGTTCTGCCTAGGTAAGGTTCATTTCCCTCTCCTAGGGTTTTGGAGGTAATTTCTCTTGGATGGTAAAATCATCAGCAAAACTTGTATCCTGATGTTTATACACCTTCCCCTATCCTTAATGTACCTTATTAAACACTTCCCATCACTGAGATCCCCCAAATTCCTCATTTTCGCACAAACCCTAGTTTCTTGCTACAACTTGGCAATTTTCTAGGCTAGGCCCGTGTTTTCCCCTTTTGGACCCCTTCCCCTCACTCAATATATGAAATTCCACTTTTCCCTACTTCCTAAAATCCCTCCCTACTTCCCAAAATTTTCTCAAGAATTTAGAAGCTCCTTTTCCCCTTCATTTCGCTTCATTTTGACAAATCCCTTGTTCCACACATCAGGATAGGTTTTACTCCAATGATGTTCTCGAGAAATAAAAGATGAATTTGGGAAACCTGAGAGTATTTTTTGTCCAAAATAGGCCAAGGAAGCAAAACCTCCTTCACTTTTTACACAGGTGTCATGGTTTTAGAGAAATGTCAACAATACAGTTGTCTCAGGAGAATTGATGCACCTCTGAAGTGACCTTGGGAAAATAAAGATTTATCCTAGCTTGGTTGGCCAAATGACTTACTTGATGAGTCAAATTATAACTATACACAAAGAGATTTCCAATTAGCTATCATGAGCTCAATTTGGAGTTGAGGAAGACCTTCAAAAGTTGACTGCAACAGCACTCTGCCTTGCGGCAACCTCATTTTGCACATTTTGACCAATCTTGGGAGATATGATTTTTGACAGGGTAAATGAACTCCAAATTTAAAAATTCCAGTTGGGTTGGAAATTAGACTCAATAATGTTTCCAAAACGCTATCCCGTGCCCAATTTGGACACCGTGAAGGCCTCCAAAATCCTCCTGCAAAAGGGCGCTACGCATTGGGTTTGTGGCGCGGCGCATAGAGCAGAAAGCCCAATTTCACCATAAACTTCTTCAAATTTTCCAAATGTGCTCAAATATGTGGTGTGCAAGTAAGTTAAGAGTTTTTTCCATTGCAACGGAAGAGTTTTTCTCATAATTTATGGTAGTTTAGTGTGTGAAATCTCATCATTCAGTCAAAAGCACAAAGGAGACAAAACAAAGTTTAGAGTGATATGTCAAGTTTTACAAACATTACAAAGTGGGTTTTCAAAAAAAAAAAATTGAAACCTTTGGCATAAAAGATATTTTCATTTTTCAAAGTTTCATTTTCATGCCAAAGATAGCAATGAGCCAAAAGAAGAGGTGTGAGGAGTGAAGGAAGAAGCTTGGAGGTAAAACTGGGCAAAGTTGGGTGCGCGGTGCATTGGGCAGCCGGCGCGACGCACTGGGCATGCGCGGTGCATTGGGCCGGCCTCCACAGTGTAAAAATTACACTAGCATGGAGCATTGTAGGTGCGTGGCGAGTTGGGTTAGGCGCACGACGCACATGGAAGAAAGCAAATTTTTTGCTATTTTTTCCAACTCGTCAAACTAAATCGGTCAATATTTATCCAAGTAGGTCCATGCAATCATTCCATTGCCATGAATATGTATTTGGTGTTGTTTGTGAGGAATTGAACACAAAAAAAAAACCAAACCCTATTCTCTTGTTGCTCCTAGGGTTTTAATATTGGTTTTAGGTGTCAAATATGTCCACTTCCCTCACTTTGTTTTTCCCCTCCTCATTGTTCATTTGCTCACCACAGTCCCCTTTTCCCATTTCACCTTACATCCCTAAAGTCAATTATCCCTATCCTATTCCCATTGTCCCCATATCATGTGTGAATTTCCCTCAAATCCTAAGTTATCCCAAAAAGTTAAGTGGTTGTCCCAACACACAGTTTTCAAACTCACAATTTCACTTGATTGTAGCCCATCACTTTCATTACCCCATTCCTCCATATTCCCTCCCATGTGACACATATTTGGTGTTCCAATCAAAAACACCAAATTCTCATACAAGACAACACATACCTTGCAAATTCTCATGGAGACAGATACTTCTCATGACCGAGAGAGTGATTCCAGCACTGAACTGCATGCACCAGGAGGGCACTAAAGCATCGCAAAAGTCATGATAGACTCCAAATTTTGGCCGAATCTTATTTGGCCTAGCATAGTGCTTGATGAGGGACCTTCAGCCCAAATTTCAAGAAATTTGGGAAAAAGTTTGTCAATTTTGAATTTTTTGGTCACAAAACAGATTTTCCTGCCCGACACGTAGCACCACTTGGCGCGCGCTTATAATTTGTAGCTCTTTAGGGGGAAAAATTTGAATTTCTAGATTTTTTATCAAAATTTATGCATTCTCATGGATTACCTAAGGATTTCATAAAGTTCTGGGTTGCCTAAAGGGTCAAAAACACCCTAAAAATGGCCTTTCTGCCACTTTTTGCACAGACAGGAAGCAGTGTTGGGAGATTGAACTTTTGGAGGGGAAAATGGCAACCAAATCTAGAAATTCCACTTGGGTTGGAAAGTAGACAGGTAGGGATTTCCAACAAGCTATCCTGCACTCAATTTTGACTTTGGGAACGGCCTCACAATCAGCTCCAAACTTGTGTTACGCATAGCGATTTCAGGCGCGACGCATAGAGAAATTTGGCCTATTTTTCACTCAGCAGCTCAGAATTTCGCCTAGTTTTGGCTAGTTTCACTTTTTCATGTAAATATTGATGTAACTTGATGTAATTTCATGACCATGATGTAATTTTGGCACATTTTTACTCATTCTAGAAGATTCATTCACCAAAAGGTGAAATGTAAGTGAATGAATCAGTTTCCTAGCATATAGAGGCAAGTTGTTTCATTGCCTATTTTTTAGTTCCTAGTTTAGATATGGTTGAAACAGCTCCTAGAATGATGAGCTCGACCCCTAGAGGCATGGGGAGGAGTTATTCTTGCCTATATGATGTATTTTCTCAGTCATTTTCAGGGTTGGACACTTGGGATTGCTTGGCACTTCATTGTACATTTCATCTCTGCAATTTTGGCAAAGGAATAGACCAGGGTTTTGTAGCACTCTTTGGGATCCTTGTGGCTCTGTGTTTTGATGGTGTTTTTCTCTATGTAATTGTAAGTTCACTGATGTTTATGTGCACCATTTTCCTTCTCTTTTCTTCTTAAATTAAACAAATGACTTATAAAGGTGGAATTCATTAGCTTGCTTTGCTCTACCTTCAGTTTTGTTTAATTTTCCATGTTTTCATATGTTTGAAGAGGATTCTTGAAACCCTCTTTCCCTTTTCAGCTCCTCACTGGTCTGAAACATCCATTCATTCAATCTAAAGCATCAAAACAATTTCCTTCCTTTCCCCAATCAGAACTCTGCAAAAACTAGGCCTAATCCCCGGATCCAAAACTGCCTTTCCCTTTGTTTCCAACAAAAAATCCCAAATTACAATCAAAATCCTTTACTTATATACCTAGCCTAAAATTAGATTTTATTTCAATTCATCTCAATCCTTATTGATTACTTTGCTGAGATTGACCCGGAGAGAGCCCTCTCCTGTTCTGGTAGGGCTAGCTACCAGACTGAGCGTGGTTTGATGTTACCCTGAACTCTTCCTTCTTTCAGCCTGAGGTAGATTTAAGCAATACCAATAGTCACCCACATGTTTTTGGGATTATGTAATTTTTGGTACATGAAAGGAATATTTGAATGTGTACATGTGCATGGAAGTTTTATGTGTATATAGCGAACTGTAAATAGGTTCATTGTACATTGATACATGCACATGTGTTTGTAAATATGTATCATGTTGTTTGTCGACTTGTGTCGATTGTGTTGCACACTTTTTACATTTATTTTTTGTCAATTGTATAGAAATTTTTATGATGACTTGTTTTTGATGTCATATGTTGCATGATTTATGTTTGAGCCACCTTGGATCATTGATCAAGACAACGATGTTCAGCTACCTTCTGCAAATTTCTAGCCAGAAATTTCTGAGTAAGTGAAGAAAGACAACTCTTGACAGGAGGATAAGCATCGAGGAAGGGAAGTGTGAATTACTTTCTAATTGTGATTCAAAGTCATTAGCCATGTAAAGCAAGTGTTTGGAGGCTAAAGAGAGGATGGTGCAGTACTCTCATTTGCTGTACAGATTAGTTTCAGTAGTCCAAGAGAGCTTTTGGGGCAAAGTTGTTTTGGTCATAAATCTCTCAATAGAGAACCAAATTGGATGAAATTTTGGTAAAATTTGGGTCTCTTGAACCTCTGAAACACTTTGGGATAGGTGTCATATCGAATGGAGGTGATATTCAGAAGCTTTGGCTTCAGGGAAGATGAAGGAGCCATCAGGGCCACCATGAGACAAATTCAGTTTGAGGCCTAACCAGGGGAGTTAGAGTCCTTTTCCAAAGTTAAAATAGGCTAAATTGGATAATTTAGATGTTTTGAATCTTATTAAATGGTTTTTAGAGCCTGTAGAGAGAATTAGAAAGCCTAAAAGATTCATTTAAGTTCCAGAGGCCATTTTTTCCTGCTTTTTCCAGTAGGAGTGTAGGGCCTAGCTAGGGGAGCTAGAGACCATTTGCAGCAAACCAGTGGTCATTATTGACTGAAAATTTGATTCTAAATCTAATGACATAGGTTCCAGAAATTTTTTATAACTTCTAGAGGTAAAAAACTCAACAGAAAGGTTTTCTTTGACCCTAGTGCCACGGGGTGCCGACAGTGTATGGAGGCGAAACCAGAGCAGCTAGAGGCTGTTTCTGATGAAAAAATAGTCAAACTTGGATATTTCAGACATTTTGGAATGAATGGAAGTGGTTTCATAATATTTTTATAACTTATTAATCTTGAGAAGTTGATGGGAATTTTTGGGCAGCCCTGGGAAAACCGTGGACGATAACCTATTTTGGGGATGTTGTCCTTGATTTAAGCAATTTGTCAGTTTAAATTTGGTTTCTGATGTTTTTTGGATACATAAATAGTGGTTTCAATGATTTAAAAAGAATTCTAGGCAATTTTGTGCCATTTAGAAGCTCAGAGAAGCTTAGTGCACCGATAGAAGGAAATGTGTTAATAGTAGCCTAAAGTTGTTTACATAATTTGGACAGCCATTAGAGCGATGTTAAATGGTATTATCAGACCTTTGAATCAATTTTTTATTCATTTTTTTTAAGCATGAAACTTGTAAAATAACAATTCATTTAATCCCAAAGAGTCGAGTTTAGTTGACAAGACTCAAAGGAGACGTAGCCCACGAGATTTCGAGTGAAGTCCTATATTATATTGTTGTTGTTTTTAATGGTTTTATTGTTGAATTATGTTTCTATTATACATGTTAAATTACAGCAAGAAAAAATAAACTTACGTAAATAGTAAAAAAAAACATACACCACTTTCAAGCGAAAATTCCACAAAACTTCAAGTTCAAGCTAGATCATTTTAATTAAAGCTAAGTGGTAGGTTATTGAACTCCATACAAGTTATCCACACCATTTTTAGATCAAAATTTAGGATGAAAGATCCTTGGAAGATATATACTTCAAATTAAAGTAGCATAACATGAAGCTAGACCAGATGAGAAGATTAATGGATCACTTTCTGATAATAGACATGTCTCTTGGATGAAAGTGATGGATGACCTATGCCTGATGAAGAGATCCAAAAATTGAGGACTCCTCAATTAATGACATAAACATAAGGAGTCCTTCATCATTGTTGCTACAGGTCCCTAATTAAGAGGGAGCTTGGTAATAAGTTTCTAATTTGGAAGAAAATCCTAATCCAAAAATAATTCTTAGGTACATTCTTATCCCCCTTTGGAATATGTCCTCCCTTGTTAAGAAGGAGAGTTATATACATCATTCTTGAATACAGAATGTGGGATTAGATAATTTTCTGGCATTTGATTCTCTGTTGAGATGTATTAAGGCATCCATGAAAACACTAGTCGTGAAAGGTGGATATTATTTGAGAATTAAGAATATTCCTATGAGGTCATACTCGATGAACAATCGAGTGGAGAATTAGAGGAAATTTCAGCCTAAAAGTGGCCTCCTAAGGAAAAATAATAAAATAATAGTTAAAATAATAGTCATGAATTTTGGAGGGAAAATAAGAAAACTACTTTTTTTAATTTTATTTTAGGCCTATCTCCCTATATGTTTACTCAAATTTCAAGTGTAGACACTCCTTGAATGCGGAATGAAATTCCACATCCAATGAGTACCCATTATGCATACTTTTGAGAAGACCCACATTGATAAAAATTGCAGATACATTAAAAAACATATTCAACACACTTTTTAAATGTATCTGAAATTTGTATCGATGTGGGTCTTAAAAAAGTATGCATAATGGGTACTTATTGGATGTGTAATTTAATTTCTGTTGGGTATTTGTTATATTCTTTCCACGACTAGCCCAATGCGATGTACGTTGCACCAGGCATAGCAGGGGGGTCACAGGGGGGGCAGCAGCCCCCCTTGTCGGGGTCCGAGGCTACGCCCTGGCGAAAATTTTTTTGGTATGCGGTCCCACTCATATGTGGACCCACCCATGTTTTGTGCATGAGTTTGCACATGGTTTTGGGGTACGATGGTTTTTGACCCCCGGTGTTTTGTAGATCTAGTCAAGGGAACTACAATTATGTTCTAATCCAAGGTTAATGGATTGGGGTTTATGTATGCTTCGGCATGTATATATATGTGTTGTAACACTAAAAGGAATATAATTAAAAATCAAGCTGGTCGTCCCAATTTGGGATCTAGGGGAAAATCTCTGTGTTTATCTATTTTATGTTTTATGCTCTCGCTATTGTTTATTTTCTGTTATAAGATTCGTGTGTAGATAATTTCTATTCAAGGTTAAAACCTACATTTGGTATCGGAGCTGTTTCAGCTTCAAGGGGATGCCTTTGCTGCTGAGGGTTTTTTGCTTGGGCCTGAGGTAGACCCTATTCAGTGGGAGATCTGCGGGATTGATTCTTGCTATGAAAGAAGATGGCAAGCGGCGGAAAGATAGAGTTCGAGAAATTTAATGGTTAGAGTTTTGAGTTGTGGAAGCTCAAGATGGAGGATCTACTGGTGGATAAAGATCAGTGGATCATGGTATATCCAGGTACTAAACCAACGGAAATGTCAGATGAAGACTGGAAGAAACTGGATCGAAAGGCTAAGAGCACAATATGGTTGTGTGTCTCAGATTCAGTATTGTTGAATATATCTAGGGAAGCTACGGCGAAGAATTTGTGGGAAAAAGTTGGGACTTTGTACCAATCTAAGTCTCTGGTGAATAAGTTGTTCCTGTGAAAAAAGATGTATAACCTGAGGATGAAGGATGGAGACTCAATGAAAGAGCATCTGAATGCCTTCAATACTATGGTAAGTCAGCTGTCATCTGTTGATATTAAAATCTCAGATGAAGATAAGTGCATCAGTTTTTTGTGTTCTCTACCAGACTCGTGGGATAGTTTGGTTATTGCAATAGGTAGCAATACAACTAACTACCTTTAATTTTGATGACATTGTCTCAGCCTTGCTGTCGGAGGAAATGAGACGGAGAAATATGGAGGGTCAAAATGGAGATGCCTTATCTGTATGAGGAAGGTCCCAAAACAGAAATAAGAATAAGGTTTCAAGTGGGAGACCTAAATCTAGAGGGAGATCTAAATCTCCTGGAAAGTTTGTAAAGGTGTGCTAGAAATGCGGAAAGGAAGGGCACTACAAAAAGGAGTGCAGATCTAAAGCTCCTGAGAAAGGAAAGGGATCTGATGATGCTCCTTCTATAGAGGCAAAAACCACCTCGAATGAAGGTGGGGATGTGTATTTGGCTTCTTCCTCAAGTACACATGTAGATCATGAGTCATGGTTGATTGACTCAGGTGCATCCTTTCACTTCACTCCCCATAGGGAGTGGTTCTGCGAGTATGAGAGATATGATGGTGGTGATGTCTTCCTAGGGGATGATAGGAAGGCCAGAATCGTTGGAAATGGAAAGTTCAAGCTGAAGCTGCAAGATGGAAGGATTAGAACACTTCCTGGTGTTCTGCATATTCCTGCACTGGCCAGAAATCTGATTTTTGTAAGAAAGATGGATGATGCAGGTGTAAAAACAGTGTTCGAGAAAGATGTCTGCAAGATGGTTCGGGGAGCACTGGTATTAATGCGGGGAGTTCGGATTGGAACTCTGTACAAGCTACAAGGTAACACTATTATTGATGGGTGTAATAGTTCTGTGGTTCCTGAAAGAGGAGTGGAAAGCCTAGTTGTCTCTGGAGAAAATACCATGCTATGGCATCAAAGGCTTGGACATATTGGAGAGAAGGGCATTTGAATACTACATAGAAATGGTATTGTAGAAGGTATGTCTAATTGCTCTCTGGATTTTTATTTCTCTGAACATTGTGTATATGGGAAGCACAATCGGGTGAGTTTTCCTTCTGGTGCTAAGAGGGCGAACAAGATATTAGAACTTGTGCACAATGATGTGTTTGGACCTGTGTCAGTTCCATCACTGGGAAAGTCTGTGTACTATGTTTCATTCATAGATGAGTTCTCAAGGAATACATGGATATATTTCTTGAGGAAGAAATATGAAGTCTTTGACAAATTTAAAGAATTTAAGGCTCTGGTGGAAAACCAGACAGAGAAGAAGATAAAGGCGCTGAGGATAGATAATGGTGGGGAGTTCTGCAAGAAGGAATTTGAAGAATTCTGTAACAAGTGTGGTATAGCATGGTAGAAGACTACTCCATACACACCTCAGAAAAATGGAGTTGTAGAAAGAATGAATAGAACACTGATGGAAAAGGCAAGAAGCATGCTCAGTGGTACCGGGTTAGGACAAGAATTCTGGGCAGAGGCAGTGGAGACTGCATGTTACTTAGTTAATAGATCACCTTCATCAGTGTTGGAGGATAAGACTCCACATGAGGTATGGATTGGTAAGAAACCCTTTCTTTCACATCTAATGGTATTTGGATGTGATGCATATGTACATGTTCCAAAGGAGAAAAGGACCAAGTTGGATAATAAATCTGAAAGGTGCATCTTTATTGGGTATAAGGATGGTTTAAAAGGTTACAAGCTTTGGAACCCAAAAACAAGGAAGGTTGTGCACAACTGAGATGTGGTGTTTAGAGAGGTGAAATATGTTGTTACACATGAAGTCCTACCAAAGGAACCTGAGAAGATAGAGTTTGAGCTAAAGGAGGATGAATCAAACTCTACAACAGAAGAATATTTAGAAGAGGAAGAGCCACAAACCCCAGCTTTGAGAAGATCAGTTCAGAAAAGAAGGCAACCAGAAAGGTATAGTCCATCTTCTTTTTGTTCAGGTTTTGCCTTAACTATAAGTGATGATGATCCCAAAACTGTCAGGGAGGCAGTAGATTCAGAGGATGGAAAACTCTGGAAGGAGGCCATGGTTGATGAAATGGCATCCTTGCACAAAAATGAGGCATGGGATATGGTGGAGTTGCCGGCTGGAAGGAGGCCCATCGGGAGAAAATGGGTGTTTAAAAAGAAGATGAATGTAGAAGACAAGGTGGAGAAATACAAAGCTCGGTTGGTAGCAAAAGATTATTCCCAGGTGCCGGGAATTGATTTTGGTGATATTTTTTCTCCTGTTGCCAAGCTTACTTCTATTAGATTGCTTTTATCTGTTGCTGCTGCATTTGATTTTGAGATAGAATAGATGGATGTGAAGACTGCATTTCTTCATGTGGATCTAGAAGAGGAGATCTACATGAAGCAACCTGAAGGCTTTCTGGTGAAGGGTAAGAAATAACTGGTATGCAGGTTGAAGAAGTCTCTGTATGGGTTAAAACAGTCACCAAGGATGTGGTATCAGAAATTTGATACCTATATACGGGGACTTGGCTTCACCAGAAGCAAGGAGGATCACTCTGTTTATTTTAAATTAATTGGTGACCGTGTTATTTATTTGGTCTTGTATGTGGATGATATGTTGTTGATTGGAAATGACAAAGAAATTATCCAAGATTTGAAGACCCAATTGTTCTCCAAATTCGACATGAAGGATCTTGGTGCTGCAAACTATATTTTAGGCATGGAAATTAAGAGAGATCGGGCAAAGAGGAAGCTCTGGTTAAACCAGAGGAAGTATGTCGAGACTATATTGCAGAGGTTCAATATGCAGGATAGTAAACCGGTGAATGTTCCTATTCCTGTAGGTGTAAAGCTGTCTGCTGAACAATGCCCCAAGACACAAGAAGAAGAGGAGGATATGTCCTTAGTGTTCCACATGTGTGCAAGAACGTAGGTAGCTTGATGTATGAAATGGTCTGTACTAGACCAGACATTGCACATGCAGTGGGAGTATTGAGCAGGTTTATGTCAAACCCAGGGAAGGAGCATTGGACAGCAGTGAAGCGGGTTTTCAGATATTTACGTGGCACTAGTGATTATGGCTTGTGCTACCAGGGAAGACCAGGATTGGAAAGAATGTTGGACATTTGTGGTTTTTTTGATGCAGACTGGGCTGGAGATCTGGACCAAAGAAGATCTACAAGTGGGTATGTGTTTAGCCTATTTGGAGGCGCAGTCAGTTGGATGAGTAAAAGACAGTCTGTAGTGGCTCTTTCAACTACAGAGGCAGAATACATAGCAGCCACCCATGCAAGCAAGGAAGCAGTTTGGTTGCAGAGATTGTGTTCAAGTATGGGGTTGGTACAGCAAGCTATAAGGATAGACTGTGATAGCCAAAGTGCAATTTTCTTGGCTAAGAACCCTGCTTATCATTCAAAGACAAAGCAAATTGATGTTCAATATCACTTTGTTAGAGATATGGTTGAGGCTAAAAGGGTGTTGCTGGTAAAGGTGGACACTTTGAAGAATGTTGCAGATGCATTGACGAAGTCTGTGAGCACTCAGAAGTTCTCTTGGTGTAGAGAAACAATGGGTGTTGAAGAATTGGCCTAATGACTAAGCTCTCCTGTGGCCCCCTGTGGAAAGAAAACAACAAGTGGGAGAATGTTGGGTATGTGTTATATTCTTTCCACGACTAGCCCCATGTGTTGTACGTTGTGCCGGGTGTAGCAGGGGGGTCACAGGGGGGGTGGTAGCCCCCCCTCTCGGGGTCCAGGGCGGCGCCCCGGCAAAAACAAATTTGGTATGTGGTCCCACTCATAGGTGGACCTACCCATGTTTTGTGCCATGAGTTTGCACATGGTTTTGGGTATGATGGCGTTGACCTCTCGTATTTGTAGATCCGGCCGTACGAACTGGCGGTTGCGTTCTAACCTGCATACGGATTTCAAGCCATGTATGGCTCTACATGTATATATATGTTTTGTAACACTTAAAGGAATATAATGAAAAATCAAGCTGGTCGTCCCAATTTGGGATCCAGGGGAAAATCTCTGTGTTTATCTGTTTTATGTTTTATGCTTTCGCTATTGTTTATTTTTTGTTATAAGATTCATGTGTAGATAATTTCTGTTCAGGGTTAAAACCTACAATTTCGTATTCAAAAAGTGTTTACACTTGAAATTTGACTAAACCTATAGGGAGATAAGCCAAAAATACAATTCAAAAAAAGCAGTTTATTTTATTGTATTTTCCTTCTAAAATATTAACATGCACCTCCTTTTAAAGGATTTTGATTGGTTTACATATTATGACATGGAAATTACATGAAAATTTCATGGGTACTTTTAGGCTGAAATTTCCTCTATTTTATTTACATTGGAGACAATGACAATGGTGTTTATAGTCATTGGTCTCACCAACATTGTGGCTCAAGATCTTGTGGAGAGAAGGAGATTTTAGTCAAGGCCTTGCTATTTAACAATGTTGGGTTAATATGATGCTATAAAAAATGATTACCAATCATGTTCTTGTTATGATATTCTTCAGATTGATAGGGACCATGTACCATTATGAATACCTCCGTCGTTAAGGAGCGTTGGAAAGTGTAACTAGGATCGGTCTATTGTGGCCCTATAATTTACAAGATTAGCAAGAATAAATGATAGAGGACAACATAAAACCACTTTGGAATCTAGGACCTATTCTTCCTAGACTCGGAGAGGGATTCCTCTACTTATGATTTAATTTTTCCTTAATATTATGAATGCTCATATTAGGCTAGTTACAGTGATGGTGAGAATTGGTTATTTTCATTGATTTTTGTTGGTTAGACGAGTAGGTCTACATAAGCTAATCCATTGGGCTATGGAGTCAAACATGGGCTGGTTTTGTTGCATCAAAATTTTAAACACATCATAGGGAAAGCTAACTGTGTGTGATGGATATTAAAGCAGCAGAGATTGTGAGGTGAAAGAAGCAGTGAATTTCCAGTAGTGTTTAGAAAGAAATTAAGAATTTCTTAACTAGACTTCTTGAAGAAAACATTGAATTTGTAATCACAGAAATAATTAAGGTGCTCCAACTACAAGTCTTAATCTAAAATTTTTGTTTTACAATCGGCTTAAAGTGATACGCAGTGAGGAAAAAAAATGGAAAAATTCAACATAGATAAGAGAATCACATCACCAGACAGACACAACGCAAGTATCCTGCAAATGGTTTCTTGCTATTGATGCTCCAGCTTCCAAAAATTACAATGCTCCAATAGTTCTTACAATGCAAAGACTAACAAGGTCCAACCCTTGATAATGAAAATACATGCAGTATTTAACTGCAAACTATGTTGGTTTCCCTATCTACTTTGGAAAATTTTTCATTAATTACAACCAAACTAAAATTAGACAAATGTGGCCATGTGGGGCCCAAACAAAAAATATCTGACAAAACATCAAATGTGGAATTAACTTCGACAACTCTTTATGATTCTAAAAACTTAGGAAAATCTTCATGAATTAAAAACGTAGGCTTGAAGGTGGCTCATGAGATCATGAATATGAAATGATCAATGGCTCTCATATTTGGCCCTAATTTTCTGAAAACCGACGCTGGATAATTAAATCTGGTGCAGTGCTGGCAACTTTTCATCGATCGGTGGTTCTATTGATGTGTTTACTTCCTTTTCCATTTCTGTTTTTATATCATAATAGTTCTGTAAAAATGCCCTTTTCCTGACTCAACCCATGGTGTCTATCTCCTTATTACCACGACGTTCATCTTACTCTGCCTTTCGCTCTTTTTTGGGTCTTATTCTACCCGATTCCTATTATAGTGTCTAAGCCCTTTTCTTCATAAAACATCGTAAAAAAATCATACACCCATATTTGAAATCCTTTAGACTTTAGCGTTGAACTACATCGCATCCACTTCATTATCGAAAATTGCATTTTAGTGTTTATAACATATTATTTAGCGCTTATCCTCCTGAACTTGCGAACTACGATATGCGATTGGGTCCCACAGCCAGACTTCAATTATTTTAGATTCTAGATTTGAACTACATCACGCCCACCTCAATATTGTAAATCACATTTCGGCATTTATAACATATTATTTAGTGCTTTTCCTCCTGAACTTGCGAAGTGCGATATGCGATTGGGTCCCACCAATATCGCGCAGTCTATAGGATTCGACAATTGAGTTATGAATGGAATGTTTGTGAACGTGTGATGTGAAAAGGCAAAAAAGAGGTCAATGGGATCAAGGCTGCGAGTGGAATTTTCAATGAGATATATCTCAATCGCAAGATTTTAAGTTATCACAAATCGCAAAATCGAGGATCGGGGAAAAGAGGTAAGTCATAATATATGATGGCGATGATGACGGGACAGGGAAATGGGTCCCATTTGTTATCGCAATTGGGATTTAGAAGCGGAAATCAGGAATGCAAAAAGGTAAGAAAAGTGTGAAGTTTCGATGTGATGAAAAGGTAAAGGGTCATGGGGATAAAGGTTTGTTGCAGTTTATATCATATATATGACATATGATATATATGTGAGGTTTGTCGTGGTATGGGAAGAACTGTGAATGAAGAAATATATGGTAATTTTAAACGGGAACTATGATATGGCTATTAGTGGGTGGGCGGAGCTTCGTTTTAACTATAAAAATTGAATTTTCATAGTTAGAAAAGGGGTTTTCAAAGAAATGAAGCATGGGACTTTAGAGTTTGGGAAAATGAAGGGTAAAAGAGGGTAAATGAAATGAATGATGGCAGAAATGAATTTTTCTTACCATTATAATTGATAAGAAATAATTTCCTCTGTCGACTGAATTGAAAAAGCAGATTGATTCCTTTGAAGTTCTGACAGTCAGGATCTCCCTTCCTTTTCTGGAAATAAATGAGAGTCATGGAATATTATTTTCAGTATAATTTGACTAAATAGAGATAATCATTCACCTTGTGATATTGTAAATTACAGGACCCTAATAGTGGCTCCAGCTGGGGATGGCAGCTCTGGAGGAGGTGTAAGGAATCTCAGATCTCCGGATTCATAAATCAGTGCCTTATCCATTGGGATGATCCCACAACTTGTGTCTTAATATGTCATGCAAATCAGTGACTACAAACTAGCTGATTATTCCATCTGACTTTGAATGATAAAAATATACCACATGCTTTCCTAGCCAGATTATTTTCATACTTTAAATCTAAACTAAAATCTACAACTGAACTTATCCACTATAAACCATCAAACTAAAAATACTACTGCACCTAGAAAATCTGAATGCTGAAATCTAAACTATGCTGAAACTGAAAATTGAAAGCAATCTTAAACTAAAACTGAGAAAATGCTCAAAGTACTGAGCTTATTTTCACACCTAACTACCCTAATCTACTAAAATTACTACCCTTTTAAATGATACAATAATCCCAGAGCACCCAGTTAAGCAACTGCTCTAATAACTTTGTTCTTTCACTATTTTTCACCATATTCACAAACAAACATATTAATGGTGTTTAATAAAAATTCACAACGTAATCTTCTTTACATGGAGCATGGTATACCTGAAGAATAACTAAAATGCAGGAAAGGAATGGTTGCTTCATGACAAAATTTTTTACCATTTAGATATCTGTAGGATCAAGATAGACTTGACTTGTTTCTTGGAATTCCCATTTAATCAACTCAACTCCATGGTTTGAGGTTGTCTTCATGCTATTTACATCGTCATGTGCTTCCTGACATGGAGGAAACTTTCCAGATGATATTTGAAATGATACTTTGGTTCAAAATAATGATGAAGATGACTGTCTGATCATACCCATATCATAGCAAATTTTGAAATTATTATGGGTACATGAAGGTTGCCTTTGAGAACATAAACCATCCATCATATCAGCTATTGGGTGATGTATTACATTAGATAGTTGTAGCATTATTTACACTGTTATTTCATGTTTCTCCTGTGATTATCAACTAGAATGTGACCAAGACTCCCTTTCATCATCTGAAATGAACAATAAGAGAAAGGATAGGAGTGAAGCTCATGTAGCTGAAGCCATAGGAGAACTTGAGAAGAAGGAAAACAAGGTAGTATTTAAATATATTTACTACTAAAGAAGGTTCACTAACTTCAAGTTTCTCTAAGAACGTTTATATTTCTTTTGATATATTATGCATAAGAATCATAGGATAGATGCATACAATGATAACATGTTTGAAATTTACATGATTAAGTTGCTTAATAGAGATCACCAGGGATTGAATTTTAGACAATTTTTCATAGTGGCCATCTAGATATTATCTAGCATTATGTTAGACATTGTCATATTATTGAATTGGATCATCATGATCCAAGAAGGACCATCATTTTGAAAGTACTTAGGAGGAGAATGATGATAGGAATAATATGTATTTTATGTAATGTGGAAACATGCTGGTAAAAAGGGATGAAGGATTGAAATGGGTCAAGATACACACTTTTTGTGAAATATATGGATAGCTAGTTAATTGGAGGAAAACATAGGAATGTATTTTGTAAAAAAAAAATTGGATAAGAATCATATGTATGAGAAACTTGTAGAATAAATTTGGTTAGAAAGATATTCTTAAGTATTTAAGATTTTGGAAAATAATATAACTTACTTAAGGATGTATAAAAGGTAAGGAATTTCTCTAGAATATGTATTATATTAACATCTATGAAATAAAATACGTAACTTGGTAATAAAGTTTGATCCTTTGGCACTTTTATGTAGGGAGGAAACTTCAAGTGGAGATGGTCAATAAGGATGTTGATGGAATGAGAAGGTCACCATGATGAGGAAGGTCTCTTTCATTTTGGTTTGGTTATCTCGCTATCATATTATTTTTGGCTACTAAGAAAAGGATGTTGCAGAAATACATGATGATAGTTGTGGGAAGGTCAAATATATGAATGAAGGGTACTGAGGAAAGCTCAATATCTGGTACATGGCAACTATGAAGTCGAGATGAGTCCATCTTGGGATTGAAAGGGAGATGTGCGAAAATATATCCTGGAGGTCAAAGGAAGATCACTTTCAAGAGGAATATATGATCAAGTTGAAGTTTTGGAAGGCTTAATGTAATGCCTTCATGTCAAAGAAGAAAGTTATGAGCAGGAAGATTGGCCTGGAACCTGTCACAAGATCAAAGAGAGAAGATGGCTCCATGATACCCCAAAAGAAAGAAATTTCAATACAATTGATACAGAGGAAGAGGAAGCCTAGAATCTATGGAGAAATAGTAGTTGGTACTCTGATGAAGACAACCTATAAGGACTGTTATGATGACTTCTAAAATAGAAAGGAAGGGTGGAATCTCCTCTAGTTTTGAGAGGGAGTAAAGGAGTCTCCTTGTATAGGAGAAAGGTTCTATTCTGAAGATTAGAGGAGAAAAAATATGTCCTCTTTAGTTGAGAGGGAGTGATGTTGGACATCACATGTGCATTCTCCTCTTCAGGTGATGAAGAGAAAATTATGGGAGATTGGATAATTTCTTGTTTTTTCCTTGAGGATATTACATCCAAGAAAGGAAAGGGACCTACACACTTTGAAGATGTGATAGGAGAAAATTGGTCAACTCAGAACGATATTCTTTGAGGACTCATTTATGGACATCCAAGATAAGAATAGTCCCAAAAATGACATACATTTTGGACATTTCGATGGGGTATGTGCCTTAGAGAGGTACTGTGGTATCAAACATAAATCCTTCCAGCATAATGCTCTTGATTAAAGTAGAGATTTTCTATTTAGGCCTCAGGGACAGTGCTGGTCATGATGATGATGCTTGCAATATGGCTTATCAATCTGACTCTTCTTGTGAGAACTCTTCAGTTTGAGATATGAAGTTGTAGTGGTTCTACAATTATGAATACATCCTTAGTTAAGATGGAGTGTTGAGAAATGTAACTAGTTTCAGTCTTCATAATTGTTGTACTCATTTCAAAATGTATCATATGTAACAAACAAGAAAATAAGAAAGAAAATATATTATTATTAAAGAATGGGTTTCATGCTCATTATTGATGGTCTTCTAGGGAAAATCATGTTCTTTGTTCTTCTAGTATTTGATAGGTATTAGAATTTATTTTCAAGAGTCAAAGGAGTCAACATCATCTTTATAGGACCCTTCTAGGAAATTTGTAATTATAAAAATAGTTATTTTTAAGTCTATAACATCCTAGAATATCCAAGAGTAAAATTCAGCCTTGGAATCCTCAAGTCGACCTAAGGTAGGGAATCCCACCACTTGATAAGGCTATATAAAGAGAATTTCAACTTCATTTGGATACACAGTCACTAACAAGTTTGATATCCCAAGAAAGAGTTTGATTTATAGTTGGGAAGTTGGAAAAGGAGAGAAAAGGCCAGGAAGAAGGAAGAAGGACGATTTTTCTTGGTTTTTGGGCTATATCTCTCTCACATATGTGAAAATTTAGGTTCTTTGTGTTGGAAGAAGAGGTTGAAGTTGTAGGACCAAGTTGCAGTAGGATGAAGTGGAGCATCTTATAGCTTGGAGGAAGAAAAATTTGTCTATGCCTTGCTGACCTTAGGAAGATTTGTCTTACTCTTGGAAGCTCCTATAAAGAGTCTGAGTTAGGTTTTATTCAAGGGCTACAAGGTTAAAATTGTAGGGTCAAATTTATAGGTTGAGTAGCATTATTGTATCTCACATATCGAAGTTGCAATGTGTAGAAGTTTTGTGAAAATTCTAGAAATGACTTGAGGAAGGGATGCCTTGGTATTGGGATAAGGTATTTGTCTAGGGATTGGGTATTTGTATCTCATTTTAAGGATATTATAAGAAGAAAAGAGTTTCCAACTTGTCCCATTGGAGGGGTTTTTCCCTAACTGCGAGCCTATATCTATGTCCTCTTTTGTTGTTGTTGTTTCTTGATATTGTTTGATGAAAAGATCTAACTAAATAACATAAATAAGATAACTAAGATTCACAAGAAAATATCATGGTTAAAGAAAATAATATTAATAGTTTCCACTTTACATTTTCTAACATCGTATTAGAGCTAAGGTGAAAAAGGAAGGGAGTTGGAAGGACACTAGAAGAAGTTGATTATGAAGGGTAAGGAAAAATGAAACTCTCAAGAAGGCCTGAAGTAGAATACCTATTTATCTAGGGTTTCCACGTTCAAGAAAATATCAAGTGTACATCTAGCTCACGTCAAAGGAATATCTAAGAGCAATATTTCAAGAAGGGCGTTGATCTCTCTCTAGAAGCAAACCTACTTGGAAGAAGCATCAAGGGATTCTCCTCAAAAGGATCTTAAAGATATCGAGAAGTTTGGAGATATCATCAAAGGGGGAACCTTCGTATTCAAGTAAGTATCATACTATTTCATAATGGTTGAATCTTCCAGTCGTGTAAGTTCTTTTTGCAAGGAGAGAAATAAGTTCATTGGGGCATCAAACTATCTGGCATGGAAGAAGAAGATTAACTTGAAACTGACATAACAATAAGTGATGGAATATTTCATTGGGAAAATTACTAATCTTAGCAAAGAAAGGACTTAAAAAATAGCAAATTACAATAAAGGGAATTAAGGGCACAAAAGATCATAATCGAATCAGTCAAGCATTCTCTTGTTCCTTTTGTTGCAAACTTGAAGACTTCCAAGCTAGTGAATTTATAGTGTGTAAGTGGAATATGTCAAAAGATGTCTTTGTGGAACAAGCTATATAGAATGAATAAATCAAAGGATGAGGATATGGCATCCTTCATCATGAGATTATCTCAACTAAGAGACCATTTTCAAGCACTTGGGAAACCAATCACTGATTCAGAGGTGACCATATATGTTCTAGATAAATTTCCACTTGAATGGAGTGACTTCGCAAAATGTATCTACTCCAAGAAATATTCAACTCCATTTGATGAGTTGCAGGCACAATGCATTCTATAATATTCAAGGATCAAAGTCAAGGATGACACTAGATCTGATGAGAAAACTCAAGCCTTTCTAGCCCAAGTCAAGTATATGAAGAAAGGAAAGTTTGGCAAGTCCAAGAAGAAAGATATTTCCAAGATCTAATGCTTCAAGTGCCACAAGTTTGGACATAACAATAGGGGTTCTCCAAATCAAAAAAATAATAAGATAAAGGATAGGAGTGAAGCTCATGTAGCTAAAGCCATGGGAGAACCTGAGAAGAAGGAAAATAAGGAAGAAGTGAAGGATATTTACTACTAGAGAAGGTTCACTAAATTCAAGGTCCTCTGAGAATGTTAATTTTTCTTTTGATATATTATGCATAAGTATCATAGGGTAAAAGCATACGATGATAACATGTTTGAAATTTAGATTATTAAGTTGCTTAGTAGAGATCATCTAGGATAAAATGTTAGACCATTTTGAATAGTGTTCATCCAGATCTTATCTAGAATTATGTTAGAGGTTGTCATCTTACTGAATTGGATCATCCTGATCCAAGAAGGACCATCATTTTGAAAGTACTTAGGAAGAGCATCATAATAGGAATAATATGTGTTCTATGTAATTTGTAAAAATTCTAGTAAAAAGGGATGAAGGATTGCAATGGGTCAAGATACAAACGTTTTGTGGAATATATGGACAGCTAGATGATTGGAGGAAAGAACATGAATGTATGTTGTAAATAAAACTTTGGATAAGATTTAATCACATGAGAATCTTGTACAATAAATTTGGTTAGAAATATATGCTTGAGTATTTATGGTGCTAGAAAAGAATAGAAATTACTTAAGGATGTACAAAATATTAGGAATTTCTCTATAATATGTATTAGATTAAAATCTCCAAAAGAAAAGTTGTAACTTGGTAATCAAGTTCGCTCCTTGAGCACTCTGATGCAAAAAGGAAAATTCAAGTGGAGATGGTCGATGAGGAAGTTGATGGAACGAGAAGGTCACCATGATGAGGTAAGTCTGTTTCATTTTTTTTGGTTATCTAACTAACATATTATTCTTGGCTACCACGAAAAGGATCTTGTAGGAATACATGAGGACAGTTGGGGATAGTTCAACTATATGAATGAAGATTATTGAGGAAATATCAATATCTGGTACCTAGAAATTATGAATTTGAGACGAGTCCATCTTGGGATTGAAAGGGTAGTTGTGCAAAAAGATAACCTAGAGGTCAAAGGAAGATCACTTTCAAAAAGAAGTTATGAACAACTTGAATTTTTGGAAGGCTTAATGTAATTCCTTCATTTCAAAGAAGAAAGTGATAAGAAAAAATATTGGCCTAGAGCCTGTCACAAGATCGAAGAGAGAAGATGGCTCCATAACCTCGAAAGAAAGCAAGTTCAATACAAGTGATACATAGGAAAGAGGGAGCCCGATAGCTATGGAGAACTAGTATTTGATACTCTGATGAAGACGACCTATAAGGCTTGTGATGATGACTTCTCAAATATAAAGGAAGTCTGGAATATCCTTTAGTTTTGAGAGGGAGTAAATGATTCTCCTTGTATAGGAACAAGGTTATATTCTCAAGATTAGAAGTAGAATAGGGATGTCCTATTTGGTTGAGAGGGGATTGATGTTGGACATCACATGTGCATTCTCCTCTTTGGGTGATGAGAGAAAATGACATAGGGTTGGATAAGAATTTGTGCCTTCGTTGAGGATATGTGATCAAGAGATCATGTCCAAGTTATAAAAAATGCTCAAAAATGAAAGTTATCAGAAGTGGTTGTAATCTAAATGATCATAAAGGTCTCATCACTGCGATTCTGGCGTCGCAAACGGTTCTCAAAACCGAGGTCATATGCTAAGTTATTGAGGTTTGAAATCGTCTAGTAAACTCCAAAAATGATTTGACCAAGTTTGACTTTGTTAATTTGGAAAAATTAAAAAAATAATATTTCAGAAATATTCCTCGAAATGTTCCCTAGAATATTCCATTAGAGAAAATTGTTTGTTGACAAGTGGCAGACTATTATTCGAAGAAGGGTTCACTTTGAATTTTTGTGGCCTATCACGGGCTGCCATGTGGCAGGCCCAGAGGCCACCACGTGGCCCTAGGTCGGAAATGGAAGATTTATCAAAATTATTTTGTATAGTGGCAGGAATCGAACCCGGGTCTTTAGCGTGTCAACACAAAGGCCTGACCTACCCACCTATGGGGAAGTACTTAACATATCACAGCTTCCATTTTTATTTATGCTTTGAAATTTACGCCAGCCGAAAATTAAAGGGGCTAGCCCAACCACATATAACCTCAGTCATGACCAAAGGGCTTAGAACCAACGGTTAAAATTTCTCCTGCAAACCATGCATGTGGCCATCATGCACATTTAATGTAACTGTCTTTCAACCATTGTGTATGCAGTTAATGCGGTAGTTAGGGCAGAAGTCACATGTGACCCCACCCCACTTTAAATTTAATACCACATCAAACGGTTCCACCATTTTGGAGTGTGGTCCATTAAATCTGAATTTATCCCCAATTTTCGTTGCTAACTAGCAGTCACTCCATATTTAGTGGTGTTTCTGGGGGACATTGGGCAGTTTTCTTGTTTCTGCCCTAACTCCCTCATTATTGAACCAAATTGAGTGTAAAAATATTCAATTTTGGGTATCTTTGACATTTTGAGTATTTTGGCACAGGTTTCAGGTCGAATAGAGGTCATATTCAATAGTTTATCTTTGGGGAAGATGGAGGAGCCATCAGGGACATCATGGAGAAGGAAGTGTATTGGGCATCCTTTATCAGCTTTGTGTAAATGAATAGTCCTCTCTGGCTATTTCATATCTTCTAAAGCTAATTTTATAGATATTTTTTCCTATTAAGGCTTATTTTCACTTGTACTTTCATTTCGAGCAAATTAATACAAGAGGGACATGCCATTTGGGAGGCTTGGACCACCAGATGTAGCCCAAGAGGGGTGAACTGCTCAACAAATAGCTGAGTAATGTGATTTGTTGAAGTTTGTTTTCTGTTCTTTTATGTTGTAAAATGATAAACAGTTAAAATACTTAATCAATCCTCTCACAGAAATCTGTTAAACAAAGCCAGAACTAATTGTTTAACCTGCAATTTAAGGAGAACCTTTTGCACACACTATTATATCTACTTGGATACTTTGCCTAGCGTAACAAATACTTCCATTTCAAATCAGGTTGGTATCAGAGCCAAGTTTTGAGCATTAGGACAGCTAGTGTTTCTCTTTGTGTTTTTCTTGTGCAAAGTTTGTTTAACATTTGTGAAAAGGGATTTGTTTAATAGTTTTCATAACGACTCTTTCAAGCTGTGCAGAGTGAGGTTGGTCGCTTGATTGACAGAGAAAGCTATTGCGTGTATTACACGAAAGGTGTTAAAATAGTGTAAAAGATTGACTATTTTTCTGTTTGCAAACTGACTGTTGTTTGAGTTTGCTAGAGGTGAAGGGATAGCTATTGATAGCTAAAGTCCTGGAGAGGACAAAAAGGAAGAAAGGGCTAAAGGATTTTTCCTTACTCCAAAGTACCTTAAGGTCACCCTTGAAACACAAACCTTCTTGACGATTTTTTGTTAAGAAGCTCTTGGAGTTTGTTTCTTGTTTGGCTACTTGAATAAGAGTCTATCTCTACAGCCATTTGGTTAAAAAAAAAAAAAAATTTCATTTGTTTTGAAAGCTTTGAGAACTTTTTTGAAGTTCCTTTTGTTCATTGACATCATAATGAAAATTTCTACAAGTGAGGTTTCCTCCTTCACAAGATTCTTTGATGAAGATATGAAGCGTGACTTTATTATATTGAAGGACATGGTGCAGATTTTGTTTAAGGATAAAAGAGAAAGCACTGAACTTCGTGAACAATTGTTTGCCATGAAGAAAGAGAAGGAAGAAATTCTTCAAAGATTGCATGATATGGAGATGCATCTCCATCAATATCAAGAAGCATTGACCAAGAACATGCGTGAGGAAGAGGTAGTCCATTCTAATTTGTCTTCAGTTTCCTCATTAGAAAGATGTGTTGGTTCTTTTGAAAAGCACACAAGAGGTATATGGTCCAAGTTAATGAATAAAATGGGCTATGAAGGCAAAGGTTTAGGCAAGCATGCACAAGGCATGGTTGATCCTATTTTTGTTGAGGAACGACCCAAGAATCTTGGTGTTGGTTATGTGTAATTTAATGGCGAAGACTCCAAAACCATGAAAGCATGTGAGGCTACTTCAAAGAGAACTTTCTTCCAAGTTCTAATATGAAAATATGTAAAATTTGTTTCAAAGATGATTGCCATTACTTTAAGCCTTTGTTGCAGCAAGAAGATGGTAGACATGTAGCTTATGGAAACCATGCGAGTTCAGACAGTTTTCAAGACAAGAACGACGGTGTTAGTCTGTAAATCAAAGCTGGAGCCTCTACTAGTTCATCTCCTCATGAAGGCAAAAGGGATGAACATGCAAAGCAGCACAAGAGGTATAAATATTCCCATGAACAATTTGATTGTGTTTCTGCAAAGCATGATAATTTTGCATGCTTAAATGGAAGAAATATTTGTTTTACTTATTGTGGTCAATTTAACCATGATGTTTCGAGATGCTGGATGAGGAAGAAGGCATACAAGAAGCAAATGAAGGAAAGACAACTTTCAAAGAAGGTGCATAAGACTTGCACATATTGCCAAAAGAGGGTACATGTTGTCTCCCATTGTTGGACTATGCATCCAACTAATCGTCCCAAGCACATGCAGCAAGAGGACAGAAAGATTGGCGAAGGTGGAACCAAGGATTTCATTATTGATGTGAAAACAAAAGTTTCACATGAAGAAGAGTTGCAACAACAAAAGTCGCCATGGAAGTGGCTTGGTAAGAAGGGGATGGACTTCTTAGCACAGTAAGACGTACTCATTTTGTACATATGAAAATTTTGGTTGTATGCATGTATTTTATGCTGTAATCTCTTGTTTGTTTGGGCCACCTTGGATCATTGATCAAGGCAGCAATGTTCAATTTCCTTCTGCAAATTTCTTTCCAGAAATTTTATGAGTGAGTGCAATAAAGACGGTTCTTGACAGGAGGAAAAGCGCATCGAGGAAGGGAAGTGTGAATTTCTTTCTAGTTGTGGTTCAAAGTCACTAGCCATGCAAGGAAAGTGTTTGGAGGCTGAAGAGAAGAGGGTGTTGTACTCTCATTTACAGTACAGATTAGTTTCAGTAGTTCAGAGAGTTTTTGGGGTCCAAAAGCTTCCCAGTGGGGAGGTGCGATCAAGAGATCATGTCCAAGTTATAAAAAATGCTTCAAAAATGAAAGTAATCAGAAGTGGTTTCAATCTGAACAAATAGAAAGGTCTATCATTGCGATTCTGGCACCATGAATGGTTCTCAAAATTGAGGTCGCATGCAGAATTTATTGAGGTTTGAAATCGTCCAGTAAACTCCAAAAATGAGTTGACCAAGTTTGACTTTGTTAATTTGGAAAAATTGTAAAAAGAATATTTCAAAAATATTCCTTTAAATATTCCCTAGAATATTCCATTCGAGCGAATTGTTTGTTGACAAGTGGCAGACTATTATTCGAAGAAGGGTTCACTTTGAATTTTCGTGGCCTATCACGGGCTGCCACGTAGCAGGCCTGGAGGCCACCATGTGGCCCCAATTTGGAAATGGAAGACTTATCAAAATTATTTTGTATAGTGACAGGAATCAAACCCAAGTCTTCAGTGTGTCAACACAATGGCCCGACCGACCCGCCTGTGGGGAATTACTTAACATAATACGACTTCCATTTTTATTTGTGCTTTGAAATTTACACTAGCAGAAAATTAAAGGGGCTATCCCCTTAGGGCTAGCTCGACCCCATATAACCGCAGCCATGACCAGAGGGCTTAGAACCAGTGGTTAAAATTTTTCTCACAAACCATGCATGTGGCCAACATGCACATTTAATGTAACGGTGTTTCAACCGTTGTGTATGCGGTTAAAGCGGCAGTTAGGGTGGCAGTCACATGTGACCCCGCCCCAATTTAAATTTAATTCCACATCAAATGGTTCTGCCATTTTGGAGAGCGATACATCTGTTACACAGTAATTTGTTACCATCCATACCATTCCCCGTCCCGCACAATGGAGGACCCATTTTGTGACCTGTGAACATTGTCATGCCTTGAAAACATCATCAATGCATTCCTCTAAGCATGAGCTTCATTTGCCCTTGAGACATCTCCTTGCAAGAATCATGAAAAACATCCCTTTTTGCATTGGCGCGGGCGAGCAGTTCAGTACTCGTGCCAATGAGGAAAATCCTGCAAAGGGGTCGCGCCAATTGGCGCTCTGTCATAGAGCAGTAGTCGCGCCACCCAATTTAGGGACTGTTTTTTAAATAAAGATGGCGGAAGTTGAGTTCCAACAAACTCAGAAACCATTGCCTATCTTGAGTTGGGAGGTTTGGCTGCGGGAGTTCTATGGAGGGGAAGTGGTTTTTCCACCTCCCATGGAACCTTCCTTGTTGATAGGGCCAATCCCATAATAATAGGGATCCCGACTCCCTCCTTCCCCATCTATAAAAGCCTGCTCAATCCCATGGCAAGCTAGTCTTGAAGTGCCTAAGCTTTAAATCTCCATATTCCCAAGAGCCTTTGTGCTGTAAAGAACCCTCTCTTTCCCTTAAGGCCGACTCAAGTAAGGAGACCATCGTCGAGAGACTCCGGAGAGGTTTTCCCTTTCCTTGGCGAGCTTTGCGAGACGTGGACGACTGGAGACCCATCCGAAGGAGACCGCGACGTCAGAACTTGGTTGTAATCTCTCTTCGTTTGTTATTTAATAGATGATTACGATTATGGTTCCACTTTGTTTTCCATCATGTTAATATGAGTAACATCCTTTCTGACTGATGTTTAGTTACGTATGCCGGATTTTATGCTTGTATCTGTTTGTTTCTTCCATGTGCAGGTGTTCATCCGCGGAGATCATGGAGGGATTGTGATCTTCCGAGGTTGAGGAACGGGGACGCTTCTTCTTCAGATCATAGCATTGGAATCCAGGTAGGCTTCTATCTCTAGTCTTTTCATTCGTAACTAGGAACTTGCGTCGTAACATTGTTTGATTGTTGCTAGACCCCTGCTGGGCTAGTAGGGATCACCTCTGTCCGCAGAGGGGATTTACCTCCTCAACAATTTGGCGACTCCGCTAGGGATCGTCCAGATTTCACTGTCTCGTTTGTGTTGTCTCGCTTTGATTATTTTATGTTTTTCCTTGCTTGATGAACCTTCTGGGTTGGGTTCTTTCACTGTTTTTTCTTCTTGGTTTGCTTAGTTTGCATTGATCTGCTTCTGGAGTAGTTTTTTTTAATTTTGGCTGAGAAACTCGACTGGCGCGGTTTTTAACCCGACAGTCGCGCCAATTGGCGCATGTTGCTTTTGTTTAGCCCGCGCCAATTGCTTTCTGGCGCCAGTTTCATCCTTACAGTCGCGCCACTCCTGTAAGGTTTTTGAGTTTCCTCATTTTTGAGCTCTCTGGGTTTGGTCAGTGTTTTTCTTCTTGATTTTCCAACTGCCTGAGTGTGTTGGAGTCCTGTTTGACTGGGAATTCACCTCTGTCCTTTGGTTGTTTTCTTTTATCTATCGATTTCACGTTTTAAGCCCTAGGGCATCTAGTGGCTTAGTGTATCGAGCCCTCCTTGGGAGTTTTGGTGTTTTGATTGTCCTGTCAACTATCTGATTGATTCTCCACATCCTCTAAGTAGTTGTTCATTGTTTTGTTGCGATTTTTGGGTGATTTTTCATTCCTTCATTCGAAATTCGTTTGGTCTTGCCTTGGACCTAGATCACACGGTCCATTGGAAGCTTTTGAGTCTTTTCTTCGTTTTGAGAGACTTTGGTCGATTTGGGGATCTGATTGCTTGTGTTGTTGAGTGAAATTTGTTTGTTTCGCTCTCTCGAATATCGTTTCTCAAAGTTGTTCCATTTGTTTTCAAGTTTGTTTAGTGCATATTAGCTATCAGACATTGAAAATCAAAAAAAAAAATCTCTTTTGCTTTTGTTAATTAGTGCAAATTGTGATCTTTTCCATCTTGCTAGTGATTAGTGTTTTGAATGAAAAGTTTTCAATTTCATTAGTTGCATTAGAGGTCTCATTGTTTGTCTTCCGTTCATTTCGTTTGTGTAAAAGCTCTCAACTCTTCTCTAACTAGTTTTCATCGAACAAAATGTTGGACTGTGGCATATAGCTTTGCATTTAGGAGTCTTTTAAGACACTACATACGATAGGGCCTGAAAATTGAAACTTAATTGAAGATCAACTGTAAAATTTATTCAATTAACCTAAGGCAGCATTGGAACTTAACGAAACATATTTAGAAGGTCTAGGTTAGAGACGTGTTCCGGCGTCGTTAAACCTAGCAGCTGTCGTTCGCCTGTTGGCTTTAGACAGCGCTAGTACGGACTTGTGCTCCCCGTACCGTCGCGTATATAAAGGGAGACCCCTCTAGGTTTTCAATCCTTTATCCACAGGAAGCCGAGTCTGCCGCCCTATACCCGTGATACACTGAACACAGCATTCGGGGAGACTACCTACACGTACGGAAAGTCCTTGGTCGATTTCTGTTTCATTATTGAAACCAAGGTGTATATTGCAGTTCACGGATATTTGGTACACCCTTTGTGCCTATTTTTTCCTGAGCAGTCATTTGGTCTTTTCTGACTCCCTAAACTTGAAAAGACCGTCGAGCGCTTGTCCTTTCACGCTTGTATCAAATTTGAAAGAGATAGAGTCATCTTTCTATTGTTTCTCGACTCTTAAAATATGAAACGATAGAGTTTCTTACTTTTCAATGTGGTAAAAATTAATCACCCACGATTACACGCCTGCTTAGATATTGCTTGTTGACCGTTTGATCGTGTGCCCTTAACTCTTTTTCAGCCCGTGTGTGGTTTTGAGTTTTGATGGCAACTTTTTCAGAGTTTACCAACCAAGGAATCCCTTCAGAAGGGAATCCTGGTCATTTTCCTCCTTTTGGAAATGTTGGCGCTCCTTATATGGCGACGTTGTCCCTTCCTGGGATAACTGTTGGGTTGCCTGTCTGGTTGTTCTCAACCTCTGTCGTTCCAAATGTCTCAGTTACTGGTCAATCAGTTCCTCCACCCGAACAACATCATGTTGATTCTAAGGTGGACCTCTCCCCTTCTTCGCCTGTTTCTGAGTCCTCCTCCTCTTCTTCGCCTGGTGAAAGTCTGGATTCGAGTAACCAGGTGGCTAAGAAGAAGAAGAAGAAGACAAAGAAGAAGAAGTCTGATAAGCAAGAGGCTAAATGTACAGCTACTGTCCCTAAGGAATCTCCTCTTGATAGTCCTTCCAACCCTCCCCGGAAAGTCAAGTTCCCGTGCATGTTGTGCACGGGAGACCATCTTCTTCGAGCGCCACAGCATCCCCAAGGTGGCCCCACCGCTGGTCAACGATGTGGCTAAACACGACTTCACACCGGGAGCTAGGTTGGGGGCACGTCTTCAACTGGTACTGATAAGGCTCCTAAGAAGTAGGGTAAGATTACCAATCCATGTAAGTTGTATGAAGGGCACCATGCCATTCACCTTTGTCCGTATATGGATGAAGCCAAGCGAGTCTTGGACAAAGCAACCGTTTCTACACCATGCCTCCTGGCTGGTTATAAACGACTTTCTTTGAGACCTCCGCCAACTGATCCTACGATTGGTCAAGAGTCATCCTTGGTTGATCCCACTCCCTCGGAAATTAAAATTCAGGAATCTATCCCCGACCAACCATTGGTCGTGGGATCGGTTGAGATGGCCCCGTCTACGGTACACCAGGTCTTTTCCATTGAGAGTGGACCTCACACCCCTCATGTTCTGCTGGTTTCTTCAGATTCTTTGGAATTGGAGAAAGATTCTCCTGTCCCGTACCTCAGAAGCTGCTCCTCCGCCTCCCGTGATGGAGGTCCCGGAGGATACCCCTCCCACCTTCGAGATGAAGGTCGTGGAGGATGCTCCTTCTTCTTCCATAACACCAGGGGAAGACCTTCTCGGTTCGATGGTAGCCCCTCCGAGTAGTTTAGTCGCTTCCTTTGATTGGAGTCGATTTGCAGGATACCGCCTTCCGTCTTATGTGCCTTTTGAGATCACGGTACAGGCCTCCCATCTGGTCATACCCAGCACCATTATAGACGAAGGCGCGTCTGTTAGTATTTTGTCCTCAACTACTTGGCAAGCTTTCGGTTCGCCGCCGCTTGTGCCTGTTACGCAGAATCTGTTGGCATTTAATAGAAGAACTAGTCAACCATTAGGGATCCTTCCAAGGTTACCTGTTACTTTGGGAGGTAAAACTGTCCATATGGACATGATGGTTTTTCCAGGCCCCTTGGATTTCAATTTGCTCTTAGGGCGCGATTACACCTATGCCATGGGAGCGCTTGTCTCCTCCCTTTTTCGTGTGGTCTATTTTCCGCATGAAGGACGGATTGTCACCATTGATCAGCTTTCGTTCTTTGGTCCTGATGTGGCAACTGGACCGCCATCATCCCTTCATGGTTTTTATCCACCCGTTGTATCTGCCCCACCGCAGGTCAACTATGTGGCTACCTACCCCGTGCCTGTACTCAGTGATGATGCCGTCGTGCATCGAGGTCTTTAGAGCAAAAGGTCAGAACTTCGAGGATGTTTTCCTTCCATCGAGTGGAACTCTTGGAAGCGAAGACTTCTTGTTCAATTATGATGAGGTCGGTTAGGTATGGTTTCCTCCCTGTGTCAGCTCTTTAAATGAAACAAGGTTTTTCGGAGTAGAGTTCCTTGTCTTGTGCCAAGCTCCTTAAACCATGAAACAAGGTGTCCTGAGGATAGTTCTTTTAATGTGTCAACCTCGTTAAAATAATGAAACACGTTCCTGTTCAATTCGAGTCTTTGTTAGATCTCGTAAAATCCCAGTCGAGTCTTTCTCTTGATCTCGTAACTTGAACCTTCACTCCATCTGCCTTTCATATGGATTGAAGCTTGGGGGGCATGTACCTCGAATTGAGTCACCATGCTGGGGGCATGCTTACTATTTCAAGCATAGTTTGTTTCCATTTCAAGCTTGTGTAAAAATGAAACCGGTTTCAAGCATAGTTTATCTTTGTTTCAAGCTTGTGTAAAAATGAAACCAAATTCAAGCAGAGTTTCTTGATTTCAAGCTTGTGTAAAAATGAAACCCTTCCCATTTTACCTCTTGTGATTGCCATGTTATCAGCCTATTTTTGCCAGATGAGCCTTGGTTTTCTCACTCCATCGTCACTATCTGCTTGGCCGATCATATGCCTTCACTTGGTTGTTTTACCCGTTCCTGAGGAACCGCTGCGATGAGTGGTCTTGTTAGCCAGCCTCTTGACCTTTATTTGTTTTGAGTAGTTCCACCATTACCGGAACCAGTTGCTACCCTTTATACCACTCGTTCCTCCAGGAGGAGTCATCTTTCAGCTCTTTTCTGACTCTCTAAACATGAAAAGATTGCCAAGGCCCTTGTCGTTTCGATCTCGTTAAAATGGACACGAATCGACATTCACCCAGTATAAGTTTAACCCTTTTTCGGGCTGGGCTGGATCGATTACGAAAAAGGAATACCCTAGCCTATCGCGACTAGGAGGTTTTCCCAGATATTGTTTTCTACCTTTTCGGATCTGGGGAACTATTTATGAAAAGGGACCTGTGGAGTTTTCTTTTCCGCTGTCTTTTCAAACTCTCTAAACATGAAAAGACGCCGAGTTCTTCCTTTGTCAGACTCGTTAAACCCTGATGACATCGGATCTAGTCGAAATGACGTTCTTCGAGTTCCTCCTTCCTAGGACTCGTTAAATGCACTAGGATGGATTCGCCCGAAGGGCGGACTTATATCGCAAGCATATGCTATCCCCTTCAAGCTTGTTATTAAAAAATAATTGGGGTACTCGCCAGAAATGGTGGGGGAAAAATGGAACCATCGTCGTTGTCGTCGGCAGTATGTCGCTCTTGAACATGGCACTTGTCTGCATTCGTGTCGGGTTGGGGAAATCTCATCTCATTCTTCACTTGCCTCCGTGGGTTTGGGTGACCCTTTTTGACCTCTCATCTGCTCTTTGCCTCGTCACTATGACCTTTGATCTTTTGATGTCAAATACTGCCAAATCCACTGTCGTGCCGCCAATATGTTCAAGAGAAGTTGACCTCTGCGAATATCAACCTTCCTCTGTTTCTCATACGATCCTGATTCACAACAGAACATTATGTTCCTCTGTCTCGTGTCGATGATGTGGGAATCATTATGGCCCACCTTCGATCAAGGTCACTTCCTGTCGACTTCAACTCATTATCCAGGAAGTTGGTCTAGAGACTCCTGATGGTACCTTGGAGCCTGCATGCCTCAATGGCAGGTTCGTCGCATTCAACGTGAGGTTTACATCATTGACCTCCGATCGAGTGATTCTGCGGGTGTTCGACGTCAACTCATTTATTCGCATGCCGTAGATTGTACCTTAGTACCTTGAGGACCATTGTCATTATTGGTGGTTTCTCTCGCGTCTGTTAACAGCTTTCATCATTGGCTGGTAATCAGACGATGTTCTTGCATGTTCGACTTCAGCTCACATATTCACATGCCTGAACTTGTACTTTGTTTGGGTCGAGATGAAGCGCAAGACCCTGGATTGTGTCTGTTGTAATCCAGGCTGCGATTGTGGATTATTATCATTATGTACATGACTCACTGATTGGATGGCTGCGACCATACCTGAGTCTATTTATTTGATCCTCGCTGGATGGCTGCGCCCATACCCTGGATCCGGATTATAGTGTACTCTGTTTCGGATGGTTGCGCCCATACCACATATACATCATGTACTTGAGATATCAGTTGTATCTTTCTGCGCAGGTTTTCCGACGGCGGGCCTTCAGTTGAACATGTTCTCGTAAAGCATTTCACCCCTCTCTCTCGGGCCTCATACTTTAGGGGGCATCTGTTACACAGTAATTTGTCACCGTCCCTACCATTCCCCGTCCCGCACAATGGAGGACCCATTTTGTGACCTGTGAACATTTTCATGCCTTGAAAACATCATCAATGCATTCCTCTAAGCATGAGCTTCATTTTCCCTGAAGACATCTCCTTGCAAAAATCATGAAAAACATCCCTTTTTGCATTGGCGTGGGCAGACAGTTCAGCACTCGCGCCAATGGGGAAAATCCTGCAAAGAGGCCGCGCCAACTGGCGCTCTGTCCCAGAGCAGTAGTCGCGCCAGCCAATTTAAGGAGTGTTTTTTAAATAAATATGGCGGAAGTTGAGTTTCAACAAACTCAGAAACCATTGCCTATCTTGAGTTGGGAGGTTTGGCTGTGGGAGTTCTATGGAAGGGAAGTAGTTTTTCCACCTCCCATGGAACCTTCCTTGTTGATAGGGCCAATCCCACAATAATAGGGATCCCAACTCCCTCCTTCCCCATCTATAAAAGCCTACTCAATTCCATGGCAAGCTAGTCTTGAAGTGCCTAAGCTTTGAATCTCCATATTCCCAAGAGCCTTTGTGCTGTAAAGAGCCCTCTTTTTCCCTTAAGGCTGACTCAAGTAAGGAGACCATCGTTGAGAGACTCTGGAGAGGTTTTCCCTTTCCTTGGAAAGCTTTGCGAGACGTGGACGACTGGAGACCCATCCGAAGGAGACTGCGATGTCAGACCTTGGTTGTAATCTCTTTTCGTTTGTTATTTAATAGATGATTACGATTATGGTTCCACTCTATTTTCCATCATGTCAATATGAGTAATATCATTTCTGACTGATATTTAGTTACGTATGCCGGATTTTATGCTTGTATCTGTTTGTTTCTTCCATGTGCAGGTGTTCATCCGCGGAGATCGTGGAGGGATTGTGATCTGCCGAGGCTGAGGAACGGGGACGCTTCTTCTTCAGATCATAGCATTGGAATCCAGGTAGGCTTCTATCTCTAGTCTTTTCATTCGTAACTAGGAACTTGCATCGTAACATTGTTTGATTGTTGCTAGACCCCTGCTAGGCTAGTAGGGATCGCCTCTATCCGCAGAGGGGATTTACCTCCTCAACTCTTGTCAAATCCCGAGTTATCCCAAAAACTCCAAATTTGGCATTGCTAGCTATGCGATTACTCTACATTTAGTGGAGTTTTGGGGGGACATTGGGTAGTTTTCTTGTTTACGCCATAAATCCCTCATTATTGAACCAAATTGAGTGCAAAAATAGTCAATTTTGGGTCTCTTCAACATTCGAGAAATTTTGCATAGATTTCGAATTCGAAGAGGTAATCTTCGGCGGTTTAGCTTCGGGGAAGATCAAGGAGCCATCAGGGCCATCATGGAGAAGGCAGTGTATTGGGCATCCTTTATCAGTTTTATGTAAATGAATAGTCCTCTCTGGCTATTTCATATCTTTTGAAGCTGATTTTACAAAGAGTTTTGCCTATTAAGGCTTATTTTCACTTGTACTTTCATTTTGAGCAAATTAATACAAGAGGGACATGCCATTTGGGAGGCTTGGACCAACAAATGTAGCCCAGGAGGGGTGAACTGCTCAAAAAATAGCTGAGTAATGTGCTTTGTTGAAGTTTATTTTTTGTTCATTTCTGTTGTACAATGTTAAACAATTAAATTACTTAATCAATCCTCATACAGAAACCTCATAAACCAAGCCAGAACTAATTGTTTAACCTGCAATTTAAGGAGAACCTTTTGCACACATTATTATATCTGTTTGGATACTTTGCATAGCATATCAAATACTTCCATTTCAGATAAATATGACATCCTAGAAAGTAAAGGGACCCGACACTTATGAAAATTTCAATCTCGAAATACTACTACAATGATATATTTATTTCTCCTACTTATTCTTCCAATAAGTTATTTACATAATTCTTCTCGTATATTTTGAAATAAACACCTCTTTGCATTTATCACTCAAGTATGTGCGAGAGAACATAACGGTAAAAAATACTAGCATAAAAATCAATCACATAGAAAATTATTTTTTGACATTTTTCCCAGAACAACCCAATGTGGGAAAATGGCATAGCAGACCTGGGGGTTCATATTTTAATCTTCAACAATCAAATATTTACAAGGATTCTGGTAAAAATTGGCGAGAAATATTCTTTAGATACACACGAGATAATTCTTCTCCAGAATAATAATTTCCCATTTTTGAGGGTTCCGTCTCCTATCCTTGTTTCACTCTTGCATACCTATCACTCTTGCGCACCTCTTTGCGCATAGCCAGCGTAAGCATGCATCACTACTGCGTGAGGCCTCTGCGCTGCTCCTGAGTGCTCCCTTTCTGCATCCTGCTTCCTCCTTCCCTCGTGTCCTAACACTGCTGATGCCCTCTGCTTCCTCCGCCCTTGCAAATCTCCCTCTGAAGTCAAATTCTATTCCTTCATAATCAACTTCCCTTGGGTTACTGAATGCTTGCCTGACTTACTTTCCAAATGACTCTCAAGTCTTCTTTTATAAACTTCTCATTGAAGAATCAACGACCCAGATTAGAAGTATAATCAATGGCTAAGCTTAAAACTTTGATCTTCGTTCTCTAGAAGATTCACACTTTGTTTTATTAATACCCATTAATTATTTAATTTTCCTAAGTTTAGACTTAGGGTCTCCATTAAAATAATTAATTATTTTAATAAAACATGAGCCAAGTGGAATTTCCATAAACGGTTTCTAGGTTCTTTGGAATGCTGATGCCCAAGCGTCCTCACAAAATTTGAGAATTGGAACACTTTCCAATGCTACAAAAATCAACAACACTCTTTGAGTATGTGACGGGAGAAGAGTGGACAAGGAGGAAAAGGATAGATGTTCTTTGAGGAGGGACTCAAGATTGGATATCCAGATAATAATTGTTGGTCGCTTAATTGTTTTCACAATTGAAGCTCCACATAAATTGTCAACCCGAGGAAGTCTTTTTATTTCAAAGACAATCACGCACTGGATATGCTCAATTTCAAAAGAAGAAACAATGTTGTAGTAAAAAGCCACACAATTATCAATCACACAAATCTAATTATTCACACTCTGTTTAATCAAAGCTGAAGTCACTTAAGCTATAGCAGAAATAATTCCTATGTTGCAGTTAAAATCCAAATAAGGGAAAATCAATCTGCAAGAAAAGAAATCAATCAACCATTAGCAGGAACAGGACCCTATTCCTTAATCAGGAACTTCAGCACCTGCTGCCTCGCACTAATTACACTGTAGGAAAGATGACTCAAGAGACCAAGACCCTATTCCTATGAACAGGAACCTTCAGCACTTGTTCTCCTGTTTCTAATCACACTGCAGAAAAAGGAAGGCAATTGGTGGGAGCATGACCCTATTCCTTTGTACAGGAATCTTCAGCACCTGCTTCCCAGCATCATACATTCACACAATTAACAGAAATATATTTCTCAACCTCTCAAGAATGAATGTATTAAAACACATGCAATGTTTAAGGAAACAGAGTATTTGATAAACTACAGGACTGTGCAACTAGTGTTCAACAACAGAATTAAAGTAAAGTGCAAACAGCGTAAAGAATTAAACAAATTACAGGAACAGGAGGGTGAATCTTGTGAGGAAGGCGGGCCCTTTCCCTCTCACAAGATTCCCCGGGGAAAGAATTAAATTGGAGCGCTCAAAAGAAGATTTTATTCATCTGTCAAAAGAAATGATACATTACAGATGGAGTCTAGCTCCAGTCTCTCAAATACAATGTTCTCCTGTAGCTTTCAAACTCGAACTCCCCTCTAATGATGATGTCTCATCTTTTTAAAGAGGAGACATCTCTTACAATTACATGAGAGCGAATCTGTGTTTATCCCAATTCTGTTCTTCTTTCTTAAAACAAGACTATTCTGTTCTTCCATAAAAAGATATTGTTACAACAGATAAAACAAGAATGCTATCTTCAGAATAATCCGTGTAACCACGTCTTCATGTTGTTGCCATTGTTCCACAAAATACTCTTCCAGAATCGCAAATTACGAGTGACGGAATTTGCGTGCTTGCTGGCTGTTTCAGCAACGAAGTCAACTGTTTCAGCAACGGAGTCAGTTGTTTCAGCAACGAAGTTTGACTGTTTCAGCGACGGCCGATTGCTCCAGCACAGCACATAGATTATCTGCGATCTTTTAGACTTATGTTAGCAACAATCCACTTCGATTAATGATAAAATATAAGAGTATTATGGAATTATATGTAAACAGATTAAACATATAATAAAGAAGAAGATTTTATATACCTTGGGATAAAGTAAATGAAAATGATAATGGAATCCTTTTTAATCATGGTTATAAAGGTAAGACGGTGTCAAAATATATAGTAAAAATGATACATAGTGGAGTCCTAACATCCCCCCCAGCTGAAAATGTTGCATGTCCTCAGGAAACTCCTAGTCTGAGTCAGAGTCTGAGTACTGATTCTGTGCATGCAAGTTGCTCAAGCAGTAGCTGGAGAAGGTGGCATCTGTAGGAGCTCGGAATCCTCTATTGTTCTGCAAGTGCTGCCATGCTAAAGCTTCATCTCTGCCAGCCAATTGGTAATGACACTGATACTTCTCTGAAGGCAGCCATAAAATTGGAAAATGAAAATGATACCCGATCCAGTTTACTCCACAATGTCGAATGCATCCAATGTAATTAGGAACCCTGGAAAGTGCAGCTTGAAGATTGTCAGGGTTAAAAGGGTGATAATCCTGTCTTTCTTTACATGACTGCTGCCAAAACATAGTATTGGCCTTCAATGCAGCAGTCCCCTTTACTCTAATTTGCTGTTGACACTTAAAAAGTGTTGAAGCCTGTAATTGTTGTATATACCTATGCATTCCTGGCTTCTGTAAGAATTTATGATATTGTGCTATAAATATGGCTGGACTTAAAGGTTCTGGTCTAATCCAAAGGAGTCTATTCTCCTCATTATGACTGCTTGCAGTGAACGTAGTTTTCCAAGTGAGCTGGTTAGACAAAAATGAAACAAATGCCCTTATTTGTATATCTCCTGCAATTGGAATAAGATTAACTCTTCTATTGTCGGGAATGACCTCATTATGAAGGTAGAGTTCGCACAGCAAATGCTGGTCACTCTCGGGGGCCTCATTAAAAGTCTCAAAAAATTTCTCTGAAGTCATTAACTCATATGGTCTGCCATCTTTTATTGCTTTTAATTGAAAATAAACTAATCGTTCAGAAAGAAAGAGAGAGTAGTTTACAGAGGGTTTGCGGGTAGCCATCAACTTCTGTACTAATGAAAACATCAAGGCCATCTTTTCCTTAGATTCCTTGACTTCCTTTTTGGAGTCCTTGAGCTGTTGCATCATCTGTTCCCAACTGTCCCAGTTGGCATATACGTGATTCTGCCATGCTAGCTTATGCTGCTGTAGTATTGTATCTTGTTCTTCAACATATTGTTTCTTCCATTTGTTCATCAGTTCCAATTGATTCCATGGTCGGGTCTGTGTGCTAGCATTAGAAGTACTGGGTTGGGACGTTGTTTGAATGGCAACACTGACTAACTTAGGGCGAGATATCTGCGGTGGTGCTTCTGTCTGAGTGGCTGCATTAACTAGCACAGGGCGAGATGTCCGAGGTTTAGTTTCTTTTTCTTCCTTTATGGAGAGCCCTACTGGTTCTTGTGGAGCAGTAGGGCATCCCTCTTTTATTCCAGCTGATGTAGATGCCTCAGATATTTGAACTTTAACTAATTTGTAGCCTGCCTGCTGGTAAATATTACCACACTCATGGCACATGTATTCCTTGCATGGCTCCTTATTTTGCGTTGAGGCTATGTGTGCTAACATATAGAGATTCAGTTCTCTATCAAAAGCTTCTCGTGCCAAGGTTAATTCATTCTTGTAGGCTTCCAGTTCAGACTTCAAGAATTCATTCTCCTCCAATAAAGATGTCATAGTATGTAAACCCTGTGTGCTGGTTGATTCTGCTGGGGTAGTCTGCTGTTGCACAGCCGTAGCTGGTTCTTGTGGGGCAGCTACAGCTGGTCTCCCACTATCATCATGCTTGGTGTATTTTTGTACCACAGTGGCTGGTTCTTGTGTTTCAGCCTCTGGGTAAGTGACTGGTTCTTGTGTGACAGTCACTGTTTGAGCTATAAACAATGTCGTATTATCCCGGGGCACTGGTTCTTGTGTGGCAGTGCCACCGGATGAGACGGGTTGAGGGTTTTGAAATGGGGATGAAGATTGGAGTTTTAACAGAATAGTGGCAGGGTCAGGGGAAATGGGAGTAACTCCTGTTTCAACAGTCATCTTCATTTTCCTTTTTGGTAGGAAAGCAGAGAAGTCACTGTCTTTCCTTTTCTTTGCAGGGGAGGATTGTTCTCTAGGGGAAGGGCTTTCGGAAGAAGTGAAGATTTGGAATTTAGCCCTTGTCCGTCGTTTGGAGACTGAGACTGTTGGGGTTCTTCTCTTTTTATAAATAGGTGGGGACGGGGGTGTTAGAGAGTCGTCACTAGGGACAGAAATAATGGGGACGGTTGACTCTACTAAGTGGGACGAGCTTGGGGTTGGGTCAACTGGCTTTGGGGCTGAAGTTACTGGGGAATGTGGAATATCGTCCCGTTGTCCTTCATAAGGAATTTCAGGAGTATCTTGGGAACTTTCGGGTTGTTGGGACATTTGAGCCTGCTGAGGAATTTCAGGTAGCTGGGGAACAGGGAGTGGGTTATTCAGAGGGTAATTTTGCTGAGCAAAACCCCTCTGAATCAACAATTGGCATAAACGATGGTGGGTGAGGGATAACATGGGGAATTTAGACCGTCTACAATAATAAGACATGTTTCTAATACAACCAAGCAGATAATAGGGGATATTAATCATTCGACCATTTCTCAAATGATTCATCAAAACAAAGTCGTGATTGTACACTACCTGGTAACGCCCTTCACACGTCAAGTAGTGCTTGATGAATTCTGCCACCGATGGCCATGGTTGAGGAAGTGAGTGCAGACTGACACCGCGGCATTTGAGTTCAACTGGCTCATCCGGACGAAGAAAATCTTGCTGTGCATTCAGAATAACCTTCTTTCTGCTGAACCAGCGAGTCCCAATAGCTGGCAACCCTGATACTTGAACTATTTCCTCCTCTGTTACTGAAATGCGTACCCCTTGAACCACTGAAAAATCCCCTTGAAGGTTTTGTGCAAACTCTAAAACTTGTTCCTGGTCAAATTCACCCAACCTTTCAAAATATACTGTCCATCCCGCTTGTTGGAAAATTTGATAGGCTTCGGGGAACAACTGAAGAAGATTTATGGAGCCGGGCTCGTGTCTGATGGCCGACCCTCCCATGGCTCTAGCTTTGAGTTACATGCAGAGGCACATAAGACAGTAAACACAGACTTTTCTCGCGCTAGTTGTTGCAACAGAGGCTGCAGGGTCTAAATGACGGCGGAAGTGGATATAAAAAGGACGGAGGATTGGTTAATGCGAAATGATTGTTCAGTTTTCGAAATTCCCCCCCCCTACGTATGGTGTAATGATGATTGGGCGTGTAAATATTGTAATCATGATGAATGAAATCCTCTCTTTAATATAATTTAACTGAATTACATTAAAACCTCATACCTTACATTTTTACCTTTGGTTTAATAATTCGAAGTGTCGAGTGCTTCAAAATGGCTTAATGTACATGGAAGAATCTGTAGATTTCTCTGAAATTTAGAACAGGAGTGTAACCGGATCTGCTCAGTGCTTGAATAATTTTTCACCCAAAGGATCTGAAGTATAATCGTGGAGAACCGAAAAGCTTATATAACAACGAAGAGAAATGATATTTTAATGATAACAGGTTGCTGAAACTGGTGTTTCAGCAACGGAAAAATGAACGATACGTTGCTGAAACAGGTGTTTCAGCAACGGGAAAAATCAGAGAAATGGGATAAATGACTTGGGTCTGTAAGAAGTGGGGAAAATATTTGATAGGGGATAATTTCAACAGGAAGGGATAGGAAATACTAACTGAAGGAAGATATTTCAGGAATGGTAGGAGTGGGAAAGATGGAAAAAGGGCAATAATGTAGAAGTGAGGATGAAGGGATATTACTGGGAAATGGGGTAAAATGAAGGGAACAAGCTTCTGTGATTGAAGCTTCAGATCTTCTCATGATGAATCTGTCCTCCTTAATGAGCTTTTCCAGAATCTGCAAAATTCAATTGTAATATGCCAATCCTTGACAAGGATTATTAGTGCTAAATCTAATCTAATACTAAAAATACAATGCATAAAATTAAATGATGTGAGGAGCAGAAGACTCCCCTAGAAAAAGATAATGAATATCAGTCATGCAAGCAGTCTTGAAATCCTCTTTAGAAACAGGGCGCTGATATAGACGGAGCCTATGACCATTGACCAGTAGAGGTGTTTTAGAATCATCAATTGTTAAAAGTCTTACCGTTCCATTTGGAAAAACAGCATCTACCTCATATGGTCCAAGCCAGCGTGTACGTAGCTTACCCTGAAAATTTTCAAACCGAGAGTCATACAACAAGGCCCAATTACCTTTTTGGAACTGTTTGTGTTTGATAATTTTGTCATGCCACTTCATCCTTTGTTGTTGTATCATGGTTGTTTGATGAATGGCATCTAATCTCTTTTCATCCAACTCAAGAAGCTGCTGCAACCTAGCTGTCTGCACATCAGTCAAATCAAGATTAACAGCTAAAGCAGTTCTTAGAGTTTTAATCTCAAATTCCACGGGAAAAACAACACTTTTACCATAAACCAATTCATAGGGAGAAAAACCTGTAGTTTTTCTCCAAGTAGTTCTGTAAGCCCATAATGCCTCAGGGAGCCTTTGGGACCAATCCTTCCGGTTGTCCTTCACTGTTTTAGTTAGAATGGCTTCTAATACTTTGTTTGTGCTTTCCACCTGCCCATTGGCCTGGGGGTGGTATGGTGTAGTCATTCTATGTTGAATATGATATTTGTGAAGGGTAGATTTAAAACCATGAGAATTGAATGGAGGTCCTCCATCCGTAACTAGCTCTCTAGGAATTCCAAATCTAGTAAAGATTTCTTCAAATAAGAAAGCTAGGACAGCCTCTTCATTGGCTCTAATAAGTGCTTTGGCCTCCACCCATTTAGTCATATAGTCTGTACAGACTAATATATAAGTTCTTTGATTGGATGGAGGGTTAATGGGTCCTATAAAATCCAAGGCCCATCTTTCAAATGGTTCAGAAACTACCCGGGGGTTTAATGGCATTTGGTCTCTATGATTGGGTTGACCCATTCTTTGGCAGTTGTCACAAGCCCTTACATACTTCTTTGCATCCTTGAATAATGAGGGCCAATAGTAACCCATCCTCAGAATTTTGTGTGCTGTTCTCTTATCAGCAAAATGCCCTCCACAAGGGCCATCATGACAAGCTTTCAATATGTCATACACTTCATCTCCTCTAATGCATCTTTGGATTTCCTGATCAAGCCCAGTGTAGAAAAGACACCCGCTTATCCAGCTATACCTGGCACTTTGTTGAACAATTCTTCTCTTTTCTCTATATGACAAGTGTGATGGTAATTTTCCTGCAACCAAATAATTAGCAATATCTGCATACCATGGAGAGTGAGAAGAAACTGCAAACAAATACTCATCAAGAAAAGAATCATCTACTGGAATATCATTGTCAGTTTTTAACCGTGAAAGGAAATCAGCCACCACATTTTCTTTACCAGGCCGATCTACAATTGTGATATCAAATTCCTGCAATAATAATAGCCATCTGGTAACTCTAGCATTTGTGACATATTTGTTCATTAAATACTTAATAGCTGAATGATCAGTGTGCACAAAAGTATAATAACCAGTGATATAGTGTCGGAATTTATTAATGGCATAGATTACTGCAAGAAACTCTTTCTCGGTAACTGTATAATTAAGCTCAGCAGGGGTCATATTCTTACTGATAAAGTAGATAGCATAAGGAAGATGATTTTTCTCTTGTCCCAAGACAGCTCCAATTGCAGTGTCTGAAGCATCAGAAGATATGTGAAAAGGGAGATTCCAATCAGGCCCCCTCAAAATAGGAGCAGTAGACAACTGATGCTTGAGTTCTTCAAAAGCTTTTTGACAAGAATTAGTCCACTTAAATTCAGCATTTTTCATAAGCAATACAAATAATGGAGAAGCTATCTTAGAGAAATCTTTAATAAATCTTCTGTAGTATCCAGCATGTCCTAGAAAACTTCTCACATCAGTTTGAGTTTTAGGAACAGAAAGATTCTAAATGACCAATATTTTAGATGGATCTACCTGAATACCTTGAGATGAAATAAAATGTCCAAGCACTATTCCTTCACTCATCATCATATGGCATTTTTCAGTACTTAGGGAGAGGTGAGCTTGTATACATCGTTTAAGTACTTTCTCAAGGTTTTGTAATGCATCTTCAAAAGACACACCATAAGGAGTAAAATCATCCATAAATATTTCCATAGAATCATTCAGCATATCAGAAAAAATTCCTATAACAGCTCTTTGAAAAGTTGCTGGTGCATTACATAGCCCAAATGGAAGAACTTTGTAGGCAAAAGTTCCCCAAGGGCTGGTGAAAGTGGTCTTGTCTTGGTCTTGGGGTGCAATTCTTATCTGATTATACCCACTAAATCCATCTAGAAAAGAAAAGAATTTCTTCCCTGCCAGACTATACAACACCTGATCAATGAAGGGTAGAGGAAAGTGATCTTTTTGAGTAGCTTTGTTTAAGGCTCTGTAGTCAACACATACTCTCCATTTCCCGTTTTTCTTAGGGACAATTACTAATGGGGAAACCCATTCACTGTCAGATATAGGGTATATAAATCCCGCATTAAGCAATTTTTGAAGTTCTTCCTTAACAATTTCTCGTAAATTAGGATTCATTCGTCTTTGGGGTTGACAAACAGGTCGGCATCCCTCTTTAATGTAAATTCGATGAGTACATAATTCAGAAGAAATACCTTTCATATCCGTGTAATCCCATGCAAATGCTTCCTTGTATTCATGCAATAACTTCATTAATTGTTGTGTTTCAGCATCTGTTAGATCAGGATTTATGTTTAATGTCTTGCCAGGTTCAATTTCAACTGTTATGCTTCTAGATGAGATGGTGGTTAATGTCTGAGATGAGTCTTCAGATTCAATCCTTTCTTGAGTATTAGTTTCAAAAATTGCAGTTAATTGATTGTGTGTTTCAGCAATTACAGAAGAAGGCTCACAAATAAAATTATTAATTATCTCATCCTCTGTATTGTCTTTGAGAGTTAAAGCTTGTCCAATAGTTAGAATAGGCTGAACAGCATTATCATCATAATCCATCCACATAGAATCTTCATTATTAATTATTGGTGTAGCATGAGGATAAAGAGTAAGTTGTTTTGTTTCATAACCATTAGAAATTTTCATTGAACCAGATCTGCAACTGATAAAAGCATCAGCTGTGGCCAGCCATGGCCTTCCTAGAATTAAGGGATGTCCCCCCAGCTTTGTTTTAGTTTGCAATACAACAAAATCAGCTGGGTATTTCCAGGATTCAACTGAAATAAGTAGATCCTCAACAACTCCTTCGGGTTTAATTGTAGAACGATCAGCCAACTCTAGAATGGTGGGTGTATCTCTGATTGTGTTATTCAGCTGTAACAATTGTGAAGTTTCAAGAGTCATTATGTTAATTGCAGCACCTAAATCTACCAGAACTTGGGGAATCATTGTTTTACCAATCTGAAATGTCACCGTAGGATGGCCGGGATCACCATATTTCACAGGAGGGGCTTTTCCGGACATTAATGCAGACAAGTCACCCATCACATGTACTGTAAGGGGGTCTTTAGTTTTCCTACCAGGTTTCTTAACACAAATATCCCTTAATGTTCTGGCATAAATTGGTACATCTCTTAATGCTTGTAAAAGTGGAATTTTAACATACAAATTTTGCAATTCCCCTAAAAGATTAAAAGCAGGTGTTTCAGCTGTTTTGGTTAAAACCAAACGCTCGGGGAATGGTGGTTCTGTTATTTCAACATTTTTGTTAGAAGGTGGTTGTGCTTTCTTATGTTTCTCAGTTTCCTCTTTATCCGAATCAGAAGAGGTTATATCATCAATAATAGGTTCTACTATTTTCCTAGATCTTAAATGAATATCATTACATTGCATCGTAGGAAATATAGACTGATTCTGAATATCAATAACTTGCACAACTTTATTATTGGGGTTAGGATTTGGTTGCACAGGTAGCTGGGGTCTCATTTGGTTATTTGGCAGAACATTTGATGGTAGAGGAAGTGGTTGTTGGAATTGAGGCAATTGATTTGGATACGGGAGTTGTTGGCTTCTCCAATTTGAATTCCAAGGGTCAAAAGAAGATGGCTGCTGTGGGGGCCAAGGAGTCCACATTGAAGGATCAACAAAGGGGGGGTTTGATTGCTGCATGGGTGGGAAATTCGTTTGGTTGAAGGGTGGGTATTGCATTTGATTGAAGGGAGGGTAATTTGTTTGACCGAAAGCAGAATAATTGTTCCAACGATTAAATGGCATACTAGAGTTCATACCTTGTCCTTTTGGTTTCCATTGTCTTCTTTCAGTTAGCAGATAAACTGCTTCAGCTTCTTCTTCCGTTGGTTGCAATGCTGCCTTTATTCCTGGTAGAGATGGACATTGTTTTGTTTCATGATCTTTCTCACAAAGGGTACAAATTGGTATTTTATCCATTGGGCATTCCCTTAGTGGATGTTTGTCTCTGCACTTCGGGCAAAAGACAGCCAGAGTTGCTTCTGCTTCAGCCTGCTTCTTCTTAACCTGCAAAGTGTCAATTTGTGAATCAAAAGAACTTAACATTTCAGTTTTAAATTCTTCAAGTAAATTACCTATTTCAGCTCTTGTTGCTCCTCCACTGGCTGATTTCTGCACTCTTGAATAGGTGGAATCTCTTGCTCTATTTCTTGCAGCTCCCCTTGAACATCTCTTAGAAAGTTCAACAATCTCATCATATGATTCCTTAGATATATCTCCCTTGCCAAGCATGTTTAACATATCTAAACAATCATCCCTTAAACCTCTAAGTAATATTGTTTTGCGAATTTCCTTACTTATATTCGGATGATCAGATCTCTGTATATTGTACTGCAGCCTTTCTATATAATCCTCCGGATTCTCATCCGGCTTTTGTGTCATATTGAATAGTTCATCCTTCTTTTCTCTCGTCCGGCAGTAGTCTTGATATTTAAGCAGAAATTTTTGTTTCATCTGCTCCCATGTTGTGATCACCTGACTTCCAAGGCTCATGAACCATCTTAAAGCATTTCCTTTCAAGGTGGCTGGAAACAGTTTCAACTTTTGAGCATTAGTAACATAATCATAACTTCTACATAATATATCAAATTCAAAAAGAAATTCATCCGGATCTTCAAAGGATAAACCATGAAAGTTAGGTAAAGCAGACAATGGAATGTTTTTCATAGGAGTTATCCCTGCAGGGAGATCACTGATAGGAAATCCCAAGGTAGAGAGGGAATTTTCATCCCTTCTTTCTCCTTCGGGATCTACACGTCCTCCACCAAAGAAACCATCATTGTTTCCTTCCATTGTTGGCTCTCCTACTGCACTTGCTCGATCGTCAAGATCTTCTACTGGCTCTTCAATGTTTTCCACTGGTCGTCCAACGCTCTCTATTATTTCCTCAATATGCTCTGTTGATTTACTAACACTTTCTTCTGACTCTCCAGCATTGACTGCTGGTTCTTCTATATTTTCAGGACCCACGACTTCCTCTGTTTTGTAATCTGATTGAGGGGAGTGCTGAAGTTTTGATCTTCGAGAACTTAATCTCTGTGATGATTCAGCCTTTGATACAATCTCGTCAATAAAAGTTTTTCTTCCTCCCCTTCCTTTACCTTTGCCACCTGTGGGGTTAGTTTTCTTCTGGTTTCCGCGTCCTCTCATACAATCTGCACATTTAAAAAGAAAAGATTAATGCTTTTGAAATCTATAATTGCCTTCCCCGGCAACGGCGCCAAAATGTTGGTCGCTTTAATTGTTTTCACAATTGAAGCTCCACATAAATTGTCAACCCGAGGAAGTATTTTTATTTCAAAGACAATCACGCACTGGATATGCTCAATTTCAAAAGCAGAAACAATGTTGTAGTAAAAAGCCACACAATTATCAGTCACACAAATCTAATTATTCACACTCTGTTTAATCAAAGCTGAAATCACTTAAGTTATAGCAGAATTAATTCCTATGTTGCAGTTAAAATCCAAGTAAAGGAAAATCAATCTGCAAGAAAAGGAATCAATCAATCATAGCAGGAACAGGACCCTATTCCTTAATTAGGAACTTTAGCACCTGCTGCCTGGCACTAATTACACTGTAGAAAAGATGACTCAAGAGACCAAGACCCTATTCCTATGAACAGGAACCTTCAGCACTTGTTCTCCTGTTTCTAATCACACTGCAAAAAAAGGAAGGCAATTGGTGGGAGCAGGACCCTATTCCTTTGTACAGGAATCTTCAGCACCTGCTTCCCAGCATCATACATTCACACAATTAACAAAAATAGATTTCTCAACCTCTCAAGAATGAATGTATTAAAACACATGCAGCGTTTAAGGAAACAGAGTATTTGATAAACTACAGAACTGTGCAACTAGTGTTCAACAACAGAATTAAAGTAAAGTGCAAACAGCGTAAAGAATTAAACAAATTACAGGAACAGAAGGGTGAATCTTGTGAGGAAGGCGGGCCCTTTCCCTCTCACAAGATTCCCCAGGGAAAGAATTAAATTGGAACGCTCAAAAGAAGATTTTATTCATCTGTCAAAAGAAATGATACATTACAGATGGAGTCTAGCTCCAGTTCTCACACAATGTTCTCCTGTAGCTTTCAAAAATGAACCCCCTACTAATGATGATGTCTCCTCTTTTTAAAGAGGAGACATCTTTTACAATTACATGAGAGCAAATCTACGTTTATCCCAAATCTGTTCTCTTTCTCAAAACATGACTATTCTGTTCTTCCAAAAAAAGATATTGTTACAACAGAGACAACAAGAATGCTATCTTCAGAACGGTCCATGTAACCATGTCTTCATGCTGTTACTATTGTTCCACAAAAGGCTCTTCCAGAATCGCAAATTACGAGTGACGAAATTTGCGTGCTTGACGGCTGTTTCAGCAACTAAGTCAGTTGTTTCAGCAACGGCCGCTTGTTCCTAGCAAAGCATATAACTTATCTGCGAGCTTTTGGACTTATGTTAGCAACGATGCACTTCGATTAATGATAAAATATAAGAGTATTATGGAATTATATGTAAACAGATTAAACATATAATAAAGAAGAGGATTTTATATACCTTGGGATAAAGTAGATGAAAATGATAATGGAATCCTTTTTAATCCACGGTTATAAAAGTAAAATGGTGTCAAAGTATATAGCAAAAATGATACATAGTGGAGTCCTAATAATATTCCTAAAAAGAGCATACCTTGTGGGCATCCATATGGGATATGCATCTTAGAGAGGTAGCGCAGTATCACACATAAAGTCTCCGAGCATAATACTCTTGATTAACGTATATCTTGTTTAGTTAGGCCTTAGGGACAATGTTGATCATAGTAACAGTATGGATTATCAATCCAACTCTTCTTGTGTGAATTATTTAGTTTGAGATATGATTTTTTACTAGTTGTACAATTATGAATACCTCCCTAGTTAAGAGGGAGCGTGGAGAAATGTAACTAGTTTCAGTCTTCATTGTTGGTGTACTCATTTCAATATGTATCCTATGTAAGAAACAAGAATAGAAGAAAGATAAATAATTATTATTAAAGCATGGGTTTCATTCTCATTACTAATGGCCTTCTAGGGAAAATCATGTTTTTCATGCTTCTAGGGTTTGTTAGGTCTTAGGATTTATTGTCATGAGTCAAAGAAGTCAACATCATGTTTATAAGACCATTCCAATACATTTGTAATTATATAAAGAATTATTTTCAAGTCTAGAAAGTCTTGGAATCTCCAAGAGTACAAATCAGCCCTGGGATCCTCAAGTCAGCCGAAAGGAGGGAATTCGACCCCTTGAGAAGGCTATATAAAGAGTAGTTCGACTTCATTTGGAGACACACTCACTCACAAGTTTGATATCTCAGGAAAGAGTTCAATATATAGTTGGGAAGTTGGAAAAGGAGAGAGAAGGTCAAGAAGAATGAAGAAGGATCAATTTTCTTGGATTTCTGGCTATATATCTCTCACACTTAAAAAAATATAGGGTTTTTGGGTTGCAAGAAGAGGCCAAACTTGCATGTTCGAGTTGCAGTAGGACGAAGTGCAACATATTGTAGCTAGGAGGAAGGAAAATCTGTGTATACCTCACTGACCTTATGAAGAGATATCTTGATTTTGGAAGACCCCAGAAGGAGGCCGAGTTAGGGTTTCCTCAGGAGCTACAAGGCCGAAATTGAAGGTTGAGTAGTAGTATTGTAACAGGCAAATCGAAGTTCTAGTGTGTAGTAGTTTTGTGCAGATTCAAGAAAAGACTTGAGGAAGGGCCAACTTGGTATTGGGAGAAGGACGTGGTATAGGGATTGGGTCTTTTTATCTCACTTGGAGAAAATTTTAATAAGAGAAGAGTTTTTGAGTTTTCCCTTTGGAGGAGCTTTTCCCTGAATGCGAGCCTATATTTGTGTCCTAATTTTTTGTTGTTATTTATTGATATTGTTTGATGAAAGTATCTAACTAAATAACATAAATAAGATAACTAAGATCCACAAGAAAGTATCAGGGTTAAATAAAATAATATTAATAACTTCCACTTTATATTTTCTAAAAATTAAGAATTCAACAACGAGGAAACATATAATTATGAAATTTACTTGTTCCTTTTAAAACCCTTGCAAAAAAGATCAAGAAATCAAAGATACTCTTTCAAAATCCAACTTGATATATCTTTCAAAACTGAAACAAAGCATCATACTCATGCCAAAATTCATTTAAGCTAAAATCTTAAAAAAATTCTACACAATTTCCCCAACAAATCAGGTTCACAACTCAAAATGCCATGAAATTTGCATAAAATTTCTTTATACTAGTTGTAATATTTAAAATAAAAGGTGACATGAACACATACATGATAAGAAGAGACAGACAACCCAAGAGTTACTTGAGAATTCTTCCCCAATATTGTTTCAAGACTTCCTAGTAATTCACCAAACATTTTGGTAGTGTTTCCCCAACAATTAAGATCCCCCCCCCGCCCCACCTTTTTACATTTGAAAATGAGGCCTATATATAGGCACTCCAAGAGCTTAGCCCTACCCTAATATACTAATGGTATATGAAAACCATTCCAATTTGTTACAAAATTTATAGTTGTACTATAACTAGATTCTTCTAGAAGTTTCCTTTTGGATATTTTCCGACTGTAGAGTGGGCCCCCCTCGATTTTCTTTTATTCCAACTTTCTCTCTCTTTACTGGGTGAAGAATTTCTTACTTCCCTTGGTGCTGAATTTTTCACGTAGCTATACTGGCTCAGATGATCTAGGAAAGACCAAGAGTGTTTCCTTTCTATCCTACTAACATAGAAGCAACCTTTGGTATTTCTATGGCTTCTGGGTATACAACCAGTCTATACATGTCCCACAGGCTGTCCCATTCTTCTTCTATTGGTATGTCTCCCAACCATGCTTTGGCTACTTCCATTTCCATATCTGTAATGGGTTTATAACTGACTTCTCCATATTCCCCGAACAACTGCTTCAACTTGAAGTGCCACTTGTAAATACCAATTAGATCGTGCTCTCGTGAGGTTCGTTCATCAGCCTTGGGTCTACTCGGGTGCTCTTCAACACAATGCAGACTCCCTAAGATAAAATTTGTGATAACAAGTTGTTTGGTCTCAATCTAGTCTCCTAAACTGAGCTCATTTAATTGTCAACGAGGGTTGGTAAACTGCTGAAGTGAAGTGTACTGTATGTACCTAGGTGCTTGTTTCCTAATGCGTTGTGTGTAGTGTTTTGTGATGTTTTTGGTCTTTTGTGATGATTTATGATGTTTTTGGTCTTTTGGTAGTTTTATGTTTGCAGGAAAAATGCCTAGAAAGCTAGTGGAAAGAAGCTGGTGATTAAAAACAGAGTTAAACCTAATTGATGGATAACAAATGGCAAATGCAATTGGAAACACTGAAGCTGAATCTAAACTATGACTAAATAAAAGCAAAGCTTGATAATGACTTTCAAACAAATGATTCAAAACACAAAATAAACTTGAGAAATGATCACTAAGTATGCAAATCCTTTAAATAAATAGTGAAATAACTAACTTACAATGGTGCAATATTTTGTCCTTGATTAGATATTTGAAGCATATTTAGAGGAAAAACATTGTTATCATCATAAGATCTTCTATTCTAGAACTAGTTCCTATTTCTATTCTGCAATTTAATTGAATGTCACAAAACTTTTACTCAAGAGTTATTGATTTCTTTCCAAAGTAGTCTTTTGAGGAAGAGCTCTGTTTATAAAATGATGAGGAAATTGCAGAGGTACTTCAGGCCTTAAGATGATGTTGTCTTCTGTTCATATGGTTATAGATCAATTATAGATTTCAGAACAAGAAGAGGTTTGTGAATAATGAAGGCTGTCTTGTTAATCCTAACAACTGAAGTAATCTATTGTGCAATGGATGACAATTTGAATATGAAATGCAAGTGCAATGAGTTAATCTAAGGATGAACTTAAGATGCCACTAATCTAGAACAATTCTGAACTATAAGTCATTATCAAACCCAAAATAAACTAACTGAATCATGAATTAAGTGCAATGAAACTCCGGAGCATCCTAACTATGCTATCATGCATTATTCTATGAAGTTACACAATCTGTTTGTCCATCATTAGTGATATTTTGGAAGAATTCCTTCTTTTGGAAGAGTTAGAACAATTCTGACTGTGTAATTGGATGCAAATGCAAATATAAAGGACTGAAAGCAAATGAAAAACTAAGATATCATATCCATATCCTACTCGTCATTATGATGTCTTGGGCAAGTGTTTAAGAGCAAGAACATAGATGATACTTAGTACAAACACACAACTAAATCATTCATTATCACGGTCATGTCTTGAACTTCTTAAGAATTTCTTGGAAGAGTTTCTTCTTGTGGAAGAGTGATTAGAACAAGTGGAACTGTGATAGTGAACAGCAAAAACTACAACTAAATCCTACAGTACTATAGCTATTCATCATTCATCATTATAATCTTTTGGAAGAGTGTCTTCTTGTGGAAGAGTTAGAATGAATATAACTATAGTAGCTAGTTAAAAACAACTATAAATTCAGCTTCTAATCCTACAATACTATAGTCATTTTCCCATTCATCATTATAGTCTTTTGGAAGAGTGTCTTCTTGTGGAAGAGTTAGAATGAGTACGACTACAGTAGCTAATTAGAACAACTATTAATTCAAATGCAAAACGTAAAGGCAGCTAGAAAACTTATCTAATTTACGCAAAATAAATCCGTGCAAGAGGCAGGGGCCCTCTACCACCTGACGGCATTCAACTCCAAATTAAATCACGCTTTCAAAATGACACGGTCTGCTCCATTAAAGATGAAATAGTTTGAACATAACACTCTGCGTCTTCAGGAATGTAGCACAGAGTTTAAACAAAATCTAGCATCAAATCTAACATAAAATCTCCAACATAGCTCTCGGTCTCCCAAGTGTTTATAAAGCAAATGCACATAACAATACTTGCAACAATTCAGGAACACTGTCTTTCCTTATCGGAATCACGTTAGGACTCTTTGAAGTGGCTGCGTGAAGAGGAAAAGACATCTGGACTGAGACAGTCCTAATAGAAGTCTTCCTTTCTAAATGTGTTCCCACGTTCAAAACCATACCCAGAATTCGTTTCTTCCTCCATGATGAGCAATGAACCATGTAGACATGACGTGGATCATGCCCATATGCGGTTTTTATCAAGAGGCCACCTGGAACATACTCAAACGTGAAGGCAGCTGCAGAATCGCCGATTAGCTACGGAATGTCTGCATTCTGCAGCTAGTTCCGGTCAAAATGCTTTACAATGGCAAAAATCACAAAATTTAGCAAGTCAGTCATGTAAATCATTCTAGAAGTAATTTTAACTATATTCACTGATCAATTGGGTCTAGGATAGAAATGGACAAAAGAAAATGAGGTAAAATGAGGTGAAAGAAAGCACAATTTTGAGGCTCAACATACCCCCACTGCTGTCTCTTTGCATGTCCTCATGCAAGTCTGATTAGCTTTTTGTTCCTTGTCTTCAACTTCTCATTGGTCTTCTCCACTTTGTCTATATGCGGGGATAAGGTTGAGTTCATATCAGTTTTGAGCTTGACTTGATCCTTGAGAATTTCATTCTCATTTTTGATGTGTCTATTCAGTAATTCCAACTCATACCTATCCCTTCTTAATATATCTATTTCAGACAGTGGAGGATTGGGGGTTCTTTCTCTGCTTTCTGAAGCTCTCCTCTCTAAAGTTTCCACATAGTCATATATTTCTTGTTTAGCAGGGTCAATTTTAGGGGTTCCTTCATAAAATTCTTCTTCAACATCTTCTTCCATGGATGTTTCCTCATCTTCTATATCAATTACCCCTATTTGTTTGATTTGAGTTTTCTTTAGTTTTCCCTTTAATCTGTGGCTTCTCCTAGGCTGAGAAGATCCTTCTCCTTTCTCCATGGCAGATTTCTTGATTACCTTTCCTTCCTTAAGTTGCCTCTTGATTTGGGTCAACTTCTCTAAAATGATTTCCTCACTGCTCTCTTGGACTGGTTTGTCAATTTCAACTTTTGAGGCCCTCCATTTCCTACTTATCTTTGTAGGCTGTGGTTCAGGTGATGGTTCTTTTGCTTCTTCAAAATGATTTCTTATTAAGAAATCGTCCCATGTATCATTTGTTTTAGCTAGATGATGTTCAATCAAAATTTTGACCAAACCATGATGATATAGGGTTGTCTCTAAAAATTGAACTCTTCTTTGGACACAGGAAGCCATCTTCTTCAGACTTTGAAGCAAGAAATATGGTAGGTTTAAGTCTTCCCCCAGAAAATTCATCATTAGTCTAATGTGGTAGACATAAAATGTTCCATATCTACCCTCACATGTAATAAATTTTTGCAAAAGAAGTAGTATGTTTCTCCATTTGTTTTTCAATGCAGAACTGGGAATTCCTTTCTTAAATACACTGACTTCCATACTTGGTGATTTTAAAATTTGTTTCCAGGAGTCATTGTGGAATTCTCTATTTTTAAACCATCTCTCTCTAGTTCTGAGCAATCCTGTAGCCTCTGCAATGAAAACTTCAGTGACAGTAAATTTGACATCTCCCACTTCAACTTCGGTTCCTTGAAATGATCTTGCAAATGTTTTAGTGACTTCCTTGTGGAAGCCATTAAATTTCTCCAAAAATTGAAGCCATCCTATTTGTTGTAACATTTATTTGCATTGAGGGTAGCCTTCTAAATATTTTGAACCTACTGGTTCAGTCCTTACAATGAAACCCATGATTGCTTCTTCAATTTTCAAATTAACACTCTTCTACCCACAAAAACAATGACTTTCTCTTTCGGATTGAAATGACTTTTAAGTTCTGAATGGAAGTGGCTTCAAACTTTGGAATGACATACCTTTGATTTATAGTGGCAAGAGCTTCAAAACCTTGGGCTGATATGCCTCTATTGACGATGAAAACAACTTCAAAACTTCGGCTGATATGCCTCTGTTGACAATTGAACTTTGGACTGATATGTCTCTGTTTAACAGTGACAACCGGCTTCAACTTCTTCACTGCAATACCTCTAGCTCTTGGTAGCAAATGGTTTCGAATTCAACATTGCAATACCTCTGTCTCCTAGTGACAAAGGACTTTAAACTCCACACTGCTACACTTCTGTGTTTATAGTGAAAATGCTCAAACTCTGCCCACAGTGATATTTTGTCTGCCCACGGAATCAAATGGCTTCAAATTCTCACGCTGTTATACCTCTGAATTTACCCTTTTGCTCTACTCTGAGTTTACAATGCTCAATGCTATTCAAACTGATATCCTTTGGCTCTGCTCTCGGTGATAATAATATCTCTGTCTACGGAATAAAATGCCAGCTACAGAATGAAGTGATGGCAGTGGTCACGGAATGAAGTGGTGGAGTGAGGTGGATGGAATGAATTAATGATTGAAGAGACGGCGGAGGTTTTTACGACGACAGAGGGAATCATCATTGAATGATTTGGTTAAGAGACGTGGAGAATTCAAACACCTCGGCCATTTTAACCGCTCACATGATATCGGATATGAAATTTGAAATGAGAAGTTTTAATCCAAAGTATGTGGAGGGTTTATTGGTATTGATCAATAAAAATAATTAAAACAACCTTTTCAAACAATCCATAACTAAAACTATGCTAAAATTTAATGAAATGCCATTATAATTTAAACTTGTTACCTCTGCCTTTCATTTGATTTTTGTAGTCTTTGTCTTCTCTGCTCACCTTTGGAAGAGTCTTCATAATCTTCTTGATGCTTTTGATTGATGGATACACTGGATCATTTTATTGCAATTCTAATGTTTGCTGATTGATGCCTTCAGGGTTTGTAGCTGCGGAAAGACTGTCTGGCTGCAGAAAGGCTGATCAGCTACAGAATGTCTACTGAGCTGCAGAATGTTCCTGTAGAGCACTTTGATCATGGAATGAAGTGTTTTTGGAATATGGGTGAGATGTTATGTGGTATGAATGAAAATGGATGATGGATTATGATATGTATGAAGTGGATGATGAAATGGAATGGATTCAGTTTATGAAATGGAGTGAAAGAACATAATAACTGTACTGCAATTCATGACATGTTTTATTCACTTACAACAAGACATCAAATTTTGTATTTTGTCATGAAAATGAGATGGATGGAGGATGAAATGAGATGAATGAAATGGGGAATGGAGTGAATTATGAATGGTGGAATGAAATGGAGTATGAGTGAATGGAGTGAAATGAAATGAAATGAATCATAAGCACTATGGAACTGAACTTATGATTTTTGTAACAGCTGCTTGTAAAAACAAAAATGGGAAAAGTTAGAGTGTCAGAGAGACTCTGATTTTCACCCTATCTTTTCTGTATAAACATGCCAATCAATGATTGGTTTTCATGTTTATACCTTTTTTTTTTTTTTTTCAAAAAGAACTGCTTCAGAAAATTTAATCAAGTTGATGAAGAAGAGGGACTCTTCTTCATTAACTTCACATCATTACTTCCTTGGAACTTCTTGACAAACTCTTCCCTTGAGAGTGGCTTGTGGTAAAGCTTCAGTCTATGACCATTCACAAGAAAAGTGACCTTTTCTTCATCTATAGTTCTAATTTTGACTGCCCCATTATCAAAAATTTCAACAATTTCATATGGCCCAAGCCAATGTGTCTGAAATTTTCCTTGAAAATCCTTGAATTTTGAATCAAACAAGAGAGCCCAGTCACCTTCTTTGAATTTCTTCTCTTTGATGTACTTGTCATGCCATCTAGCCCTTTGCTGTTGGACTAGACTTGTTTTTTGAACTGCATCTTGTCTGATCTCATCCAATTCATTAATTTGCTCAGTCTATGCTTTTGTGCCTCCGTTAGATCAAGTCCTAGCTGAACTGCCATCTTGAAGGTTTGAATTTGGAACTCTATGGGAAACAAAACTTGCTTTCCATAAACAAGCTCATAAGGAGTATGGCCTGTTGTGTTTCTCCATGTAGTTCTATAGGCCCACAAGGCTTTAGGAAGCCTATCTACCCAATCTCTTCTATGTAGATGAACAATCTTTGTTAGGATTCCTTCAATGACCTTATTAGTGGATTCCACTTGACCATTTGCTTGTGGATGATAAGGAGTAGATGTTCTATGTCTGATTTTATACTTCTCCATCATTTGCTCCACTAGCCTTGATGTAAATTGAGCTCCTTGATCTGTAACAATTTCCCTTGGGACACCAAAACGAGTAAAAATATCCTCAAAAGAAAAGTAACTACAGATGATTCATTAGCAACAAGTAATGGTTTAGCTTCTACCCACTTAGTAACATAATCAGTGCAAACTAATATGTATTTCTTTTGTCTTGATGGAGGACTAATGGGTCCTACAAAATCCAAAGCCCATTTTTCAAAAGGTTCAATGTGTACCTGAGGTTGTAATGGCATCTCACCTGAAGGAGAAGGTTTCCCTACCCTTTGGCAACTGTCACACCTTTTGACATACTCCTTTGCATCTTTAAACAAAGATGGCCAATAATATCCTAAATTAAGGATATTATAGGCTGTCCTCTTATCTGCAAAGTGTCCGCCACAAGGTTCATCATGACATGCCTTGAGAATCTCAAGCATCTCATCTTCACGAACACACCTTCTAATGATCAAATCTGGACCTGTCTTGTACAACTCATTAGCGACCCATGAATATCTTGCACTATCATTAATGATTTTTCTTTTATTCCTTGCATTCATAATTGAAGGAAATTTTCCTGAAACTAAATAATTGGCAATATCAGCAAACCATGGAGTTTGAGTAGAGATTGCAAAAAGATATTCATTAGGAAATTGATCTTCAACCGGAGTGTCATCTTTGATATTTTGGATTCTAGACAGGAAATCAGCCACAGTGTTTTGTTTTCCAGGCCTATCTAGAATAGTAATGTTGAATTCTTGCAATAATAACAACCATCTTATAATTCTGCCATTAGTGATTGATTTATTCATTAAGTATCTAATGGCAGAATGATCAGTGTGAACAAAAGTTTCATAGCTTGTTTATAGTGTCTAAACTTGTTTATGGCATGAACAACAGCTAAAAACTCTTTTTCAGTTACAGTATAGTTTAACTCTGCAGGAGTCAAATTTTTACTGATATAATAGATGGCATAGGGAATCAAATATTTCTGTCCCAATACTGCTCCTAGAGCTGTATCGGAAGCATCTGTCGAGATATGAAAAGGTAACTTCCAGTTAGGTCCCCTTAATATAGGTGCTTCGGAAATTTTGGTTTTCAGGGTTTCAAAAGCTAACTGGCAATCAGAAGTCCACTTAAATTCACAATCTTTGGTGAGTAATTTGAAGAGTGGAGATGCTATTTTGGTGAAGTTTTCTATAAATCTCCGATAATACCCTGTAAATCCTAGAAAAATTATAACATCTCTTTGACAACTTGGAATGGATAGGTTAGAAATGACTTCAACTTTTGCCTCATCAACTCTAATCCCATCCCCTGAAATGTGGTGCCCTAAAACAATACCTTCAGTAAACATCATAAAACATTTTTCATGACTAAGTGAAAGGTTTGCTTCTTGACATCTTTTTAAGACTTTTTACAAGTTTTCTAAAGCCTCTTCAAATGTATCCCCATAAACTGTAAAATCATCCATGTACACCTCTACACAGTCATGTATTAGATCAGAAAAAATTCCTAATACTGCCCTTTGGAATGTTGCGGGTGCATTGCATAATCCAAATGGTAATACTCGGTAGGCATAGGTACCCCAAGGACAAGTAAATTTGGTTTTATCTTGGTCTTCAAGTGCTACTTGGATTTGATTGTAACCACTAAACCCATCTAGGAATGAAAAGTACTTTTTACCTGCTAATGTATCTAATACTTGATCTATGAAAGGTAAGGAAAAATGGTCTTTAAGAGTAGCTTTATTCAGTTCTCGGTAGTCAACACACACCCTCCATTTTCCATTTTTCTTAGGCACAATCACCAAAGGAGAAACCCACTGACTATCTGAAATAGGATAGATGAAATTAACATTTAACAATTTTTGCAATTCTTCCTTGACAATTTCCCTAAGATTTGGATTCATCCGTCTTTGAGGCTCTCTGATTGGTTTGAATTTGCCTCTATATAGATGTGATGAGTACAAGTCTTGGGACTTATCCCTTTCATGTCGGTGTATTCCCATGCATATGCAGAAGAATGTCTCTGTAATACTTTGACTAACTCTTCTTGTTGAGATTTTTCTAGGTTCTTGTTTATGTTCAAAGTTTTGCCTGGAAAAATTTCACTTGTAGAGCTGCCAAATTTGTCCATAGAATGAAGAGACATCTGCCTAGATGACAAAAATTCAATATTGGATCCCTCCTGAAATGATTCATGTTTATGCTCTGGAGAAGATTCAAAATTTTCTAGAGTATTCAGAATTTGATTATCTTCACTAATTTCTGAAATTGTGAAGAGTGGTTGTAAGTATTCTTCATCCTCTATCCATTGAGTGTCATCTAGATCTGTAATTGTCCTAGCTGGAGGATATAAAGTGAATTTCTTTGTTGAACTACCATCAGAAATATACATATCACCGGATCTACAACTAATAAAAGCATCAGCTGTAGCCAACCAAGGTCTTCCTAATATAACAGGATGGCCTCCTAGATTATTCTTGGGAGTTAGGATCATGAAATCCACAGGGTATTCCCAAGAATCTAGGGACACTGGAATGTCTTCTATTACCCCATCTGGTTTGATCACAGATCTATCTGCTAATTGTAATAGTGTGGGTGTAAAGAGAAGATTAGGAAGTTTCAGGTTATCCATGATTTTTCTACTCATGATATTGATTGCTGCTCCTAAGTCAATGAGTGTGTTCTGGATTTCAATTCCATTGATGTGAATTTTGACAACTGGATTTCCTGGGTCAAGATACTTTGGAATAGAAATCTTGCCCATCATAATGTTTGCTATTTGTCCTACCAGTTGAATTTTCTTGGTTTCTCTTATTCTTTTTCTTGTTGTCTTCATACTCAACTCCTTTATTATTTTGGCTAAGATTGGGATTTCCTTGATGGCTTGCAATAATGGAATTTTAATGCAAACATTTCTCAATTCATCTAAGAAATCATAATTAGGCACCATGATTTGTTTTTCTACACCTTTATCAATTTGTAATCTTTCCGGGAAGGGAGGTATAGAAGTAGATGTGGATGGTTTCTCTAATATAGGAGTTGGATTTATTGGATCTTTTTGTTTTAGTTTTTCAATGTTTTGGTCTTGAAAGGATGTGTCTTCCTCAAGACTTTTATTAACCCGTAGGGAGTCTTCCTCAGAATTATCTTGTTCTTGTATAATCACAGAAGGTTTCCTCTTCTCAAGTATCCTTCCAAACCTAAGTTGAACATCACTAAGGTCTAGAGGAGTAATTAAATAAGTTGGAAATTGTTGACCTTCTATCATGTATGTATTCTGAGGGTTCTTATTATTGGGGTTTGGTATGGGCTGAGCTGGAAATTGATTGGATTTTTGAGGGAATGGTAATGGAAGTGGTTGATTTTGATGAGGTTGGTTCAGATGATGTTGTTGAGAATTTTGTTGAAAATTTTGTTGAAGATTTTGAGGAAAATTTTTTTGAGGATTTTGAGGATAAAAATGTGGATATGGTGGATAGGATGGTGGATACTGATAGTATGGAGAGTATCTTCCATAGGGACTTTGTGATCCTTGTGCCCAGGCTTGAGATTGATTTTGAGATTGGGGCCAAGGTTGCTGCCAAGAATTCCAAGGTGGAGGTTGATTATACATTTGATCATGGAATCCTTGTGTCTGAGGTCCCTGCCAAGGTCTTCTAGATACAAAGTTAAGAGATTCTGTGAGGTCTGTAGGAGTTTCCTCCTGAAAGACAGCTTTGAGACCAGGAAGAGAAGGACAGTTCTTAGTCTCATGTTTTTCAGAACAAATGACACGGGTCTCTACAACTTTTACATCTAAAGGACACTCTCTCAGGGCATGTTTCTTTCTACATTTGGGACAAAAGATTGCCAAGGCATCAGATTCAGCCTTTTGCTTGTTTTGTATCTTGAGGGTGTCTATTTGTTCACTAAGACTCCCTAAGATGTCAGATTTAAAATCATCAAGCATGTGTCCTATTTCTGATCTACTTACTATCCCAGAAGAAGATTTACTTGCCCTTGCAAGAGCAGGATCTCTTGGACCTTTGGCAGTTTTAGATTTCCCTCTTGAAAGGTTGATACATAACTTAGATATTTCAGGTAATGTGAGTTGTGATATATCCCCTTTTCCCATCATGTTTAGTATATCCAACCATTCATCCCTAATTGTTTTCAACAAAAGAGCTTTTAAGGTGTCTTGATCTAGATTTTCCATTTTTGCCCTTTTTATGTTGTAATGAAATCTTTCCACAAATCTTCCAAATTTTCATCTTCTTTTTGTAACATCTTGAACACTTCTTCCTTATGATTAACCGGCATACAATAATCCAAGTATCTCTCTAGAAATGCTTGTTTCATGTCTTCCCAAGTTCTAATAGAGCTACTGATTAGACTCATAAACCACTTCAATGCTGCTCCCTTCAAAGTTGAAGGAAATAATTTCAGTTTTTGAGCATCTTGTAAGTAGTCATAAGTCCTACATAGCACTTCAAATTCGAATAAGAAAGTTTCAGGATCTTCAGTTTTAAGTCCATAGAAGTTTGGAAGGACAGAGGGTGAAATGTTTTTCATGGTTGTATTGGTTTCTTCATCAAGTATAGGGAACCCAAAAGAGCTTCCTATTATACCTCTTCCTCCATCTGCACCTCTACCTCCTTCTCCTCTTCCTCCTTCTCCTCTACCTCTACCTCTACCTCCACCTCCAAATAATGTGTGTTCTCCATTAAAAACTCCTCCCCCTCCTTCTTCTGCCATGGTTGACTCTCCTGTGGAAGTAGAAAGGTTTGTGTTCCTAACAGGAGTTTTTAGATCTTCTTCTATGGCAGGTTCGGTGGATGAAGTGGAAGGTTTCTCTAATGAAATAGGTGACCTTAGATCTTCTAGAAGTCCAGGATCAGTAAAGGATGGAAGATTGGTTTGAGTTGAAGGTGTACTAGCTCTGGATCTAGATGAAACAAGTGGTGTTCTAGAAATCAAACTTCTGCCTCTGCTGCTTATAAATCTTCCCCTTGAATCTCTCTCCCTACGCATAAAATTGTTTTTGGGTGCTAAGAAACAAAGGTTACCTAGTTTTCACTTCCCCGGCAACGGCGCCAAAATGTTGGGTCTCAATCTAGTCTCCTAAACTGAGCTCATTTAATTGTCAACCAGGATTTGTAAACTGCTGAAGTGAAGTGTACCATATGTACCTAGGTGCTTGTTTCCTAATGCGTTGTATGTAGTGTTTTGTGATGTTTTTGGTCTTTTGTGATGATTTATGATGTTTTTGGTCTTTTGGTGGTTTTATGTTTGCAGGAAAAATGCCTAGAAAGCTAGTGGAAAGAAGCTGGTGATTAAAAACAGAGTTAAACCTAATTGATGGATAACAAATGGCAAATGCAATTGGAAACACTGAAGCTGAATCTAAACTATGACTAAATGAAAGCAAAGCTTGATAATGACTTTCAAACAAATGATTCAAAACACAAACTAAACTTGAGAAATGATCACTAAGTATGCAAATCCTCTAACTAAATAGTGAAACAATAATCTTACAATGGTGCAATATTTTGTCCTTGATTAGAGATTTGAAACATATTTAGAGGAAAAACATTGTTATCATCATAAGATATTCTATTCTAGAACTAGTTCCTATCTCTATTCTGCAATTTAATTGAATGTCACAAAACCTTTACTCAAGAGTTATTGATTTCTTTCCAAAGTAGTCTTTTGAGGAAGAGCTCTGTTTATAAAATGATGAGGAAATTGCAGAGGTACTTCAGACCTTAAAATGATGTTGTCTTCTGTTCATATGGTTATAGATCAATTATGGATTTTAGAACAAGAAGAGGTTTGTGAATAATGAAGGCTGTCTTGTTAATCCTAACAACTGAAGTAATCTATTGTGCAATGGATGACAATTTGAATATGAAGTGCAAGTGCAATGGGTTAATCTAAGAATGAACTTAAGATGCCATTAATCTAAAACAATGCTAAACTATAAGTCATCATCAAACTTGAAAAAAAGTAACTGAACATGAGTTAAGTGCAATTAAACTCCGGAGTATTCTAACTAAGCTACCATGCATTATTCTATGAAATTACACAATCTTTCTGTCCATCATTATTGATATTTTGGAAGAGTTCCTTCTTTTGGAAGAGTTAGAACAATTCTGACTGTGTAATTGGATGCAAATGCAAATGTAAAGGACTGAAAGCAAATGAAAAACTAAGATATCATATCCATATCCTACTCGTCATTATGATGTCTTGGGCAAGCGTTTAAGAGCAAGAATAGAGATGATACTTAGTACAAACACACAACTAAGTCATTCATTATCACGGTCATGTCTTGAACTTCTTAAGAATTTCTTGGAAGAGTTTCTTCTTGTGGAAGAATGATTAGAACAAGTGTAACTGTGATAGTGAACAGCAAAAACTACAACTAAATCCTACAGTACTATAGCTATTCATCATTCATCATTATAATCTTTTGGAAGAGTGTCTTCTTGTGGAAGAGTTAGAATGAATATAACTACAGTAGCTAGTTAAAAACAACTATGAATTCAACTTCTAATCCTACAATACTATAGTCATTTTCCCATTCATCATAATAGTCTTTTGGAAGAGTGTCTTCTTGTGGAAGAGTTAGAATGAGTACGAATACAGTAGCTAATTAAAACAACTATTAATTCAAATTCAAAACGTAAAGGCAGCTAGAAGACTTATCTAATTTACGCAAAATAAATCCGTGCAAGAAGCAGGGGCCCTCTACCACCTGACGGAATTCAACTCCAAATTAAATCACGCTTTCAAAACGACACGGTCTGCTCCATTAAAGATGAAATAGTTTGAACATAACACTCTGCGTCTTCAGGAATGTAGCACAGAGTCTAAACAAAATCTAGCATCAAATCTAACATAAAATCTCTAACATAGCTCTCGGTCTCCCAAGTGTTTATAAAGCAAATGCACATAACAATATTTGCAACAAATTAGGAACACTGTCTTTCCTTATCGGAATCACGTTAGGACTCTTTGAAGTGGCTGCGTGAAGAGGAAAAGACATCTGGACTGAGACAGTCCTAATAGAAGTCTTCCTTCCTAAATGTGTTCCCACGTTCAAAACCATACCCAGAATTCGTTTCTTCCTCCATGATGAGCAATGAACCATGTAGACATGACGTGGATCATGCCCATATGCGGTTTTTCTAAAGAGACCACCTGGAACATACTCAAACGTGAAGGCAGCTGCAGAATCGCCGGTTAGCTACGGAATGTCTGCATTCTGCAGCTAGTTCCGGTCAAAATGCTTTATAATGGCAAAAATCACAAAATTTAGCAAGTCAGTCATGTAAATCATTCTAGAAGTAATTTTAACTATATTCACTGATCAATTGGGTCTAGGATAGCAATGGACAAAGGAAAATGAGGTAAAATGAGGTGAAAGAAAGCACAATTTTGAGGCTCAACATTTACCAATAACTAGGAAGGGACTTGAATACCTGTTCATGGTAGTTGACAGGTTCAACAATATGTGTGCTTTGATGCCCTATAAAAATACCATCAATGGATAAGAACCAACAAACTTGTTCTTTGGACATGTCTGGGTGAACTTTGGGATACCAAGGAGAATTGTTTCAAATAGGGACAGAAGATTTTTAAGTGCATTCTGGAATTTATTATGGGAGAAGATGCACACGAAGTTGAAGAGATCTACAACATTCCATCCAAAAAAATATGGGCAACATAAATGGTTAACAGGAATTTGGTGCAACTTATATTGGGATACAAACAGAAGAATCCAAAGACCTGGGATGGAAATATGGTATATATACAAAATTATTACAATAGAGTAGTCCACACATCTACATGAAAGTCCCCGTTTGAAACTTGTTTTGGATATTTTCCACCTTCACCATTGGAAATTTCATATGGGAAACATAGAGGAGTGAGGAAAGATCTTATACGAGATGATTTGAGGGCTGAAAATTTAGAGAGAAGATTAGAGAGATCAATATACACATACAGAAAACATTGCATAAGTCATAGGATAAGTATAAGGTTATGCATGGTCAACACAAAACAGAGAAATCATTTAAGGTTGGAGACAGAGTATGGCTACAGTTTAATAAGGAGAGGCTACAAGGGCCTCGTAAGAAAATCAAGGCTTTGAGGTATGGTCCCTTTGAGATACTGGAAAAGATTGGTGATAATGCCTATTGACTTAAATTACCACCATATATGCGCATTTACTTAGTTGTGAATATATATAATTTGAAACTATGATGAGCCTTCCATGCTAGATCAGGATGAGGAACAGATCCTACCTTTTGTGGAGGATTTTGCACCAAATGCTTAGGAAAAGTTGACAGAAGATACAATTTTTTAGAAGAGGTACAGAAATACAAGATAGGGGTAGCATTACCTTTGGCATATTAGGTTGAAGGGATAACTTCCAAGGAAAGCTAAATGGTACACCAAAGGGAAGATGGAGGAAAAATTTGCTCACCTCATTCAATAAGAGCTTTTGGGGACCAAAAGCCTTCCGAAATGGGGAGGTGTGATCTGGATTAGATCATTATATTGTTTTTCATCCAAATCAATGCATTTAGAGTGGAAAAAGCGGACGAACCATATCATGGGACTATTTTTATCAGTGGGACCTAGTTTGGAGAAACAGGGCCTGAAACCTTCCGAGAGTATTTTTGAGGCATCCAATAATGTTTCTTGGGGATAAAAATTTGGCACTTTAGTGCTGGAATTTTTTATGCTATTCTACACATAGATACCTTTCCAATCGCACAAGAAGTGCATCAGTCGGAGTTCGTATGCAAAATTTATGCCACTTAGAATTTGACCTTCCTATTTTCACACCTATATTTCAAAAGGATGTTGCGCCATCCCCAATTATTCATGGAGAAGGGGCTAGCCACATGTTTTTGATGTAAAGCACTCTTGAAGAGTCTATATTGTAGCTTGATCTGGACTTATATAGGAACACAACAGAACAATGATATACAAATAAACACAAATATATAGTATAAATAAAAATTCATTTCATTAATATCAAAGAATTGAAATATGCTTAGATACAAAATGGAAATAAACTAGCTTAGGTGATGGTAGTTTTTCTCTGAGAAGAGATGTGGTAGCTACATGCCTCTGAACTGTGTTACAATGAGACTCAAAGTTCTATTGATCATTGATAAATAATTGAAAACCCTAAATATCCAAAAACCTAACCCTAGGAGATGAATCACCAAAACTATGGGCTCCGTTGGGGTAAATTCGTACATCAACTTCCCAGGATTGTAACTTTTGCGCACAATATTATTTTGATGCACATGGTACCTCATTATAAATATCTATCTGAGGAATACAAATTTTGAATATAAACATCATTGAATACTTATGTTTTTCTATTTTCCAAAAAAAAAACGTCGTTTAAGGCCTCAAAATGATTCTGGAAGTTTAAGACCCGAAAAAATGCCAAAAATAGTAAAATGTGCTCCAATTAAGGAAACTAAAAGAAACAGTGGTGGGGGCCCAAGTGGAATAGGTGGGTGGCCATCAATATCCACCTAGATCATAACTCTAGTTAATAGTTGATGTAGTCAAACTTAACTACTAGTAGGCTATCAGAATATGTTATAACCGAGCCACTAAAAGAAAGAGGCATTCCATTCTTTCGAGAGAATTTTGTTCAAAGTTGAACAAAGATAATCAGGAAAAGTAGGAGATATATCACAAAGAGAGGATCTATGCATTGTAGCACTCTAGGAGCCATAGGCATTACTTCTTTGTACTTGCAACCATATTTCTAAACAGGGAAAGAGAGTGAAGCAACCTCACCTTCCATATGGGTTTTCTACCAAAAGGGTTTCCCAGAGCATATATTGTGTTTTATGCATGTGTGTGTGAGCTTATTTTTTCGTTCTCTACTTTTCTACATAATTTCCATTCACATGCATGCACTAATTACAGGTAAATTTACAAATATAGAATTTTAATAAAACTGTAATAGTGTAAAAAGTCAGTATTTTAATATATTATTATCAAATATGTTGTGACGAACTGTCCACTGGAATATCCAAAATAGTTTACAGATCAACTTATGATGTAGATACAAGCCATTATTTGTTTAAAATCATACTAAAAACATAACAATATGATAATATGCTTAATTGAATTGAAATTGCAATTTATCCATAAACCCATTTCTTATTATTAAAATAGTATAATATTTGCAATGCATCATTAACCAACAAATATTGAATCATTGTAGTATATGCAATAAAGTTTAGGTGTACAAATGAATACCACTAAGCTTGTCAAAAAGTTTTTATAGCCTAAATAATAGCAATATATATGCAACCCATCAAGAAACTCCATATTTGAATAACAAAAGCATAATCCTAAAGCTTACCATTATCAGAAGCAAAGCAAACATGATGAGGCATATCATACTCTCTCATTCCAATTATGTAGTCCTGATAATGGTGTATCCTTTGCCTGTTATTAGTGCCTATAATAAGCACCAAGTAAGTATGATGCATAAGAAATCTCAGATTAGTCACATGAAAATAGAAAGGTCAAATCAAAATGAAATGGATGAGCATATATATTAATATTTTTTCTACAGTTGCAACTTGCATATAAAAATATGAATTTTATCATCTATGTTTGCAAGAATAAATGTTGAAGAATTACTTATTCTCGCAAACAACTTGATGGATAATAACACTAAGAGGTAAATTATATACCCAAAGTGGGATAAATGACTAGTTCTTTGAGTGTACATGCCTTCACATGTGCCTTTGTGTGTATATTGCTCAATTTGTCAAGTAGGCTTAAATATATAATACCATAAATCATGAGTAATTAAATCATAAGCATAGATGGTGACATTAGATCCATCTTAACAACACTTAATAAGTCTTGGGTTAATATGAATCTATGTTAGTTCATATGCAAAAATATGAAAATATATAAAATCAATCCATTCATAAGAACTAAACATGTTTCAAAGAAACACACAATATAAAATGCCATCTTTAAAAAAATAACAGTTCCCATAATTTATGAAAAAAATGTTCTCTTAACAATAAATTACCACCTCCAAAAAAGAATGATTCAAAGGCCCCAATTGCTTCAAGTTTAGCCTGGTTCCTTTCAACAATAGGAAGAAGGTCACTTATAACATGTGTTAGGCCCCGAACAATATCAAATCTGAGCTTAAGATATGTTCTACACAATCATGATAGATTATTTTTCTGAAATAACAAGATGTCAACCATTAGTTTACAGATTATATGATACAAATAGGCTTGAATAGGAAACAACTTGTTACAACAAAGTAATAAATTAGAGTGAATGAAAATTGTCAAGCTTAGCCTTAATAGTTTTAAAATGAAGTTAATATGGTGACCAACTAGATTCTAATACACACACTTATAGCATTGAAAATTTTTCCATAGAGTGGGTACATAACAAGGATATTCCTATCCTAGGTATGGACAAGCATGTAAAAAATTTCTCCAAGGGCATACAGGACATCCAAAGATTATCCCCTTGATTTTGATACACCCCCAACCAATCAGGGGGTGTACTTAAATGGGGTAGCTTCCTATGCTCCAAGAAAAATTTCGAACAAAAGACCCTAAAAGGGTAAAAAACCCTAATGCAACCCACATAAAACATTTTTAAATTATTAATATGGTTGTTTCCTCCTTTTTATTTCAGATTTTTGTTGTGTATATCTGATTGTGGGTAGTTATGGGAAGAATTATGCACATGACATGTGAGTTTATGCATCAGAAAACTTATTCTTTAATTGCAAACAACTATTGGATCAGATATCAAAGCTTAGGGTGTTCTAATTAACATACTTAAGCACCAAAATGGCATGGTTATTACTTATAATATGACATTTGCGTGTACTATTTCATAGGATAACCTAATGGGCTTTACTATTGACAAAATACGTGGAAAAATGGAGTAATTGTCCTATGAATATAGGATATCTATCATGATTGGTTGATTTTACCAGACTAAAAATTACCGAGGAAGATTTTATGGAGGATGCAAACATGAAGCCCTAAAGGCTCCCATCTATCTAAGGATATGTTTATTGAGCTATAATTAAGTAATATATGTTGTGTCATATCATTGAGAACATCATTGGTGTCCATTCAAATTAATGGTTTTCTGAGTATGAGTTTTCACAAATATCTACAACACTTCTCTAGTAGACACCCTATCAAAAAGTTTCCCGGTTCCTTTGGCACTAGTATTTTCCACTCACCTCTTGTATTCAACATAATTGAAATCTATGGCTATCTTAAAACTAAAATTAGTGTAGTCATGATGCTAAGAATATATCATAGGGTATATATTCATGTAGATAACATGTGATGTCAAATATGTAATTCGTTAAATTCTAGATAAGAAAGGTGCTATGAACTGTGATTTATTCTAATTTATCATTAACCTAATTGATGTTGTGTCCATGATTGTATAATGAGAATGGAGATGCAAAAATAATTCTTATTTAGGAAAAAATAACATGCTCTATTGATCCTTCTCTAATCCATATTTTTTTTGTAGGCTGTGGACGACTTTTTATTAGTTTTATGCTTACTCTTGAGAATTTTGTTTTTAATGTAAATCATTTTGTTAGGTCCCTATATTACTAGTATAGTCCCTTATTGTTGTTAGTGTAACCCCATTATTTTTATTATTGTACGCCTATAACCCCCATATTGTTATTATTTTTCCCTTAAATTATTATTGTTAGGTCGGCTAGGATTACATTGTGGCCCCACTAGGATTACATTGTGGCCCCACTAGGATTACATTATGGCCCCATGGACTCTTATATATAGAAAGGAGGTTTTGTAATTTTTATCATCCAAGAATTTTTCATTAATGTAATGTATTGGAGGTTGGCCCCTCGAAGTGGCTTATTTATAAGGCGTTGATATCTCTTTTCTTCTATTTTTGGAGCTGGTTTCACAACATTTGGTATCAGAGCTTTGGATGCTAGGGTTTTGCTGCTCCAAATAGGTAATCGTGGAATTTTCACTATAACTTGTTTTCTACAAAGTTTCAGAAGCTGAAATTTTTAAGGCACGAAGCCGAAATCTTGAGGAACATCGTCAAAAAATTTCAGAGCTTGGTTCGCAACATTTTTGGAGATATGATCTATGGAAGTTAGGTATTTTTGCAGGCTCCTCAATTTAATCTAAACAGGTCATCGTGTAGTTTGCACTATAACTTTTTTTCTACGAAGGTTCAGAATCTAAAATTTTTAGGGCGTGAATTTGAAATCCTAAGGAAACGCGTCAAAAAAATTTCAGAGTTTGGTTCACAATATTTTCGGAAATATGATCTGTGGAAGGTAGTTATTTTTCAGGCTCCTGAATTTCATCTCAAAGAGGTGATCATGGGAAAATATTCATAACTCTCTCTCTCTAAGCATCAGATTGGAGTGCCATAAAAATTGGTCACAAGTACACAGATTGTAGTTTATTTTCTATCAATTTCAGAGCTAAAAGACAAAATAGTAACACGTGGCAAGTCGTACAAGTTCGCTCTACTGAACCAGTCCATAATTAGGTCATTGTGGGAGATTGGACATAACTTTGCCTTGGAGAATCCAATTCGAGTCAGACCTGTGGAATTCAAAATATAATTCAAAAGGCTACCTCAGTGCCCAATTTCTGATATTGAAGAGTCACAATCACAAAGATAATCCAATTTTAATATCGAGCTCCTCAAAAGCAAGAAAAAGGTGTGTATTTTTTTTACGAATTTCATAAGTCTTGTTTGAAGAATCAGTTTGAATTCATTCCAAGGGAATATTGTAGAATATATATCAGTATTGGGTTAAAAAAAAATGCCCCGTAAAAACAATTCAACACCCATTAAGCCTTCATAAGGCTCTACTATGACTCATGAAGATGAAGAATTGCAACATCATCTATCAAAATTACAAGAGAAAGTGCACCAAATTTCGCTCTCGCAAAGAGAAACAAAAAATGAAATGGATGTTTTGAAGAAAGGCGTGGAAGCGAAGATGGATGGTTTGAAGAAAGGCGTGGAATCTAAGATATATGGCATGGAATCTAAGATGGATGGCATGGAAGCTAAGATCAATGAAAAAATGAAAGACAACATGGAAAACATGAAGAATGATCTAAAAGCAGATATGGAAGGTTTGAAAAAGTTGATACAAGAAATGTTTCCTAATGGTGAAAAGATAGTAGAGGAAACTCATGATGAGAACAAAATAAATGTTAATCGTGACTTCATAAACTCTAATGTTGATGGGAAGAACTACCATATTCCAAAAATGGATATGAGGAAGTTCGATGAAAAGGATCTTGTAACATGGATACTACAGATGGAGCAATATTTTGATCTCCATAATGTGCAAAACACACAAAAGGTACGCAATGAAACCTTACATTTAGAACAAAATACATTTGTATGGTATCGATGGCTTTGCTCCCGTAAAAAAAATTGTCACTTCGTCAATTTTTACGGAGGAAATGATAGCACATTATGAGGATAAAAAGAGAAACACCTTCTTTAGCCAAGTGATAAATCTCAAACAAAAGGGATTAGTGGGGGAGCACATTGAGGACTTCCAAAAATTGAATATAAGGGTAACTGATATTCTAGAGGAACAAAGGATTGATCTCTTCATAGGTACTTTAAAGGATAACATCCAACATGAAGTTCGCGTGTTGGAACCTGATTCATAGGAGAAGGCATTCAGGTTGGCAAGAAAAATTGAATGTAAAATTATGGCGACAAGGAAGCCTACCACTCACTTCTATAAAGAAGGACGTGTGGCTAAGCCTAGATTTCCACAACCTACAAGGTTTACACCACAAAAATTGGAAGAAAAAAGAGCAAAAGGGCTTTGCTACAGTTGTTATAGAAAATACACTAAATTTCATAAGTGTGCTGAGAAGAAATTATTTTACATAGATTGTGAAGAGGAAGAAGAAAATGAACAAGAAGAGGATATACACCAGGAACCATCCCTAGAAGAGGAAGAAATGAGTCTGACCATATCATGTAATGCATTGGCAGGAATTACCACTCCTCAAACTCTCAAGATAGCACCCATAATTTTATTCATTGTAAGGTAGCCAAGGAATTGAATTGTTTCCTATACCGAGCACCAGAATGTCAAGTGATGGTTGCAAATGGAGGAACTATAAATTGCTCTGGAAAATGCCTTTATATCAAGCTAACCATGGGGGAATATGTATTTAATAGTCCAATGCTTTCCATTCCTATGGGAGGTGCTGATGTTGTACTAGGAGTACAATGGTTACAATCTTTGGGGATGGTAGCTTTTAATTTTCAACAACTTTTCTTGAAATTTTTTTCAGAAGGAAAGGAAGTCGAATTACAGGGTATTGCAAGGAAGCTAGGAAAGATAATAAGCTCTAATGTCATGACAAATCTTCTAAATAAAGAACAACGAGGCGTAATTGCACAATTATGCTCACTAGAAGTTCCAACATCAAAATCATCTATTTCTACAGATCTCCAACAAGTCTTGGACAATCTCATTCCAAGGTGTTTGAAACTCCCAAAGGACTCCCACCTATTCGTGATCATGATCATGCTATTCATTTGATTCCAGGAAGTGCTCCTCCAAACATCAGACCTTATACATATCCTTATGTCCAAAAGAGCAAAATTGAACATATGATTGCAGAAATGTTAGAGGCTGGTATAATTCAACCTAGTCAAAGTTCCGTCTCTGCTCTTGTAGTATTAGTACACAAGAAGGATGGATCGTGGCGCACGTGTCCAGATTATAGGGAGCTCAATAAGATCACCATTAAAGATAAATTTCTCATTCATGTGATTGATGAATTATTGGATGAATTACATGGAGAAATTTATTTTACCAAGTTGGATATTCGTTCAGGATATCATCAAATTAGAATGAAGACTGAAGATAGTCAAAGAGAACAACATTTTGAACTCATGAGGGTCATTATGAATTTTTGGTCCTTCTTGGCCTTACCAATGCTGCTACATTTCAAGGGGTTGATGGTCCATTTTCAAACCTTCTTGAAAATTTGTGCTAGTAATTTTGATACTAATCTACAACAGAGATGTGGAAGGATCACATTGGCATATTTGTGAAGTTGTTCTAAAACTATTGCGGGATAAACAAAATTACTGAAAAGCATCCAAATGTTTCTTTGGAGTGAGAGGTGGAATATTAGCTGGGTCATATTGTATCTCACGAGGGGGTGTTAAGGTAGACCCTAACAAAATTAAAGCCATTAAGGAATGGAAAGTCCCCACAACCATAAAGCGATTGCGGGGATTGCTCGGAGCTAACGGTGTTATCGCAAGTTTGTTAATAATTGTGGGAGAATAGCGGCACCTCCTAACATATTCGTATTGAAGAAAGATGCATTTTCATGGACTCTTGAAGCAACTAAGGCCTTTGAACATCTTAAAGAGGTAATGTGCCTAGCACCAGTCTTAGCTACGCCGGACTTCACAAAAACCTTTATTGTGGAATGTGATGCCTCAGGAAATGGGATTGGTGCTGTTTTAATGCAAGAAGGAAGACCCATTGCTTTTGAAAGTCATTCAATCAAAGGAAAGTATTTACAAAAGGATATTTATGAGAAGGAAATGTTGGCAATACTACATGCACTAAAGAAATGGAGAACTAACCTAATGGGTAGACACTTCAAGGTAAAAGCTGATCATGATAGTCTTAAACACTTTTTGGAACAAATACTATCTTCAAAAGAGCAGCAAAAATGGGTCACAAAGATATTGGGTTATGACTTTGAAATCATCTACAAAAAAGAGAAGCTAAATGTCATTGCAGATGCACTCTCAAGAAAGGATGAAGAGGTGGAAGCATTGCTTTGTGCCATTTCAATTATCCAACCAGATTGGATAAAAGCAAGATATGAATGGAAGAAGGAAAGAGTGTGGACACTCATTCAAAAGTTGCAAGATCCTAGTACATCTGATACATTTAGTTGGAAAAATGATTCTTTATGGTACAAATATCGCTTATATATTTGTAAGAATTCCTAACTAAAAGAAAATATTCTTTTGGAATTGCACACTTCTCCTTTAGGAGGACACTTAGGATTTCTAAAACTTACCACAGGGTGAAGAAATATTTTTTTTGGGATGGCCTTAAATCTGATATTCAAAATTTTCTGGTGGAATGTTTGGTTTGCTAGCAGAATAAAGTTGAGACAATTAAGACCCCGGGACTTATACAACCTTTATCCATTCCAAGTCAACATTGGGAGGAGATTTCAATGGATTTTATCACAGGTTTACCTAAGTACGAAGGAAAGAGTGTCATCATGGTGGTAGTTGATAGACTTACCAAGTATGCACACTTTTGTGCATTATCTCATCCATTTAAAGCAAGTACAGTTGCTACTACATTTATGTACACAATTCAAAAGCTACATGGAAACCCAAGGGTTATTGTGAGCGACAGAGATCCCATTTTTACAGGAAATTTTTGGACGAAGTTATTTTCTTGTTTGGGTACTCAATTGGCTCATAGCTCATCTTATCATCCTGAATCCGATGGTCAAACTGAGATAGTAAATAAATGTTTGGAAGGATATATTCGTTGTTTTGTATCTGATAAACAAACACAATGGGTCAAGTGGTTACCTCTAGCTGAATGGTGGTATAACACTTCCTTCCATACTACAGAAAAAATAACCCCATTTATGGCACTTTATGTATATCATCCACCATCCATCACATAAAATTTAAGAAAATTCGAAGGTTCAAGCGATGGAAGATCACATCGAGCAACAACAGATGCAACTCTTAAAGGATAACTTGAATTTGGCACAAAAGTGAATGAAACAACAGGAAGATCAACATCTAGGTGGAAGAAGTTTTGATTTAGGAAGTAAGGTACTACGGCTACAACCATACAAACAAATGTCCTTCAAGCAAGCTAAGAATGATCATAAATTATCGCCAAAGTACTATGGTCCTTACAAGGTGTTGCAAAATATTGGTATTGTGGCATACAAATTGGAGCTTCCTGCTTCTTCACGAGTGCATCCAGTTTTCCATGTTTCATGCTTAAAGAAGGTTAGAGGTGAAAATATTCCAGTTTAAACAATATTGCTAGAACTTGATGAGGAAGGAAAAATCATATTGGAACCTGAAGCGGTCACGTAAACAAGAACTCGACAACTACGGAATCGATCAATTTCAGAGTATCTCATCAAGTGGAAGAACTTACCCACTGAAGATTCTACATGGGAGGATGAGAATGTTATACAGAAGCACCCAGAGCTACTCAAGTTTTGAAGACAACACTTTTTTGAAGGAGAGGGGCATGTTAGGTCCCTATATTACTAGTATAGTCCCTTATTGTTGCTAGTGTAACCCCCTTATTGTTATTATTGTACCCTTGTAAGCCCCATTTTATTATTATTGTGCCCTTAAATTATTATTGTTAGGTCAGCTAGGATTACATTGTGGCCCACTAGGATTACATTATGGCCCCATGGACTCTATATGAAAAGTTTGTAATTTGTATATCAAGAATTGTTCATTAATGTAATGTATTGGAGGTTTCCCCCTCGAAGTGGCTTATTTCTAAGGCGTTGATATCTCTTTTCTTCTATTTTTGGAGCTGGTTTCACAACACAATTTCATCAAAACAAAAAATCAGATTAGTTCTACCTTTCTATTATGTTATCAACATGATGTTATTTTAGAAGAGGGATATATTTATTAAAATATAACAGGAACAAAAACAAATAAAAATAATGGAAAATTGGAAGGATAAAATTTATTTACATCCAATATGGGCTAAGCCCACTAAGAAATGGCTAGGCCTTTTATTAGGAAAACACTTCTTCACTTTTATAGTTTCCTCCACTTTACTGTGCCCTAAAAAAGTCCAAAATTTAATTAACAATGGATTCATCTTGTTGATCCTTCTTTTTCCTTCTATTTCATCATTATATTTCCACCTATGTGTTTTTGGGAGCACATCCTTCTTCATCTTAACAGTTGGATGCTCAATATACTAATTTCCGTAAAGGAATCCATAGTTAGTGGAATCAATTAAGTTCCCGTAAATGCATCCTTAGTAAGCATAATCAATTTAGTGGAACTAGAGGTCACAATAGAGAGATCTACAAGAAATCAAGGCTTAGAAAGAGTTTTATTCCAAATGTGATTCTAATCAACTACATGAAAATATTAAAAACTCTAAAGTTATATTGGCATACAAATTCATTTGTAGTTCATATACTCTACTGTTAGGATGTCCATTTGGAGCTCTGAGGTTTTCCGACAGACTATAAAAGAAAATAAAACTTCTCATCACTTTGTTCATGGTAATTGGTGGCTATTAAAGAAAAATAGTGGTATACACTAATTTGAGGACTAAGTCAAGGGGAATTCTCCTCTTCCCCAAGCCACATTGGAGCTCCTAGGCATTTTTGACAGACTATAAAAGAAAGGAGGAATTCTCATCACACTGTTAAAATCATGTGGTGGTTAACAAGTACACATTGTGATGTGTTTTGAGCTAATGACTTAGACAACCCTGACTTCTTTACCATACATACTTGGCATTTCAATACTAAATAATGACATATTGGTTTTATATATACAAAAGTTATCTAGTACAATTGTTTAGAAGTATATCAAAATTTTGGTTCATATTTTGACATTATTTTCCTCATAGTTTTATATATGTTGTCTTATCAATGATAAATTTTACTCAAGATGGTTTTCCTTGATGCAAGCTTGTATTGTTTGTATTGTTATTCAGGTTCTTGATCAATTCTCTACTATATTCACCATGCAGTTGAGACATTCTAGTTCAAAGTAGCACAACAGTCTATATATAGATATATTATCAACCCAAATAAATAAATATTCTCACTAGTATCGAAATTGCAAAAATATTTAAGTTGTAGGTAGTATTGGTAACTATTAAATGTGTTTTATTGAGACAAGACATAACCACACAAATCACTGTCTCGCATGATAACTTATGAAAATGGAATAAGGAAAAAAGAAAATTGATACAAGAGCAAGAGTAGAAGAAAATCTACCTACAAAGACACCAAAATTGGAATTTATTGTAGAAACTAAAGACTCTAACATAATAATTGCAAATCTTCTTAAGCACTCATATTTCAACTTAGCATCAGGAAAAAAAACTAAAATATTCTACAACCCTAAAAAATTTAACAACAAATATTTACATCATAAAAATAAAATATAAGGGTTTAGAAGTCACTAATTTGGCACTACTGAAATAATACAAAACACAGAATCAACCTCCTGTACGTGAATACTAAAAGAAACCACGCTTACCACCTTTTTTGTCAAAAACTAGTTTTTAGAGCTTCCCACTTGGCAACACAACCTTCGAAGGTTCCAAGAACTTATTTCCACTAATGGTTTTTCAGTGCCACAGATATTGATTTCCTTCCACTCTAAAACTCTTCTTTTTAATTCAAGTTCTTAAATTAAGGCCAAATTCCAAAACCCTAGCCCAAAGAGTTCCAACGAAAAAAAAACACCATTAAAGTTCATCCAAGACGATCCAAAATGTGTCTACAACAATCATACTCAAGTAAAATTTGGCAATAGTTCCATTTAATATTAGGTCTATGAAATATCATAGGAATCAATTCCGGCAACATTTGAACCATGAAGCATGACTACAAAGCCCCAACCCTATGCTTTTTATTATCAATTACAAGGTTTTAAACAATTTTAGGGTTAAAATCAAAGTCGATCTTCCGTTTTAACAAATAAATCACTCTGAATGTTTGGATGCATCAGGTTTTTTTTCAACCCAAAATAAATGACCCATTGTGATCAATTATTTTGTTCCAAATTAGAAAACAAAATTACATATGAAACCAATGGAAAACCAGACTTCCCACAGATGTTTATAAGATGAGATGACACACACACACACACACACACACACACACACATTATTAATTAAATGAATGATGATACAATTGTATGAGGCCATGTGCTTAAATATAGCCTCAGATGCCTCTTGGTGAATGGGCATGATCAAATATCATGCCTTTTCCGAATTTACTAATCATTACAAAAATAACTAATTTTTACAAAACATTGACATCCTCTTGAAATATGCTTTGTCATACATAATGTTGAATGTTTTTGACGAAATGCTTCAGTCTCCTAAAAAGCTTCTTCTTCTGGTAGGTCCTTCTACTTGATGAGGTATTCCTCGATTACTCGAGATTTTAACTTCTTTTCCCTAATGGAGATGATACCTTTTGGGTCTAGAATGACCCTTCCATCATCATGTAAAGTTGGAAGTGTTGTTTGCACTTATTGTTTTTGTACACTTATTTCTTGATCTTTTTCATATTCACTTCGAATCTTATTAATCCATTCAGGAACAACAACTGAAACTACAATTAGTGACATTTCTTCATGTTTCCTGGACATAACATCTACCACTACATTTTCCTTTCATTTTTTATGTAATATCTCCATGTAGAAGGAAAAAAAAATTTCAGTCCAATTTTGTTGTTCTTCATAAAGCGTTTTTTGCTGTAGGAGGTGCTAGAGACTGTTATGGTCTTTTTGTATGGAAAAATTACTTCCCAAAAGATATTGCCTCCACTTGGCTAGTGCGTGTATAATAACAAGAATTTATTTGTTGTGTGTATATTTAAGACATTATCGCTTATTTATTTTCTTTCTTTCGAAAGCTATTGGATGACAATCTTGCATTCATACTGCTCCTATACTAAAACTTGAAACATCTCAGTCAATGACAAATGGTTTATAGAAGTCCAGAGTTAGCAAAAATAGGGCATTAGACATAACATCCTTCAAGTCTTCAAAACACTTTTATACTTCCTCATTCCATCGAAATGGGTTATTCTTTAGAAGGTTCATCAGGGGCACAGTTATATGGGAATATTTTTTAATAAATCTTTGATAATATCTAGTCAATCCTAAGAATCCTTTTATCTTGGAGATATGAACTGGTTTGGTCCATTGCCTTATAGATTTGATATTATCAAGATCTACTTTTACTCCTTCCTTGGATATTATATCTTCTAGATATTCTACTTCTTCCTTCCCAAAAGTGCGTTTGGACTTCTTGTCATAGAACTAATGTTTTCTAATACAATAATAACTTGTTCCAAATGTTGTAAGCACTCCTTTCATGTTCTACTATAAAGTAGAATGTCATCAAAGAATAATATCACAAACTTTCTTATATATGGATGGAATAGCTCGTTCATAGTAGCTTGTAATGTTTCTGGTTCTTTGGTTAAACGAAAATACATTACTTTAAACTCGTAATGAATTTTATGTGTTCAGAATGTATTTTTTGCTACGTCTTCCAACCTTATTTTTATTTGGTAATACCTTGACCTTCAGTCCAATTTTGAGAAGTATTTAGGGCCATGTAGTTCATCCAACATTTCATCGATAAAAGGAATTAGAAACTTGTTTTTAATTTTTATTTTGTTTAGTCCATGATAATCAATGCATAGCCTAAATGATCCATGTTTCTTTAGAACTAGTATAGCTAGAGAAACATACAAACTTTTACTTTTTGAGATGATTCCACACTTTAAAATATCTTGGACTAATCTCTCGCCTTTTAGTTTTTTGATGATGTGCATATTAATATGGTTTGATAATGACGATATTTGATCCTCCTTTGACTTCTATTGTATGCTTGATTTCTCTTTTAGGAGGCATCTTCATTGGAAGGTCTTGGAATACTTTTTTGTGCTTTTTAATTACCTCTTGGACTTCTGGTGTTTCTTCATTGACCACATTTGAAGTTAACATTTCTAATTGATGACACTATACTACATAATCTAATGCTCCCTTCCAAATCATTTTCATTATATGGGATGATGATAAGAATTGATTCTTAGGTGGTTGGAATCCATATAACTTGTACTTCTTCCCTTCCCATTTAAATTTTATAAATTTCTTTTGATGGTTGGCAGTGTAAGTGCCAAGAGTTTGTAACCATTGGATATTTAAGACCACATCCACTCCTCCTAATGGTACAATGTATAATAAATATTCTAGATTAAATTATTGAATCTGCAATTTGACTTTATGGCATTTCCCTACCTTTTCAATTTTCTTACTGTCATCGACCATAACCTTCATGTTGGGCATGGGAAATGTGAAAATGTTGTCTTTTCTCCATGGTGGAATCCTAAAAATTGTGAGTGGTACCAATATCTATAAAAAACATTACATTGTTCTTCTTGACATGTCCTTTTAATTTAAATGTTTGAGGTTGTGATATACTTGTCATGGCTAAAAATAATACATGCAAAATACTCTCATCATCTAGTTATGGGGAAAATTGTGGTGAATATTCAATTTCCTCTACTTCTAATTCTTCATTGTCTGAATCATTGGTTGCTTCCAAATGTATACAAATTCTTGGTTTCTTTCCCTTTAACACATATGTGTCTCGGAACCTGTTTTTCACCACAATGTCTGCATTTACCTTTTCATTCTTTGCATTTCCAAATTATTTTTGTCTCCTTCACGAAGATGTGGTAGACCATATTTTGTATTATCCGTGTTTGCAAACTTGGGAAATATTAGTCTTGAATATAATATTTCAACCTTTGACCACAAAATCTTTTCAAATTTATTTTCAACATGTTTTTCTTTTTTTCTTGCTACTTGTATCGACATAATGTCACGAAGCTCATTTCTGCTTATAGATGGGGTTTAAACCCCATGATGTATGATTGAATGAGACGAGTTTCATATATTCCAAGTATTCATGTGGCTAAGGTTTCCCATTCCTAGGTGTATTCATCCGCATCGCCTTTTTGTTGCAATATGGTGAGTGTTTAGAGAACTCTTCCTCCTTGACACCTTGGAATCTCTTTAAGAATGGATTTTTGAACTTTTTCCAATGGCAAGTGTCGTATTCTTCCACCACATATACAAGTTATATGTTTCACCTTCCATTTGCATAGATGCATGTTTGATCTTTTCATCATCACTATCAATACAATAAATCTCAAAATATTCTTCTGCTTTATTAAACCAAGCCATGCCACCTTTTTCGTTTCCTTTGAATTTGGAGAGCTCAATTTTTTCTCTTCATTGATATGTAGTTAATGGCGAAGCGAAGAAGGGATATTGATTTGACATTTTCATATTTGTGTATGGAATCCAGAGCTTCCTATTTTGAAAATTCGTGTTACTATTTTCTTTCCTAAGTATGGAATATGTCTTTGGAGACTTGGATTTCTCATGTGAGTCTGACGAGTTTGATGAATCTGGAGAATTGAGATGTTGAGTAACTTCATTATCATGGGGTATTTGATAGGGTGTAATCTTCATGCTATTACAAATACAGGTCAACATCACCATAACTCGTTCCACCTTACATGAAAGGTTTTCTTGATCATTTTTAAATTCATTCTTGTTCTCCTCAAGCTGACCCTCTATTCTCTTCATTATGCCCTGGAGCTCTTCAATTTTTTCACCATGTCTAGTCACCTTAGCATCAAGATATATCTATTTTTTATTAAAATCGTCCATCAACATTGATTCAGCCATCGAACATGTATGAGGTGGAGTATACTTTTCCAACTTACTATTTTACTTAATTTGATCCTAATTTTTATTATTATTATTATTTTTAAATAAATTTTTTTTTTAAATTAATTAATTAAATTAATCAAATTATAAGAATGAATGAATTAAATAAATTATATATAAATAAATTATATAACTTATATATTTAATATATAAACGTATTAATTGTGATTCCAAATGGTCACAAACTTTTTTTGAACCGACACGAGTTTGGATGTTCATTCCACTCCAAGTGATAGAATACGGTCTATTGAATTTAACCTTTTTTTATTTTCTATATGCACCGAAATTAAATTATCTTTATCCACGAATTCAATTGGAATTTATTATGAAAGCATGAGCATAAGTTGGTATAGAAAAGATTACAGAGTGTTATTGCGACATGGGTAAAATCAAACGAAGGCAATCGAGCAGTGGTGGTACAGGATGGTATGTCAGAAATCGAGGGTGGAAGTCGTCCGTAGGGGAGCACGATGACAAGCAAAGTGGAATCATATGGGTGGTGTGGTGTTGAGAAAATAACGCACAATGAGAGAGTGAAATCGGTGTGGGTTGCAACGGGACAGAATGGATATGGACAGATTATTGGGACGATAAGGTTTGGGATGCGGCTGGTCTGAATGGATCGAGCCAACAGTGAATCAGATGGCTGGCCAGTGGAGTGATTGCCTCTGTGCAACTTCTTTGTCAGAGAACCGAACAAGATCCGATACCACACGCAACAATTAAGCTCATTTACAGGAAGAAACATATATATATATATATATATATATATATATATATTATTAATTAAAGGAATTATGATACAATTGTATTATTAATTAAAGGAATTATGATACAATTGTGTGAGGCCCCGGGCTTAAATAGAGCCTCGGGTTGGTGAATGGGCATGATCAAAGATAATGCCCTTTGCCTAATTTTACTAATTATTACCGAAATAACTAATTTCTCCATAATAGACAACCCCTTTCATTGAAAATTTTTGGAACAACATATCATTACAGTTCAAGAACAAAGAAACAAGAACTATGAGTTTTCTTGGAATTCATGGCATGCAGAAACCTAGGCATAGTAACAGTCAAGACCTAATCCACACATGACATAGAGATTCCCTCAACATTGGAATCGCCTGGCAGCGTGAATTTCCTAGCGAACTTAGGGCTTTTGTTTCTTTCCATTCATAGATACTTGCAACCGTCCTCATCGTCGACAGCTTCGTGCTTCCACTTTAATCCCTAGAATTTTATCACCAACACCTTCTCCTCTTCCACATACACCTGAATATTAGACTTGGTTAGGCCTGGAACGTCAGCGTAGAACAGGTACTCCTTGGGTGTTTCTTTGATATCCACCATCGCAGGTTCCACACCCTTATTCTCCTAATGACACTAGTCATATGACCGCCTAGACATAATTATGATTCTCTCCAACTCTTTCGGGAAGTGAAAAAGAGGGCTCATGGCTAGAGCATGATCCAGGTAATATCAATCTGAAATACCTCTGAAAATAATAGAGTGGATTACAGGCAGTTACATAGGCATGGAGAGGCTAATCAAGAGAATTCAACTGACTAGTTAAAGTTTATAGATCATTTCTACAAGATTTGGCAGAAATATATGCACATCGGCCACAACGGGTAAATTAGTTTACCAATGTATGTTTGGTAGAGGAAACCAATTTTTTTTTTTCTTTTTTAAGTACACGAAAAAAACCCTAAACCTATTATTTCGGTAGTGAGATAAAAATAAATATTAACTAAAATAAATAAAAGAGACGAAATGGTTATTTCATCTCACACTAACGCCTTATAATACCTTCTTGTGTAGTAGTGGATAATGTAGAAATTTTCCCTTTTAAGTTTCAACACTTAACACATACAAAGTTAAAAATATCATAGTAAGACATGTTGTAAAACTAGCATAGAAAGTTTACTCTCAAAATGACATGGTATATTAAAAAAGTATTTATTAAGATATAATTGCATTATATTAATATGCAATTTAATTTTTTTTAGTGGTATGATGGAGTGGTTGGAATAATCCAAAGGGAGTGGATGGCACGATTCTACATTATTTTGTCCATCATGTTTCAAATCTCACCTTTCACATCTTTTTGCAGTCTCATTTGTTTCTAAGTCATAAATTCTTGGTATATTTGAATTGAGGGTTATTGGATATACTCTTGTTGTTATTGTGGCAACTATTAGATTTGATCTTGGCCTTGGCCTAGATTACTCTAACAAGTTATCGATTCACCATGGTAAAAAGAAGAAGAAAAAGAAGCAAAATGAATGATTGTGGACTCTAGAATAGTATACACCACTCTTTGATTGCATAGACGATGTAACATGAGTTTATATGGGTAAGAATAACAACTAAAATTTTTGTTTGGTTTTTTAATCCTAGATGGATCATTATATGATACTTTACTATGTAAATTTTAGGATTTCATTATTTTCATAGAGAAATAGCATAAACCACCTTTTCCATGAAAGTAGGGATATTTTTAGCAAAACAATTGCAAAAGAAAAATCCAAAAGGCATGTTAATTTGGATAAAATCAATGGTATTCTATAGTTTATTGAAATTATATTTGAACTTGCACAGGTTAGATCTAGCTAGAAAACAATGAACAAAACTTTCAAGGAAAGAAGAAATAAAATTAATAGAGAAAAATTAATGAATTCTATTCATGCAGAAAAAAGAGAATTATGAGAGAAGACAATTCATTATGATATATTATATATGGTTGAAACAATATAGTAGTGATTCTAGCAGTGAATCTAGAGAGATGTAAACATGTACTAACGAACACTAACACCTAGTCCTAGTTAAATGGCCATGTAATGATCAGCTAACTATCTCATGCAAGTGGAGATAGTCCTAGTTAATTGAGGTGAAATTTAAGTGTATATTATCTCCAATACCCACTATTACCCATAAAGCTGGGTAACCCGATAAGATAAATATTTTCTCCTACATTAGATAGTCAACACACCAATAACCACTTATATTCACTTCCTGATGATGATGTGCCATTGTGCCTCCACCATCTACATTAACCACATACCTCTTTCCATATAACATTCCCTCTTGGTTGAAGGTAGGTTTCTATTCAAGAGGCACTTTGATCAATTGGCAATCGAATGATTGTTATTTTTTTTTTGGGAATATCGTATGGATAAAAGGGCGATTTGGAAGATTGATCAATTTTAACTATGAATCTATTATCTCATTTTACCTGGGGGGTTAATCCAAAATGTAAACAGGTGAGCCAAAAATCTTCAAATGAAAAATATTAGGCTTCTTACCAGTAAAAGCTTCCTCAAGTGTACTCATGCCAAGTACTCTATGAGGACAATGGTTTTTCACATAAACCACAGTGTTGCATGCTTCCTCCCACAAGTGCATCGGCAGGCCTTGATCATGCAACATTGCTCGTGTAGCACCCACGATCATTTTGTTCTTTCTCTCCACGACCCCATTCTGCTGTGGGTTATGAGGCGCTATGAGTTCTCTTCAAATTCCTTCTTTGCTACAGAAGTCTTTGAATTCGCCCGAGATGTATTCACCACCATTATCGCTCCTTAGAGCTTTCACCTGTTTCCTCGACTCCTTCTCCACCAATGCCTTGAACTCACAGAACTTTGAGAACGTTTCACTCTTCTTTTGCATGAAGAATATCCAACATCTATGAGAAAAGTCATCAACAAATATCACATAATGCCTGTGTTTCGTTGTTGAAGCAACCGAGAATGGTCCACACACGTATGTGTGAATTCTCTCCAGGATCACCGAAGCACGGTTCTCCTTCTCATGAAAGGTGGTCTTCACAAACTTACCCATTGTACATCCTTTTCACTGATCTGAATGCGCAAGAGTTCCCTTAGGAAGATGGCCCAATCTCCTGTGCCATAAATCGCCCTTATCTCGGCTCACCACTTCTTCTGCTTTGCCCACCATTGCAGTGCAGACATTTACCTCTAGCTTGTAGAGATTCTTAATTTGAACCCCTATATTCTTGGTTTGACCTGTTGTTTTATGTCGAAGGAAGGCTTTTCAATCACTGAAAACAACATCATAACCCCTGTCTTCCAGCATTGCAACTGAGACCAAGTTCTTCTTCAGACCTAGAACATGCATGACATTCTTCAAAAAGAATGGATTACCGGACTCCCTCTCAAAGGTAATGGTCCCAATGCCTGTCACACTATACCGACCATCATTTCCCATCTCTATATGAATTTGGAGGTCCTTCTCCTCCAAGTCACTAAAAATCTCCTTGTCTCCTGTCATATGGAAAGAAGCACCATTATCAAGATACCACACCGATCCCATGCAGCTTGAAACCAAGCATGCGATCAAGGAAAAATCTAGCTCAAATTACGAGGCTAAGGCCTCTCCAGCTGTAGATCGAGCAGCCTACTTATTCTTCTTCTTCTGTGGACAGTTAGTGGCGAAATGTCCATGCTCGTGATAGTGAAAACACTTCAATTTGGACAAGTCCTGCTTCGTGCCTTTCACACCAAATTTAGAAGAAGATTTCTACCCCTTCCCTTTCCTTTCTTTGGAAACCAAAGTTCAATTCTCTTCATCTTCATTCTTCGATGAAGATCCATCCCTGGTACCCTGCCTTATCTCCTCCTGCACAAGATCTGACCAAATTCGCTCCCATCTTGGCAGTTTCTCCCGTCCATTGACAGAGTCTTCGTAGCTATGCCAACTCTTTGGAAGCCCAAGGAGAGCCAAACTCACCAAGTCTTCTTCATCAACAGTAACCCCCACAATTCCTAGCTCACCCTTGCAATGGACAAACTTCGTGAGGTATTTTGGAATACTGTCGCCTTTCTCCATTTTTATTTTTCTGAGCGTGTCTTTAATCACCAAATTCCTCTAGTCACTTCTGCTTTGGAACAAGTCTGTCAAAGCCTTCCACATTAAGAATGGAGTGGATTTCCCGTGAAGGCTGGACACAATATGGTCCTTCACACATTCCAACAGAATCCTCCTCGTCTTTGCTGTCATCTTTTTCCATGCATCAAGTAATACAACATCGCTAGATCCCGGCTTAGGAACATCGCTATCATTAAACTCCTTCAGCCCATTATCCTCCAGCACTACCTCCATCCTATCTTTCCAGGCTATGTAATTCGAGCTTCCGTCAAGGGCATACTCCAATCTCAACCCGTTGAAAGAAATTTCAATGTATACTCGATTTTTGCACCAAGAATCTTCTGTAGCAAATTCGAATTGTCCACCAGCACAAACTCACTTCACAATTGCAATATTCAATCAACAACGCTCTGCTACCATGTAGAAATTATATGTACTAAGCATGCATATGTCCAAGATCCACCTGATCTCACACTATTTAACTTTATGCAAGATATTGAGTCTATTCCACTTGTTAATCTTTTGCGGAAAAATTAATTGCACACACATGTGAAACATAAACAAAAATTATCAATCGCACATAACATAGTTTTTAACTTGGAAAGCCTGAAGCTAAAAACCCCAACTATATATTATGTAACATGGAGATCATATGAAAATCTCATACAAACATACAAAGCTTATCACAAGCTCTCAGTACAGTACAATCATCATACACTATACAGGTCTAATCTTGCATTTATCCATGCATCGATCTTTGCCACCTGCTAGCTTGCCTCCACTTCACAATCTCTGCTGAAGAATAGATCTGAATGAATTCGATTTACTCCATCCTTGACTGCGCAATCCTCATTGGCATCTCCACTGAGTGTTGGATGCAATCAATGCATCACTATAGTTACAACAAATAGTCTATCTTGCCCTTTCACCTATCTCTCCACTGGTCTCCACTGAAACTACCATGCACTGTATTTAACTGATGTATTGTTCAATTGATTAATGCATTATTATTTATGAATTAATTAACTAATTAATTCACTCCACTCTCACTAGTGTATCAATCAGTTAGACTAGATACAACTAGCTCAACTGAGTCTAACTGAGTTAAACTAAATACAACTCCATAACTACTTCTTCCAATTGTGTCATAACTATGCCACTTGAGTTCTAACTGGGTCCTCCATGAATTAGCTCCAGTAAACCCTCAGGAATAGCGTAATTCCTTCTGTCATCTGTTGTGCCACATATGTGCACTGAATTGAAGTGCTCCAAGAGAATAAGTTGTTGTTTAGAGTCTGATTATTATTAAGAGCTAATAATAATCGACATGCATTTATTTTTAGATTGATGATATATAAACAGTCTTCACCCAATATTCTAAAAATATAATTTCATCTATTTTTCCAACTTGATCAACCATCCACAAATAGCATCCTGCAACTTCTGAAATATGACCGACATGTCTAAAAATAGACTTGCGCCAAAAATATCCTGTGGGCCCACTTAGTGAAGGCGACTCTTTTCACTAAGCTCATCATCTTGTTGAATCTCAACATTTTCCTGCAATCTAGAGTCAAACAAAGCATCAATTTTGGTCTTTTTAACCTATATATTTATATGGAAGAGCCTACTATTTTTCTTCTCTTCCTGCTGTTGAAGGCTACTCAAATTCCCCTCATTCTACATTGATGCACATACGGTATTCTGATGCATGTCTGAGTTAATTTCAACCTAGTTACTCGAATTAGTGGAGGATTTTCTTCTTATTGTATTCCATTTTTCTCTTTAGGTTGAGCTCTAGATGTAACTTCCAACACTTATCCTATGTATGATTGTTGATGTTAAAGTGATTGCAATGGTGGTTGGGATATTTACACTAGTGTGTTTTGGTTTCCTTCTTTTTATCTTTTCCTCCTTCCTACTTCTTTGTCCCATCCTTAGAAGTGTCTTGCTACTCCTTTTTCTTAGATCCACTTGATTTCCTTTTCTTTAGGGCTATGTTCTTTAGGTATTGTTCTTGTACACAAACCTTGTCCATCGATCTAGGCTTAAACAATATCACTTTCTTTTGTAAATGGTTATGTAGACCCCCAGATACTTAATGAGTACATCTAGGTTCTTTGGGGAGATACCTAGCATGATCACCATCTTTTTTTATTCTGTAGTGTACTCTTGTACACTCTTCCCCTGCTTCTTCTTGAAAGAGTGCAACTAGATTCATTTGTCCTCTACATACCTCATAGTGTAAAATTATGACGTTATTAGGGTTTTAAAATCTTCCCACTTAGTCACTGGAGGATCTCTCTCAAACCTCAAGGTCTTCGTGTGCCTTTCCGACTAGGTTAGGGCATGGCCCTCTAATTTTATTCACACAAATGAAATCCTATATTATTCCTCGATATGATGAACATTGAAATAAACTTCTAATTACTAAAACTAATGGTTTAGGTTTAGATCATTGATCTCATCTTGGCATAACTTAAGGTCAACCTTCACTTCCATTACACTTGAACTAGTTTGATCTTTTTCAGGTTGTTTCTTCATCTCATTCTCTATTTCTTCTTGAGCTCCAGATATCCATTTCGATTGGACCTCTACGTTAGAACCACCATCTTCTCCTAATAGCCCAAGCATATTGGTCATGATTTCCATGAGGAGATTTAGACTACAATTTATATTTGTAACTTGAATTTATAGTTGCAAAAACCTATCATCTGTAAGATCATGAAGGTTATTCACAATTTTTTTGGCCATGACTTGGGATTTATGACTTTGGATTAGCCAATCTAGATCCCTTACAAATATCGAAAATATACCCAAAGAAACTCACTCTGATATCAGTATGATCCATAAAATATGATGGATATTCCAATGGATAATTCACCATAATATCTCTGATAAATTATACTTAAAAATTCAAAAACTACACTTTCAGGGTCTACTTCTCTTTAGATTTATGGATTTGTAAATTAATATTTATTGTGTATGAATGGAAATTATAACTATGCATAAAATATAGAACAACAAAATAAAAATTCACAAACCATGACTAACACAAGATATAATGCAAGGAAACCTTTTGAAAAAAAAATCCACTCGAAAGGTGAGCCTGCTCTACTCATTTTTTCTAAATAAGAAATGGTTGTGAGTACAAAGAAGAAAGGTTAGTGGGCTACTAAAGTGCACAAATCCTCTATGTGTGCTCTCTCCCTATCCCTCTCAACTATTGTACTCTTTTATGAAACAAATGCCCTTGGAAAGAATGAAACCCATTTTCTCCCTAGTGGCCTAGTTATAACACAACCCGATAACCTACTAGTTGTTAGGTCTTCTAGAATATTCTTCATCCTGATCATGTGGCTAGCCCTTTTTCCATGAATAATGGTGGCTATTGTGGCATATTCTCGAATCATGGTGGCCAAAACTAGAAGGTCAAATTCTCAGTGAAGTAACTTTTGCATACAAACTTCAATTGATGTAATTCTTGTGCTATTGGAAAGGTCTCTACATGTAGAATTGGAAAAAAGGTGTGGTTCTAAAGTGGAAAAGTTTCACCCCCTAAAAAAATGTTGTTTAATGCCTCAAGTTTCTCTCGGAAGGTTTCAGACCCCATTTTTCCAGACTGGGTCCCACTAGTACAAATGGTCTTGTGAGTTGATTCCTCCACTCTTTCCACTATGAAAGCATCAATATGGATGAAAAAATATATAATGACACAATTCATATCACCACTAGGGGTACCTATGTGATCCTTCAAACAAGACACAATATTAGTCATTTTTTTGAACCATGAACATCACAAGGAGTGTCTTAACAACACACCCTATCGCCAATTGATGTGAACCCTAGGGGCTATATAAAATTGGAGGACATGGGGTGGTATTTGATTTTCTTATGTGTACACGCGTCATGATACCATTTAATAGAATCTCTTTGGGTGTAGCCACATATTTTACCACTACCTCAAGGTGCCCCCATGGCTTCATGCTAGCATGAGGGCTTCAGTAGGGGAACAATAAAATACCATTGCATTCATATTGGGGGATATAAATTGAAGAGGAGTGGGAGATACACTGCCGAGGAAATCGATGAGTGGAAGGCTTCACTATTCGACCTCTGTCGGCTGTCTAGCTGGTCCCTTGAGGACAATTTCAATGAGTGGGTAACTCACTATAGTCCTAGCATGTCTTACAGAATCATGTTGACACTCTTTTCTTGTCTATCTATCTATGAATGATAAGCTATACTGAATGTCAACTTTTTACCAAAACCTACAAATAACTCCTTCAAAAACTTGGATGTGAAGTTGGTGTCTTTGTCTAACACAATATTCTTCATAACACCAATGCAACTTTATTAAGTCTCTTATGAAGACCTATTCTACCTCATTAGCTAAATAAGTAGACTTATCTGGAATAAAATGAGCTACCTTAGTTAACATGTCAACTGCAACCATGATGAAATCATGCTATCCAGATGTCCTCGAAAAACCTATTATGCAATCCATAGAAATGGCCTCCCATTTCCACTCTCGAATCAAAATTGGTTGTAGTAGACCATCCAGATGCTTACACATTGCCTTTACTCGTTGAAAATCCAAGCACCTTGTGACGAACTCAGCTACCTCTTTCTTCAGATTCAATGAGTAGTATAACTTCTTAACCATTGTAGATATCTTCTGATATCTTGATTACCTAAATATGGTTTAACATTGAGTTCCATCAAGATAATCTTCTTGAGTTCATTGTTTTCCAACACATATATATTGTCCCTAAATCTGGCCAACCATCTATTGTAAGATGATAATCAACATCCTGATCACTTGTACCATGCTGCTATAACCTGTGCCTAAGCTTCCTATACCTATTATTCTTCTATCCTGCCTAAAATATCTAATCCTGTAAATATGTCCCATATGAGCTTATAGTATGATTTACATGTACACTCCTGCTAAGAGTATTTGAAACCTTTTTCTCATTTCCATTAATGTACTGATCTCAAAGTCAAATTCATTGAGCATGGCCAACAATCCAGATTTATTGGAATTCAAATTCGGTTAGTAAAACAAGTACCTCAACCCAGTATGATCACTCATTAGAATGAACCTCCTATCAAGAAGATACTGCCTTCACATCTTCAATGCATGAATGACCGATACAAACTCAAGATCATACGTAACATAGTTTTGTTTGTGCTTATTCATTTTCCTTCATTCCTAACATACCACCTGTCCCTCCTACACCAAGACTCCACCAAGTCATCTCTTACAAGAATTTGTACCCACCACAAACTCTTTATCTGGATCTGCAATCTTTATAATTGGAGAATTTGTCAAAAACTACTTCAACTGATCAAAGCTTGTTTCACATTCCTATGTCCATTAAAATTCATTTCCTTTCCTATGTAATGATATAATAGCATAGGAAATTCGTGAAAAGTTCCTAATGAACCTCCTACAATAACCTTCTAACCTTGTGAATGATTTGAACTCATCCACATTCCTAGGAACTACCCAGTACATGATAGCTCTTATATTTTTATGGATCCACTGCTATGTATTCATTGGAAAAAACATGTCCCAAGTGATGTACCTCTATCTGAAATAAATTGCATTTTCTAAGATTGGCATACAATTGAGGCTCTCTTAGAAATCTTAATATTGTTTCTAAGTGTTTGGAATTCTCTTCCTCATTCTTAGAACATATCAATATATCATCAACGAATACAATCACAAAATTTTCCAGATAAGGATGCAACACATTATTCATTAAACACATGAAAGTAGTTGGAGCATTATTCAAACCAAAAGTAACCACTATAAACTCATATTGCCCACACCTGGTCCAGAAATAAGTCTTGTAAATTTCCTATTCCTTGATGTGTACTTGATGATATCCTAATCTCAAATCAATCTTTGAGAACATTTTCGTTCCCTTCAAATGATCAAACAAATCATTAATCCTAGACAACAAATACCTATTCTTTATGGTTACCTTGTTCAAGTGCCTATAATCAATACACATCTTGAGAGTACAATCCTTATTCTTCACAAACAATACCTGTTCACCCCAAGGTGACAAACTAGGCTTTATATATCCCTTTTCAAGTATTTCCTTCAAATTAAACTTAAATTCTACTAACTCTAGTGTGCTTGTCCTGTACAATGCCTTTAATGTTGTTGTTTTCCTTGGTACCAAATCAATATAAAATTACACTTCTCTATGAGATGGTAACTTTGAAATATATGCAAGAAATAAATCTTGGAACTGCTGCAATACCTGGTAGTTCTTAAATACTTCCACATCATTAACATCCTTACCTTTATCACTGGAAATTTGCACTACAAATAATACACACCCTTTCCTAAGACTACACTTTTCTTACATAGTTGTAACCATTTTAATGTTGTTTCCTTCTTCTTACCATGTAAGATTCTTTGTTCTCCATTGTCATCCAAGCACTCAATATCCTTTTCATAAAAATCCACCTTATTCCTATGAACATACAACCAATTCATACCCAAGAGCATATTGTATGATCCCAATGGAATTAAATTCAGATTCATTGATGTAGGCATACCATTCAACTCAATTTCATATCCTTTAACTCTTTTCTTAGTATCTATAGCCAATTTCACTAACCAAGAATTTTCATACACTTATTTTCTCAAACCAATATTATCCACCAAGTTAGAGTTAACATAAATATAATTAGATCTAGGGTCAGTCAGAACAACTTGATAACAAATATTATCATCCATCTTGATAATAGATTCCAGGTGATCCTCCTTCCTACTATCCAATGCTGCATAGATCTGAGGAATTATCAACCCAACATCCCCAAATGTTTGCGCCTCCTAAGCATTGTAGATATGGGGCCTACAACCCTGATACGATAGAAAATCCTTCTTGACATGCTCCTTGCCACATATCCAACATTGCCACGGTCTCCTACCATCACCTATATTCTATTTATCTCGAGGATGAGACCCATGTCTCTTCTCAAGTGCATTAAAATTCTTGTAAGGGAAAAAATTCTCTTTCTCACTTATATCATGAGGTCTTGTTCACTTCGGTAGCCATTTACCTTTAGTGTTTTCATTCCATTTCCAACCCTATTTATATTCGGTCTTGCACTTTTATTGCTCATAACATTTCTTCAAATTACCAATGACTTCTTGCAATGATCACAAGTCATCATACTCAATCCAATCCTTAAATTCTAATGGTAATCCACTAAAAAATCTATGAATGTTTTTCTTCTCATCCTTAATATATGGTACATACCTCAACAACTCCAGGAACTTGGTTGTGAACTCCTCATCTATCATCAATCCCATCTTTAGCTCATAGAAATCTTTGGCCTTACTATCATAGTACCTCTTTGAAAATTACTTCTTCCTTAATAGTCTCTTGAATTCATGCCAACTTAACTCCTCTGTCATGTTGTCTCTAACCCACTTCACATATTCCTGCCAAATACATGATTTCCCTTTGAGGCTAAATATAGCTATCTTAACCTTCATATTCTTTGTGTAGTCATGTAACTCAAATAATTACTTCATCCCATGCAGTTATGCCTTTGCATCTTCCGCATTCTTCAACTATCCATCAAATGTAGCTGGCTTAGCTTTCTTGAAATCATCGGAAAAATATCCCTATTCAGCCTTCTTGTAAAGATGATAGCGACAATGACCATGATACCTGTATGAACTAGAACTAGAGCAGAATCCATGTCCACTACCTCTCCTATCAGATGTGTCCAATAACCTGCCATATTTGACTGTGTTATATTTATCTGACATGTGACCACCATGAGACCTGCTTCCATATGCCCCATTAGTCTTATCCTCTTTTCCATAATTGAGTCATGGTTTTCCATTTCTCTAAAAATATGACAAGCTCTCAAGGATGATTTCATTGACCTATACTTGTTTCTCCTGTGCCCCGGAAAGTCTCTCTTGTGACTGAATGATCCTTTCATTATCTTCTTTGCAAATTCTTATTTCTACCTTCAAAATTCTCAAAGTGTCTACTATGTCTGGAGAGTACTCGTATCTAGGTTCCTCATTTGATTTGTAAGGGGAGATTCATGAATTGTAATCCACCATTTTGCTATTCATCTTTCTTGTTCTTCTATCTGCAAGCATACCATGTCATCTAAACCAAAATATAAACATAATTAACATACCTCAATGAATTTCAGGGGAGGATATCTCGCCTACAAAATCAATCAATATTAGCATGGTACATGTATATTGATAATCATATCAATATACCGACATCATGCATGACAATACCAACTGCATAACATGACCTCATGCATGACAACCATAACCATGAAAATGCATGCGTAAAAACCACATAGACAACTAACATGCATGCATGAAAAACACATTATGTCCATCTAGTCAAAGAATTTAACCATGCTCTGATACCAAAATATAATTGGTATCATATTTCACCCAAACAGAACAGAAGCTCGCTCTGATACCACCCTATAACCACCCCTTTCGTATCTACCCAGTTTCACTAGCCTGCCAGGGTAAACATGAGACAGTAAACTACTATTAAATGTCTCAACCTCCTAGGTATAGTTAAGGAAGTGGAATCGAAAAACTAAAACTTTACTAACCTTCCTGAGGAGCTACAGGGCCTATAGGATCTAAAAAACCACTCTGGGTGCCCAAAACTTGAGTTAAATTTCATTTTCAATGATACGAAGCCGCATTCACTTTGATGATAAGAAAATCCAACAACTGTAAACCTCTAGTCGCTCTGATGACCCTGCCTCCCAACGACTACAGTCTAAATTTCCTAGTTCTGAGCCCACGACCCTGAAACATGAGCCACCTTTTCACGGCCTGACCCCCAACCACGACCCAAAACTTATTGAGACTTTAAAAAATTATAAATGACACTAAGAAAAATCTGTTAACATAAAAATTAGACAAAAAATTGACCTAGGTAGGCGTGACCATGGAAAACATTTCGTCAAACACATTTTAAACATGAAATCTACAGGTCCTAAATGCATATCTAAACATAGGGGTCCCATACTTATCTAATAACCATCAATAAGGTCTAATTACTTCTCATAATAGCTACAAAAACATCTATTAGGTCATGGATTCAATAACCATTCATTTACCAATCAAAACATGATAAGATCCATAGCTAGAATATGTCATATACCATGCTTATAACCATCACATAACCAGAATAATAACAATGATAAAACACCAATCAAAGCCACATAAGAGTAGGTAAATTTACTCATTAAATAAAATATGAAATAGATCTTATTAACATATGAAAAGTCCAACCAAGTCAAGGAATTCAATGTACCACTCGACCATAGATTGGGATGAACCAAATCTTTCTTTCAGTCAATCACCCCTGTGCCATATTCCAAGCATGAATGTGGGACTCACAACAAAACAAATTCCTTAGGATTTATCGTAGTCCTACCAAAACTGGTCAAGGGACTCGTAGGCTCAAAAGCCTCATCTATACAACCAGGATTTACCACAATCCCACATTTACTGGTCAAGTGATTCCTAGGCCCAAATATGAAGCATAAACTACTAGGATTTACCACAATCCTGCCAAATCCAGTCAAGGGGTCATTGGACCCTAAACAAGCTTGGGCGCCTCAATACTTCTTCACCAATACATTAAGTAATTTTCCCATCTCCACATTTAGGCTTTATCGCAATCCCACTGAAACCAGTCAAGGGATTCCTAGGCCCTTGGGGAAATTTCCTGAGACCACCTCACCCAATTCCAAAACCATCCAGATATCCAAATTTTAACCAATGAAAGAACCCCATTACACCATGGTTATCCGTGAATGGAAAGAAAACGTTGAAACCACTGTCACACATGGAAAAACTCATGCCAATGACAACGAGAGAACTAAATAAACACATGCATGTACCATGCATGCCAAAAAATGCATGGAAATCGCACATCCAACTCAATACCTATAAGTAATCCTATTGTAGCCACTTGATCAAACTCCTCCTTGCTTGATCCTTGCTTTCCTTTGCTTCCTTGTCCTTCCTTTGCCTTCCTTTCTACAATGCTAGATTGCTCCAAGAATTATCTAAGCGTGCAAAAGTATGTGAGAGAGAGAGAATAAAGAGAGAGATTCAACCCAAAACTATCAAAATGAAATGAAATGATCCTTAGAATCATTTTTATCTTTAAGGCCTCTATTTTCTTCATTTTCCTTCATTTTTCCTTCAATTTCCTCCTCGCATGCAACCTCTGACCTTTGACCTTCATTTTCTCCTATTTTCCATTATTTTCATAATAAAATGCCAAATAATGTCTCTTTGCCCTTTCAAAGCCTTTTCCATTCCCTTTGGAAATTTTCTTAGCCATAATAAAGCTAATGAATACTCACTAGGATTTTTTTCCCAACATCCAACTTGGAATACGCATCCCATGACCTTGGTCTTATTTTTCCTTTATTAACTTTATTACATGAACTTTTAACCTAGTTTGGTTACATTTACTCTTATTGACTCTTCTACAAAATTATTCTCAAACTTGTAAAAACAACATCACATAATTTTTGCTACAACTAATTAATTTATCATCTTGGCTGACACTTACGAGTTGAATTTTTGACTTGGCTTTATGTGCATTGATGGTGAAAAATTTTCCATCGTGATGAGATAGTATTGGTTGAATCTTCACATGAATATTTCATCTCACATGTACATCGAGGAACTTTCAAACACCACTCCACATAGATCAAGGAGAACTACATCTAGTTATACTTCAACAATAAAATCAACATTGTTAGAATATATAATTTTGCATTGTTTTATTACCTTTATCTCCACACCATTATTTACCCATCCCAATAGATATGGGCTTAAATGTTCAAAAACTCCCAATCCCAATTTTTTGACCAAATCTGCTGTAGTGACATTTTCTTGCAATCTAGAGTCAAACAAAGCATCAATCTTGGTCTTTTTAACCTATATATTTATATGGAAGAGCCTACTATTTTTTCTCTTCATGTTGTTGAAGGCTACTAAAATTCCCCTCATTCTACATTGATGCACATACGGTATTTTCATCCATGTCTGAGTTAATTTCAACCTAGTTTCTCAAATTAGTGGACATTCAAGATTTTTCTTCTTACTATATTCTATTTTTTTCTTTAGGTTGAGCTCTAGACGTAACTTCCAACACTTCTCTTTTGTATGATTGTTAATGTTAGAGTGATTTCAATGGTGGTTGGGATATTTACACTGGTGTGTTGTGGTTTCCTTCTTTTTATATTTTCCTCCTTCCCACTTCTTCTTCCCATCCTTAAAAGTGTCTTGCTGCTCCTTTTTCTTATATGTACTTGATTTCATTTTCTTTAGGGCTATGTTCTCTAGGTATTGTTCTTGTACACAATCCTTTTCCATCGATCTAGGCTTAAAAAATATCAATTGTGTAGAACCCCATATACTTAATGAGTACATCTAGGTTCTTTGGGGAGATACATAGCATTATCACCATGTTTTTTAATTCTGTGGTGTACTATTGTACACTCTGCCCCTTCTTCTGCTTGAAAGAGTGCCACTAGATTCATTTGTCCTCTACATACCTGATAGGGTAAAATTATGACTTTATCAGGGTTTTAAAATCCTCCCACTGAGTCACTGGAGGATCTCTCTCAAACCTCAAGGTGTTTTTGTGGCCTTCCCACTAGATTAGGGCATGTCCCTCTAATTTTATTCACACAAATGAAATCCTATATTATTCCTTGATATGATGAAAATTGAAATAAACTTATAATTGCTGCAACTAATGATTTAGGTTTAGATCGTTGATCTCATATTGGTATAACTTAAGATCAACCTTCACTTCCATTACACTTGAACTGGTTTGATCTCTTTCAGGTTGTTTCTTCATCTCATTCTCTATTTCTTCTTGAGCTCTAGATATCCCTTTTGATTGGACCTCTACGTTAGAACCCCCATCTTCTCCTAATAGCCCAAGAATATTGGTCATGATTTCCATGAGGAGATTCACACTACAATTTATATCTGCAACTTGAACTTATAGCTGCAAAAACCTATCATCTGTAATATCATGAGGGTTATTCACAATTTTTTTGGCCATGAATTGGGATTTATGACTTTGGCTTAGCCAATCTAGATCCCTTACAAATATCAAAAATATACCCAAAGAAACTCACTCTGATATCACTATGATCTGTAAAATGTGATGGATATTCCTATGGATAATTCACTACAACATCTCTGATAAATTATACTTAAAAATTCAAAAACTACACTTACATGGCCTACTTCTCTTTAGATTTATGGATATGTAAATTACTATTTGTTGTGTATGAATGGAAATTATAATTATGCATAAAATACAGGCCAACAAAATAAAAATTCACAAACCATGAATGACACAAGATATAATGTAGGGAACCCTTTTGAAAAAATCCACTCGAAAGGTGAGCATGCTCGACTCAGTTTTTTATAAATAGGAAGTGGTTGTGAGTACAAAGAAGCAAGGTTTGTGCCCAGTGGGCTACTAAAGTGCAAAAATCCTCTATGTGTGCTCTCTTCCTATTCATCTCGACTACTCTGCTCTTTTATGAAACAAATTTACTTGGAAAGAACGAAACCCATTTTCCTCCTAAGGGCCTAGTTATATCTCAACCCAATAACCTACTAGTTGTTAGGTCTTCTAAAATATTCTTCATCCTGATCATGTAGCTAGCTCTTTTTCCATGAATAATGGTGACTATTGTGGCATATTACCGAATTATGGTGGCCAAAACTAGAAGGTCAATTTCTCAATGGATTAACTTTTGCATACAAACTTCGAGTGAGGTAATTCTTGTGCTATTGGAAAGGTCTCTGCATGTAGAATTGGAAAAAAGGTGTGGTTATAAAGTGGCAAAGTTTCACCCCCTAAAAAAAAAGTCTTTTAATGCCACAAGTTTTTCCCAGAAGGTTTGAGACCCAATTTATCCAGATTGGGTCCCACTGGTACAAATGGTCTTGTGAATTGATTCCTCCACTTTTTCCACTGTGAAAGCATCAATATGGATGAAAAAATATATAACGACCCAATTCATATCACCACTAGGGGTACCCATGCGACCCTTCACACAAAACAAAAGATTAGTCATTTTTTTTGAACCATCAACATCATAAGGAGTGTCTTAACAACACACCCTATTGCCAACTGATATGAACCCTAGGGTCTATATAAAATTGGAGGACATGGGGTGGTATTTGATTTTCTTATGTGTACACAGGCCATGATACCATTTAATAGAATCCATTTGGGTGCAGCCACATTTTTTACCACTACCTCAAGGTGCTCCCATGACTTCATGCTAGCATGAGGGCTTCAGTAGGGGAACAGTACCATAACATTGCGTTCATATTGGGGAATATAAATTGAGGAAAAAATGACATGATATATTAAGCATATAATAAGGGTAAAGAGTATTTATATTGGCAAGTATAAGAAATGGAGTTCAAAGTTAATGAAAAAAGTATAAAGGGGCATAGAAAATGTTAATGAAAAAATGGATATCTACAATATCTAGTGATAGTATGGGTTTTTCAAATTGGGAAGGTGTATTGGGTTCGTATTGGTAGAGGGATAAATAATGTGAGTTTTAAAGGTACCTTCCAATATGTAGTCAAACTAGGGGTATTGTTTAGCATGCCATGAACACACGTGATGTCAAAGGTTCATTGAGTGAAACCCCTGCGCATACTAGGCCTTCATGGGAATTAGGCATTTTTTTTTCCAACTATTGTGAGCCTAAGTTAGGACCAATCCCAATTTTGAATGGAAAAATAATCTATCTAATTGTGGGATGTTGTCACCAAGGTTGTGCAACCCTTGATTAAGTCAAACACCAAATTTGTATGTGAGACCCAATCATTTATGAGACATTTGACTACTTAAATTTAATGAAGTGTACATATTTTTTTTTCTGAATCACTCTACTTCTATATTGATACAAGGATAAAATTACTTCTATATTGGTCAGAGTTATCCTTTCTCCTTTATAGTGCCCATGTCTGTCCAACGGTAAGGTGAATCTTACTTGGAACTTACCATCAAGAAAATGGTAAAAACTCATAAGAAATTGCCTCATTAATTGTCAGCTGCCTGTTTTCCGTAATGGTAATATTCCCTTTTTACCAGAGTTCAATGTTCTGACAGTCATCGTTCGCACCCTATGGCCTTCCCACGGATCTACTAACCTCAAATGAAGCATCCGTGCTGCTTGCGCATCCTTAATTATAGCCAACATAGGGTGTGTTGTAATGTGATTCAGGTGCAGCATAAACACCTTGGCAACTGTGCGCATCCCGTCCAGCTCCAAGTTTGGAATAGTTCGGGGATCATCCTTTCCTTCCATTGGGCTGAGGCTGCGGTATTCAACCATGTGTGGTACTTGCATTCCCCATGATTCAGATGCGATGTGCAGGCGTGGTCTACCCTGAGTCAAGGCATCAGTGTTCTGCAGAGCTACGTCGAGCACTCCTGTGCCATCCACCACCCTAAATGTTCGCAGAAACTCATCCTGCAAAGTCTCCCAAAGGCAAGTGTGCTTATGTAGCTACATGTCTAAATACCATGCAGCTGGACGTAGTCGCAGAGCATGGATAAACATGAGGGCTCGTTCTTTTGGGGTTTTTTTGCACCACTGAGTTTCCCATGCGAGAAAATATCTTCATGGATCTTTTGACCTAAGGAACTTTTTGATCCATCTCATAGCTGGAGCTTCAAATTGCAGGATCATCTTATCCCAAAATTCCTCCCAATTGCGGAATACCTTCCCATGCGTATCCCACCACCGTGTAGGTGTTCCGTGCAAGGCTAGCTTAAGGGCCCATAGCCTGTGTCCCTTGGGAATTTCTGCTTCGAATGCATGTAAAAATTCTTTAATGTTACCCGAATCCCCGAAGTAGGGCAGGTCTCTTACCTTAGAGGAGATGCAGTGGAAGTTCCTTGTGACCTGAAGACATCACAGTGCTGAAACCTCATGCAACTGGCTTTTCCAATTCTCTAGTTCCCCATCAGAGTTGGAAAAGCATTCACTGTCTTTTTCCCAACAAGAGTACTCCTTCCGCCGTGGGGTTAATCCAATATTCATCCTGCATAGTCAACTTGTAAATGTGATCTACTTCCTCCTCATCGCGCTGGCTCTGTATACCGTGCACCTTCCACGAGATCCAATGGTACTATTACTCATGTACCATTATCTTCAAACACCATGCTTCGCTTTTTGAGATTGATAACACCCCCCATATCTATAGCCCAGTCTAGTCCTAGGAGTTTAGCATAGGGGTCCGCATCTTCTATGATTTCTATGACCTCAAAGTCAGCTTGGGCCTTTACTCCTACGATATCTACCATGATTTTTTGCAGCCTTCCCAGAGGGACGATCCTCTGCTAATTCACCATGCGCAGCTGGATGGTGGACCATTCCAACTTAGGTTCTCCCATTCGCTGACATGTTTGTTTAGGTAACATGTTCGCATCTGATACAAGGTCCAAAATAACCTGATCCATCTCATAGTCACCAATCTGCGCAATCAACCACATTTATCTTCCAGTGCGTTTTCTATACTTGTATAGTTTGTGTACGTCCTTGGTCCCTGGAGTCGGATCAGGTCACGCTGCGCAGCTATTCATTAATTCCTGAAGGTTCTCTACAACCTTTGGGTTACGTAGCAGCTTCATACATGCCTGCAGAAATGGCTCGACCCCCTCATTTGTCTCAGGGTGTGTTGGCAGCTGCACAGTAGCTACTTCTTCCTTAGTGAAGTCATGGCCAGTTGCGGCCATTGTTTCTTGTCCCTTTTTCATGTTCGATCCTTCTTGACGGGTCAGAGGATCCATGAAAACCTCTTCCTATGGTCCCGGAGTGGCCATCCCACTGCGTGCTATGACTTCCACACTTGGGTCCATGTTCCTTAGCTCGGCTTTAACTCTCTGCACATTCTGCGTAGGGGTGGGCTACTTTTCCTGCATTTTTGCTATTAATATTGGGCAATCTTTGATCACATGGTCCGGCTGTTTGCACTATTGGCAGGATTGTTGTGTAGGATTTGGGTAGTCCCTAGAAAAGTGCCTTGCCTCTCCACAATTATAGCAGATTAGTTGTCTGCGTTCTCGACCTGCGCTTCCTCCTTGACCTCCTCCCCTGCCCCTTACTGGAGAGCTACCAAAGCTCACAAGAGATCTGGGTGAGGTCTGATTTTACCCTATACAAGTTTCCTCGATCTATTGTTAGATCATAAGTTCGAAAATTCTGCTCATCGTGTCCTACCGACCGACAGAACTTGCACCATTGTTGCTTCAGTTCTGGGACATACACTCCTAGTCAGGGGCAATGGTTGATATCGTGCAGCCCTGCGATGCAGCAGTCATCGCACCATAACGCAGATCCGCTTGAGCCTAGACACACTATGTTAGGTTCTCCTACCTGTATGTAATCTGTCAATAGTGGGCACTGATCCTTTGTATGGCTAGATACCCGACATCGTATGCACCATAGATCTGTGCTGGCTCCTTTTCCTCATTCCTTTTGCAGGTTCTGAATTTCCATGTGCATAGCTCCAAGCTACTCCTGAATTTGCTGTACTCCTAACGAAGTATCTTCTCTGGGCACAACTTCTAGTTTCATAGCGACTTCCACAGCTTTTTCCTGCGACTCAAAGGTTTGGTGACTCATTGCTATGTGCAGGTGAGGCAACAACATAGCGATGAACTATTCCGTATGTTGTCTATTGTCATACTCAAATCCTCCTTCCTTGATTGCTCTCTTCATTCACTGATCAACCTCCCATACAGACTCAGACGCTCCTTGCTTGAAGTCCTTCACATCTGCTACTAACTGAGAGTAATAGTTTGGCTTTCGGAACTATTGCTTCAGAGCGTCCTTAATATCTTGAATAGATGCATTCCCGTTCTGAGATATGTATTGCATATACCAGTCTAAAGCTCTTTCTTTGAATGCCAGGGATAGTTGCGCCCTCTTCACCGTATCACTTGCCACATTTTATGCAGTCCATACGGAATCTACAACAAACCAAAATCGATCCATATCCTCATCTCCTACCCCCTTGAAGGTAGGTAGTTTCAAGTGTGCAGCCATATCACTGTCCGGCGGAGGTGGTGGTATGGGAAAATTCTCACCTTTGCGCGGCCTAGACGGCAGTGTAGCTGGGGGGCTCTGTGCAGCCGTTTCTCGCTGAGGGCTATAGATAGATCTTCCCCCTTCAATTTTGGTTCGATAGTATTTACCACTATGTGTCGTGCTCTCGTCTAAATCTGAGGTCACTCACTCGATATGACTACACATAATACTCTTCCTGCACAATAGTATCTTAATCAGCAGGGGTAATGTCTTCAGAAACTTGCCCCGGAAACCTTTAAAGAATCTCTGCTCTGCTTCGGAGTAGGAGACAAACTGATCAATGGAAAATTCTGTCACAAACCCTCCTAGCACACTGTCCACCCAATGATCCACCGTGCGAGTGATGGTATTATCAGTCCTTTCCAGCTGCTGGATCAGCCCTGGAGTTCACTGAGTGACTCGTTCATCCTTCCAACACTTCTGGAACTCTACGAGCCTTGCCAGTCACTCCTGAAGCTCGATTGAAAATGCCACAAAGAAAATTTCGTAGCTTTCCATAAGAATGTACCTGTATTTCCAATTTTTTGTCGTTAACCTCATGCTGTGATTCTCTTTTATCGCAAATTTTTGAATCTGCTTTTCGAACCACTCTTAAATTTCCTTCCTCTTAGGCTTCCATTACTCTCTTGTCATTACCCAATCCCTCTCTCAAAATTCTCTTGGTCCTGGCAACGGAACCATTTTTTGGATTGAGGGGTCCTGACCCAGGTTCGAAGGTTAAGGTTTTGCCAACAAACCCCTATACTATTAGCCCTTTTGGAAGTAACCTACTTGTGCAGGTCAAAGTCTCACCCGAAGTAGTATGGGTGGGTTTTGGAACCAAGTTTCCGCACCCTGAGAGAGGATAGATAAGCCAGGTAGAGCTGTGTCCGGCTTTATAATGACCAGTTCACCTATCTCAAAACCGGATCTATAGATCCCCTTCGCATCCACGTGCGCAAGGTCAACTATACTTACTGTGCTCAAAAAATCATATACTTCTAAAACAATAGTGTAACATTACATAAAACATAACATAGCAGACTCAGATGCAGTAGAAACACTTAACACAATACTTTTGCAGCTTAACACAGAATATGCATAACACAGCAGCTATCAGAGATTCGCATCAACAGTACACATAGATTCAGTTACTCAAACAACCTTTCTCATTCATTAATCCTTTAGTTCCTTCTTACAATACCCAAACCCGACCTGCGCACACAACAGGACTTGGGATCTCCGCGCACACAGCCAGTAGGAGTCCTTTCCCCAAACCCAAACAGATCTACTAAGCCACAATTCAGATCAAGATCTCTTCATCTTCTTGCCTTATAATTCAAAACATCCCTCTATTTATAACAATCTAGCCTAATCTTTCCTATGGTCTGCAAATCATGGTTTGGGGACTCTAGGTCTACCCTTTGACCCATTACAATGCTTTTGGGGCTTTGACCCACCCCAAATCCCCTGCGCTAGACCAATTATACACAAAAATATGCAAAATTGGACCAGTTTCGTAGCTTGCAGGAGACCCTGTTCCAATAAGTACATACCTCAACAACTCCAGGAACTTGGTTGCGAAATCCTCATCTATCATCAATCCCATCTTTAGCTCATAAAACCCTTTGGAATTACTATCATAGTACCTCTTTGAAAATTACTTCTTCCTTAATAGTCTCTTGAATTCATGCCAACTTAACTCCTCTATCATGATGTCTCTCACTCACTTCACATATTCCTACCAAATATATGCTTTCCCTTTGAGGCTAAATATAGCTATCCTAACCTTCATGTTCTTTGTGTAGTCATGTAACTCAAATAATTACTTCATCCCATGTAGTTATGCCTCTGCATATTCCGGTTTCTTCAACTATCCATCAAATGTAGCTGGCTTAGCTTTCTTAAACTCATCAGAAAAATATCCCTAGTAATTATTCTTGTAAAGATGAGAGCGACGATGACCATGATACCTGTATGAACTAGACCTAGAGTAATCCATGTCCACTACCTCTCCTATCAGGTGTGTCCAATAACCTACCATATTTGACTATGTTATATTTATCTGACCTGTGATCACCATGAGACTTGCTTCCATATTCCCCATTAGTCTTATCCTCTTTTCCATAATTGAGTCGTGGTTTTCCATGTCTCTAAAAATATGACAAGCTCTTAACGATGATTTCATTTACCTCTACTTGTTTCTCATGTGCCCCGAAAAGTCTCTCTTGTGACTGAATGATCCTTTCATTATCTGCTTTGCAAATTCTTATTTCTACCTTCAAAATTCTCAAAGTGTCTACTATGTCTGAAGAGTACTCATATCTAGGTTGCTCATTTGATTTGTAAGGGGAGATTCATGAATTGTAATCCACCATTTTTCTATTCATCTTTCTTGTTCTTCTTTCTGCAAGTATACCATGTCAGCTAAACGAAAATATAAACATAATAAACATACCTCAGTGAATTTTAGGGGGAGGATATCTCAACTACAAAATCAATCGATATTAGCATGATACATGTATATTGATAATCATATCAATATACCGACATCATGCATGACAATACCAACTGCATACCATGACCTCATGCATGACAACCATAACCATGAAAATGCATGCGTAAAAACCACATAGACAACTAACATGCATGCATGAAAAACACATTATGTCCATCCAGTCAAAGAATTTAACCATGCTCTGATACCAAAATATAATTGGTATCATATTTCACCCAAACAGAACAGAAGCCTGCACTGATACCACCCTGTAACCACCCCTTCCGTATCTACCCAGTTTCACTAGCCTGCCAATCTAAACATGAGACAGTAAACTACTATGACATGTCTCAACCTCATAGGTATAGTTAAGGAAGTGGAATCGAAAAACCAAAACTTTATTAACCTTCCTGAGGAGCTACAAGGCCTCTAGGATCTAAAAAACCACTCTAGGTACCCAAACCTTGAGTTAATTTTCATTTTCAATGATGCGGAGCCCCAGTCACTTTGATGATAATAAAATCCAACAACTGTAAACCTCTAGTCTCTCTGATGACCCTGCGTCCTTGCGACTGCAGTCTAAATTTCCTAGTTCTGAGCCTACGACCCTGAAATATGAGCCACCTTTTCACGGCTTGACCCCCAACCATGACCCAAAACTTATTGAGACTTTAAAAAATTATAAATGACACTAAGAAAAATCTGTTAACATAAAACTAGGACAAAAAATTGACCTAGCCAGGCATGACCATGGAAAAAATTTCATCAAACACATTTTAAACATTAAATCTACAGGTCCTAAATGCATATCTAAACATAGGGGTGCCATACTTATATAATAACCATCAATAAGGTCTAATTCCCTCTCATAATAGCTGCAAAAACATCTATTAGGTCATGGATTCAACAACCATTCATTTACCAATCAAAATATGATAAGATCCATAGCTAGAATTTGTCATATACCATGCTTATAACCATCACATAACCAGAATAATAACAATGATAAAACACCCATCAAAGCCACATCAAAGCAAGTAAATTTACTCATTAAATAGAAGATGAAAGAGATCTTATTAAAATATGAAAAATCCAACAAGTCAAGGAATTTAATGTACCACTTGACCATAGATTGGGATGAACTAAATCTTTCTTTTAGTCAATCACCCCTGTGCCATATTCCAAGCATGAATGTGGGACTCACAACAAAACAAATTCCTCAGGATTTACTGTGGTCCTACCAAAACTGGTCAAGGGACTCATAGGCTCGAAAGCCTCATCTATACAACTAGGATTTACCGCAATCCCACCATTAATGTTCAAGTGATTCCTAGCCCAAATATGAAGCATAAACTACCAGGATTTACCACAATCCTTCCAAATCCATTCCAGGGGTCATTGGGCCCTAAACAAGCTTGGACACCTCAATAGTTCTTCACGAATACATTGAGGAATTTTCCCATCTCCACCTTTAGGCTGTATCACAATCCCAGTAAAACCGGTCAAGGGATTCCTAGGCCCTTGGGAAAATTTCCTGAGACCACCTCAGCCAATTCCAAAACCATCCAGATATCGAAAGTTGAACCAATGAAAGAACCCCATTACCCCATGGTTATCTAGTAATGGAAAGAAAACGCTGAAACCACTGTCACACATGGCAAAACTCATGCCAATGACAACAAGAGAACTAAATAAACACATCCATGTACCATGCATGCCAAAACGTGCATGGAAATCGTACATGAAACTCAATACCTACAAGTAATCCTATTATAGCCACTTGATCAAACTCTTCCTTGCTTGATCCTTGCTTTCCTTTTCTTTCTTGTCCTTCCTTTTCCTTCTTTTCTACAATGCTAGATTGCTCCAAGAATTCTCTAAGTGTGAAAAACTATGTGAGAGAGAGAATAAAGAGAGAGATCCAACCCAAAACTATCAAAAGGATGTGAAATTGTCCTTAGAATCATTTTTATCTTTGAGGCCTCTATTTTCTTCATTTTCCTTCATTTTTCCTTCAATTTCCTCCTCACATGCAACCTTTGACCTTTGACCTTCCTTTTCTCCTTTTTTCCATTATTTTCATAAATAAAATGGCAATTAATGTCTCTTTTCCCTTTCAAAGCCTTTTCCATTCCCTTTGGAAATTTTCTTAGCCATAAGGGAATGGAAAAGGCTTTGAAAGGGCAAAGAGACATTAATTGGCATTTTATTTATGACCTTGGTATTATTTTGCCTTTATTAACTTTATTACATGAACTTTTAACCTAGGGTGGTTACATTTACTCTTATTGAATCTTGTACAGACTGATTCTCAGGCTTGTAAAAACAACATCACATACTTTTTGCTAGAACTAATTAATTTCTCATATTGGCTGACACTTACGAGTGGAATTTTTGACTTGGCTTTATGTGCATTGATGGTGAACAATTTTCCATCGTGATGAGATAGTATTGGTTGAATATTCACATGAATATTGCATCTCGCATGTACATCGAGGAACTTCCAAACACCACTCCACATAGATCAAGGAGAACTACATCTAGTTATACTTCAACAATAAAATCAACATTGTTAGAAAATATGATTTTGCATTGTTTTATTACCTTTATCTCTACACCACTATTTACCCATCCCAATAGATATGGGCTTAAATTTTCAAAAACTCCCAATCCCAATTTGTTGACCAAATCTGTTGCAGTGACATTTTCTTGCAATCTAGAGTTAAACAAAGCATCAATCTTGGTCTTTTTAACCTATATCTTTATATGGAAGAGCATACTATTTTTTCTCTTCATGTTGTTGAAGGCTACTACAATTCCCCTCATTCTACATTGATGCACATATAGTATTTTCATCCATGTCTGAGTTAATTTCAACCTAGTTTCTCGAATTAGTGGAAATTCAAGATTTTTCTTATTATATTCTATTTTGTTCTTTAAGTTGAGCTCTAGACGTAACTTCCAAAACTTCTCCTATGTATGATTGTTAATGTTAGAGTGATTGCAATGGTGGTTGGGATATTTACACTAGTGTGTTGTGGTTTCCTTCTTTTTATATTTTCCTCGTTCCCACTTCTTCCCATCCTTAGAAGTTCCTTGCTGCTCCTTTTTCTTATATCCACTTGATTTCCTTTTCTTTAGGGCTATGTTCTCTAGGTATTGTTCTTGTACACAAGCCTTGTCCATCGATCTAGGCTTAAACAATATCAATTGTGTAGACCCCCATATACTTAACGAGTACATCTAGGTTCTTTGGGGAGATACATAGCATTATCACCATATTTTTTAATTCTGTGGTGTACTCTTGTACACTTTGCCCCTTCTTCTGCTTGAAAGAGTGCCACTAGATTCATTTGTCCTCTACATACCTAATAGCATAAAATTATGACTTTATCAAGGTTTTAAAATCCTCCCACTGAGTCACTGGAGGATCTCTCTCAAACTTCAAGGTCTTCGTGTGGCCTTCCCACCAGATTAGGGCATGTCCCTCTAATTTTATTCACACAAATGAAATCCTATATTATTCCTTGATATGATGAACATTGAAATAAACTTCTAATTGATGCAACTAATGATTTAGGTTTAGATCGTTGATCTCATCTTGGTATAACTTAAGATCAACCTTCACTTCCATTACACTTGAACTGATTTGATCTTTTTCAGGTCATTTCTTCATCTCATTCTCTATTTCTTCTTGAGCTTCGGATATCCCTTTTGATTAGACCTCTACGTTAGAACCCCCATCTTTGCCTAATAGCCCAAGAATATTGGTCATGATTTCCATGAGGAGATTCACACTACAATTTATATCTGCAACTTGAACTTATATCTGTGAAAACCTATTATCTGTAATATCATTCACAATTTTTTTGGCCATGAATTGGGATTTATGACTTTGGCTTAGCCAATCTATATCCCTTACAAATATCGACAATATAGCCAAAGAAACTCACTCTGATATCAATATGATCCGTAAAATGTGATGGATAATCCAGTGGATAATTCACCACAATATCTCTGATAAATTATACTTAAAAATTCAAAAACTACACCTACATGGTCTACTTCTCTTTAGATTTATGGATTTGTAAATTACTATTTGTTGTGTATGAATGGAAATTATAATTATGCAGAAAATACAGACCAACAAAATAAAAATTCACAAACCATGAATGGCACAAGATATAATGCGGGGAACCCTTTCGAAAAAAAATCCACTTAAAAGGTGAGCGTGTTCTACTCAATTTTTTATAAATAGGAAATGATTGTGAGTACAAAGAAGCAAGGTTTGTGCCCAGTGGGCTACGAAAGTGCAAAAATCCTCTATGTGTGCTCTCTTCCTATCCCTCTCGACTACTCTTCTCTTTTATGAAACAAATGCACTTGGAAAGAATGAAACCCATTTTCCTCGTAGTGGCCTAGTTATATCACAACCTGATAACCTACTAGTTGTTAGGTCTTCTAAAATCTTCTTCATCCTGATCATGTGGCTAGCTCCTTTTCCATGAATAATGGTGACTATTGTGGCATATTCTCGAACTATGGTGGCCAAAACTAGAAGGTCAAATTCTTAGTGGATTAACTTTTGCATACAAACTTCGAGTGAGGCAATTCTTGTGCTATTGGAAAGGTCTCTACATGTAGAAGTGGAGAAAAGGTGTGGTTATAAAGTGGAAAAGTTTCACCCCCTAAAAAAAAGCCTTTTAATGCCTGAAGTTGTTCCCAGAAGGTTTCAGACCCAATTTATCCAGACTGGGTCCCACTTGTACAAATGTTCTTGTGAGTTGATTCCTCCACTTTTTCCACTATGAAAGCATCAAGATGGATGAAAAACTATATAATGACCCAATTCATATCACCACTTGGGGTACCTGTGCGACCCTTCACACAAAACACAAGATTAGTCATTTGTTTGAACCATCAACATCACAAGGAGTGTCTTAACAACACACCCTATTTCCAACTGATATGAACCCTCAGGTCTATATAAAATTAGAGGACATGGGGTGGTATTTTATTTTCTTATGTGTACACAGGCCATGATACAATTTAATAGAATCCATTTGGGTGCAACCACATTTTTTACCACTATCTCAACGTGCTCCCATGGCTTCATGCTAGCATGAGGGCTTTAGTAGGGGAACAATACCATAACATTGCATTCATATTGGGGGATATAAATTGAGGAAAAAATGACATGATATATTCAGCATATAATAGGGGTAAAGAGTTTTTATATTGGCAAGTATAAAAAATGGAGCTCAAATTTAATGAAAAAAGTATAAAGGGGCAGAGAAAATGTTAATGAAAAAATGGATATCTACAATATCTAGTGATAGTATGAGTTTTTTAAATTGGGAAGGTGTATTGGGTTCGTATTGGTAGGGGGTTAAATAATGTGATTTTTAAAGGTATTTTCCAATATGTAGTCAAATTAGGGGTATTGTTTAGCATGCCATGAACACACGTGATGTCAAAGGTTCATTGTGTGAAGCCCACACACGTGATGTCAAAGGTTCATTGAGTGAAGCCCCCGTGCATACTAGGCCTTCATGGGAATTAGGCATTTTCTTTTCCAACTAGGTTGAGCCTAAGTTAGGACCAATCCCAATTTTGAATGGAAAAACAATCTATCTAATTGTGGGATGTTGTCACCAAGGTTGTGCAACCCTTGATTAAGTCAAACGCCAAATTGGTATGTGAGACCCAATAATTTATGAGACATTTGACTACTTAAATTTAATGAAGTGTACATATTACTCTACCCTACACTCAATAATTTGTGGGACATTTGACTGCTAAAATATAATTTTGAATGGAAAAACAATCTATCTAATTGTGGGATGTTGTCACCAAGGTTGTGCGACCCTTGATTAAGTGAGATACCAAATTAGTATATAAGACCCAATAATTTATGAGATATTTGACTACTTAAATTTAATAAAGTGTACATATTACTTTACCCTACACTCAATAATTTGTGCGACATTTGACCGCTAAAATTTAATTTTAAATGAAAAACAATCTATCTAAATGTGGAATGTTGTTACCAAGATTATACAACCCTTAATTAGGTGAGACACCAAATTAGTATATAAAACCTAATAATTTATAAGACATTTAACTAGTAAAATTTAATGAAATATACATATTACTCTACCTAAAGAATAATTTGTGAAACATTTGACCACTAAATTTTAAAAAAAAAATGTACATACTAAATTTAAATGTATATGCTTGCCAAATAAAATAGAGCACACGTTATCAACCATTCAGCTAGCTAAAAGTGTGAAAACTTGTCAATTTATCTTAACTATTTTTTTATTTGATATAAAGAGGCATCAACACTTATATAAAATATCAATGCTAAAAAATTTTCTTAACTCCTAATTTAAATGTATAAAAGCAGGAAATCTTTCTATTTTTTTTAATTTAATAAATTCAAATAAACATTTACTGACTTGGAAAAATTGATTTAATTTACACTAATTAATCAGAATTGTAATTGCATGGCCAGATACATATATGACGTGTTTCTGAATTTCCGCGGACCTGATGTAAGAAAAGGTTTCGTGGATCATCTGTACGAGGCTCTCACGGGAGCAGGCTTACGTGTCTTCCTCGACACGCAGAGTCTCAAGAAGGGGCACGACATCTTTGCAAATCTAGAAATAGCAATTGAAGCCAGTCGTGTCTTGTTGCCCATTTTCTCTGAAAACTACGCACAATCTGAGTGGTGCCTCAGGGAAGCGTCGCTTTTCCAAAGGCAAGTACTACTGCAGAGGCAGGGGATTGGATCGGCCATCGCCATTCCTCTTTTCTTTAAGATCACCCCTTCGCAGGTTCGGAGGCCGGAGCAACGTGGAAGCCCCTTTGCTGAAGCATTTGAAAAGCATGAGAGCAGTGGGATATACAGTGCCGAGGAAATCGGTGAGTGGAAGGCTTCACTTTCCGAACTCTGTCGGCTGGCTGGCTGGTCGCTATTTGACGATTTCATTGGGTGGGTAGCTCGCTACAGTCCCTCCTCTACTCTTATTTATTCTCTGTTTCAGCCTCTCTTCTTCAGTTTCAAAAGTTGACATTTTCAAATTCCATGCATTGCAGGTACGAAGCAGCTATGGTCAAGACTGTGGTTAAGTACGTCGCTGAGCTTTGTAACGATGGCCACACCAGCTCACCGTCAATTTAAATAGAATGGTTTATTATTATTTATTGTTAATTAATGTTTAATGAGACACAAGAATGGTTGGGCTGTCAATTTTTTTTAGGCAGATCAATATCACAGCAAAAGAAGTTTTGATGTAGGCTACGGGGTACTTTTACAGCTACAACCATATAAACAAATGTCTCTCAATCAAGTTAATAAAGATAATAAATTATCACCAAAGTATTATGGTTCTTACAAGGTGTTACAAAATATTGGTACTATGACATACAAATTTAAAAAATCTTATAGTAACACTAAATCATGATTTTGATACTGAAAATGAATTCAACACCATCAAAACTTCTAAAACACTCAAAATATTAAAATTTGATAGTTATGACGTAGATTTATAAAAATCCTTAACAAATTTTCTTAAAATCTTACCAAAATTTTCATAATTTTCAAACTTAAAAAACAAACTACGGCTTCTTTTATTAATGATTCTCTATTCTTTCGCACATTAATGAATGCTTATGTCTTTACATCAAATGTCTTTACATCAAAAGAGAGGGATATAAAGCATGCCTGTCCACCCACAGGCTTCTTTTATTAATGATTCTCTATTCTTTCGCACATTAATGAATGCTTATGTCTTTACATCAAAAGAGAGGGATATAAAGCATGCCTGTCCACCCACAGGCTCCCGGATATAAGGGGTTGCGGTGTGATTAATAAATGTTAAATTTAAACAGAGTTATTGTACCTGCCCCAGCAGGTATTATGCATTGGGTTTTTTGTGATGTTGACATTAATTTCTCTATTTGCAATTTTTTTTTATAATTTTCCATAGTTAAACATTAAAATTTTTTATTGTTTATTTATTTAAAGTATTTAAATTTATTTTTCTGATTTCTTATTGGTCCATACTTTGAACATGTTATTGGAAAACGCTTTGTAAATTGTGCTAAAAGTACAATGCATTTATAGCATGTGCCAGTTGGCTTGGAACAAATGACAGTGTGGCGTACGCTAGTACCAAAATGGGAGTATACTCGTGTACGAAAATGATGAAAGACCTCGGCTATTCGAGCCCTGCCTTGCGGCAAAGGTGACGTCCCAAAAAGTTTTGACACACAACCAAAGTTAATATTACAAAGGCCCAAATGTTTTATTGTTAATTTTGCTATACGACACTTGCTAATATTTCCAAACGTAATGCTATATGTCACAGTGACGTGTGTGACCTATAAATAAAAATTTATATGTTTAAGTATAAGTTAAATGGATTTGTAATGCTATATATCATAGTGACATGTGTGACCTATAAATAAAGATTTATATGTTTGAGTATAAGTTAAATGGATTTGAAGTATAATATAAAATTACTTTTTGGTTAGTTGATAGTTTATAGGCTTTATTGTGAAATTAAACAATAATTCATATATATGTATATTAAATATATGTATATGTATACAAATTGTTTGATTTTACCATTAAGTTATTTTCTCGATAATATCTCTATTTATTGAATTAGTAGATTCTTTACACAAATACTTTTATAAGACAACTTGGTAGATATTGTGTACAACGGAGGAATATAAACTAATTCAAATAAATGCTTGTAAAAAAGATTTATTAAAGGCTTGCTTTAAGTCAAATTTTTTTTTGATAGACAATTTTTTTGAATCATTTTTCAAGGGTAGGAGTAAGATATTATGTATGACAACGCAAAGAGTGGAAACTACTTCAAATAGTGGAAACTACTTCAAATATATAAATTTCTATGAGGACGTCTAATTATTAAAAATGAATGTTCTAAAATAAATTCATTTTAATATATTAAACTGGTTTGATAATAGGTTTTGTTGATTATGGATAAAGGTTAATCTTTCAAAATTGTTAGAAACTCAATTTAAACTTCATATATATTTGGGTTATTTATTTAAATTTTATATATTTAATTAAATAATTTTTATTTTATGTTAAGGTATTTTATTTTATATAATATGGAATTTATATATATAATATTTCAAAAATATATATAGTATCAGGTTATTACTATGCATGCCTAGTTTTTAATATAAAATTTAATTATTTTATATATTTTTTAATTTTATTGATTACAAATTTATAAATTAAACACTAAAATCTATTACCCAATTTTTTAACCTTTTTTTTAAATACCACATTACAATAATGAGATCCTCAAACCAGAAATTTTAGTGTATTTTTTTTCCTAAGTGAGATATGAAAACTCTATATGTCATTTTAAACTTACAATCAATAAAACAATTTTACCAAGCAAAAACACAACAATCCTTGCATTTGACTTATATGCTTATTATCTAATAGCAAATATATTACTGAATTTTAGTTCTAGTATAACATAAATTTTGTCTATATAATATTAGCTCATGGTAGAGTAACAAAAGCTATTTACAATTCAAATTTTTCCATAATAATTTAAGCTTAAACTTCCATGGTTAATAATATTATTTAATGCATATATTAATTATTTTTATAATTAATATTTTTTTAAATGTGAATTGTACTAAAATGACTTTACATTATATTTTAGCTCGTTCTTAAAATAAAATAAAATTTATATACTATATAATTAACTTACTTTTACTTAATTGCACATAATTTTAAATTCATAAATACATGTATTATTTTTTTAAATAATTCTTTAGAACATGGCTAAGTTGAAATAAATAAATAAGTTAAATATTAATTACATTTAACCAATACTAATTACACAATAACAGTACAAAATAAATTGCTAATTAAATTAAACTAAATAGCAAGAACTAAAAATAAAATAAAATATTTATTTAAAAATAAAAGTAAATTTTTATAGTATAGAAGATGTATAAATATCATGCAAATTAAATTTATAAAAACTTTATCATACCTAAATATTATAAAAAAATTATTGATAATATTAATTTAAGTGGAAACTTATTTTAAAAAATAATTTATTATATTTATTTATCATAATTTACTAAATTTATGTTAATAAAAATTATATAAATTAAGAATATTTTGCAATTGCAGTTCAATATTTAATAGGATAAAATAATAAATAAACATAATAGTATAAAATAATAAATAAACAAATTATTAGTACAAATAATTTAAAGAGAAGTGGCAGATTGAACAAAATAAATATCTACTATATATATATTTATTAAGTATTAAATTATAATTAATGTAAATAAAAACTTATTTTTTTAACTATAATATATTTATAATTAGTTAATCTATGATGGAGCATTTTAAATGTGATAGATTCCAATTTTAAAGTGTTATCTATATGTTTTTACTAAGTGAATTAACAACGCTCTGTTACTCATAAACATACTCAAACTCAAATTGTAACATTTCTATATTTACATTAAGGAGCAGGTAATAACTACCTTGTAGCCTTGTTAATATATCCAAGGAGATGAATAAGATGAAACACTTGTTTTCCATTTGTATTTCAACATTTAGAAAATTTTTGGAATTCGAAATCTGGTAATATTGGAAAATTTAGAACTTCAAGGCCCATGGGTTTCCATCTCAGGTAAAGTACAAAATATTTAAAATAATGTTGCTAATTTTCATGTGACCTTAATATTTGATGAGGAAGATTAAATCGAGGAATGATTAAACGTATCCCACACGTTAATCTTAAATATCTCTTATTTGTTTCAAAATGGAGGACAATGATTAAACGTACCCACACTTTAATCTTAAATATTTCTTATTTGTTTCAAGAGACTCACTTTGTGAATAGGTTTTTAATCTAAAAAAATATGAATATTTGGGGGCATATGTTTAATACAAATGGTGGTTTCATGCATGAGAAGATGGAATGAGGTTTTTTCAAAAAAAATTGAATGGTTTGGTTATAAGGTGTGTGACGAGATGAATGGGAGGAGAACTTCTTCTTTCTAAAAATTGATTGTTTTGTGACGTTTTGTAAGTAAAAATAAGTCTTATTATATCAACAAGTTTTATGATCTCTTCAAGAATAATGAGTTAGTTTCATATGAATTTTAAACAAACGACATATTATAATTTAACTGATAAAGGAAAACATGAAGAGAGACAACACAGAATTTGGTGGAGGAGTTCACACCTCATGGGATACATCTCCTAACCTGCTAACACCGCTCCATAGATTTCAATAATAAAGAGTAAATAAAGTGTGTTGACAAAATGAGTGGCTAGTTTCCCCTTCCTTGATCACAAGATCATGTGTTATGCTCAAAATTGAAAATGCTCGAAATAGGACCGAACCTAAGCATCTGGAAAGGTCTCGTCATTGCGATTTCAGCACCGTGGACGGTTTAAAAAACCAATGTCATATGAGGAAGATATCACGTTTTGTCTGTTTTCCCAAACAGAGAAAATTTTGTGACTAGATGCCCAGTCAGCATGCAGGTACAGTCAGTAGGTATATTCTAGAAATATTCCATTTTCCTAAGTTAACTAGATTTCACCACGTGGCATGTTGTGGGCTATTGATTTTAGTGGTATGAAGATGTGTACTGGCCGTTGGATGGTTTTGTTTTGGACTGTCGGATGAGCGACGAGGTTGTTATAAAATTTTATGGAGTCGGAGGGGGGGGGGGTTGACCTCACGACCTCCGACCTATACGCCTAGCCTCCGACCATTCTGCCTATGACTTATTTCTGAACACTATAGGGATGCGACATCATTTTATGTTATATCGTGTTTGCATGGAGGAGGGGACCGCTAGCAGTCCCAACCCGCAAGCGGACCCAAACTTGTGATCACATCAACAAGCATTAGCTGTAGTGTTTTATAACACCGATAGTTCATATAAACTCACGGCATTAACCTCCAAATGTATCTCATGCAAACCGCAAACCTTCAGGCGGCGGTTGTAACAAAATGTAACTTCCACGGTTTCAGCGGACGTGGTCACATGTAACACTGTGACGTAAACTTTAATGTGACGGTTTTATAAACCGTAACATCCAACGGTGGGTAAGCGTTGTCACATGCGCGTTCCAGTTGGAATTTAATTCAACAGTTAGTTCAAACGGGTTTTGGGCGGATAATTCAACGGAGACGTTAACACTGTCACATGGGCAGTTTAAAGACATGAAATGCGACGGTTTTTGGAACCATGCCAACTCCAGGTTTCACTCCCCTATTGCATGCAGAGTTCAACAGTTTTAACTGCGTGGTTTTAGGCGGGGGGGTCGGCTTGTGACCACCCCGACCTAACCACTAATATTTAAATTTAACAGTCATTCCGGTGGAAGATGGAGTGCACCTCTAAATTTAGGGGTTTTCATTAAATTTAACTTCCGTTAAGTGTCAGTCTCCACTTTTAGTGGAGTTTTTCTAGCTCACATTGGGAAAAGTGAATTGGGAGGTCAATTTTCGACCAATTTGGGTGAAACAACAGTCTACATAGAGTAATTTGAGCATTCTAGAGCCATTGGTGCAGAGAAAACAGTAATTAGAGGCCTATAAACACATGTAATTTTAAGTTTTGAGCATAATGATAAAGAGAGACATGCCATTGGGAGTTGGACCAGCAGATGTAGCCCAGGAGGGGTGAACTTCTTCATCATGCCTACTGTGTAAAACTTATGTGTGATTGTATTTCTCTATTATACATTGTTTTTTAGTGTTTTTAAGGCTTATTTTCATGCTTAAAGTTCACTAATTCATCTATGTTTCATGGTTAAAACACTCATTCCTTAAGAAAACAAATGGAGATAAATTGTACATGTTTTTATTAATGAAAGGACACTTAGCACAATAGAAATAATACACTCCTTTTAGATCAAGTTGGTATCAGAGCTAGAGTTTAATCTCTGGTGTTTTTATGTGCAAATATTTGTTAACTATTTGCAAGGGTTTTCATGCTTACTAGGCTCAAGCTTAAGAAACGAGAAGGCAAATTGGTGGAAGCAAGAGGTTCTCAAAGTGAGACACAGCAAAGGAGGGCAAGATTGCCACATTCTCCACCACCTAGTTCACCTCCAAGAGAATCAGAAGAAGCAATAAGCACGCCTCTAGGAGACAAAGAAACCCATGAAGAGGTGGATCCCAAAGAAGAATAAAGAGTGTTCAGGAAAGCATTCCTTGACATGACTGAAACGGTGTGAGTATTTTATCAAGAAAGGAATGAAAGACTAGAAGGAGAAGGATCCAAAATTTACAATGAAGGTCAGGGATCATCAGGAGGCCACAATGATGAAGATAAATCAAAGAAGGGAAATGGAGGAAATGGAGGCAGTGGAAAGTCACCATCCTCACCCTCATCATCATCATCCTCTACTTCATCTTCAGTACACCAGTAACATATGTCAAAGAACACTGGTAAAATTCGTTTTCTAAAACTTGATGTTAAGTTTGAATTGCCAATGTTTAATGGTGAAGTCAATGCAGAAAAGCTTGATAATTGGATTAGGCAATTGGAGGTTTATTTGAGAATTCAGAACCTTCATGATGATGATACCAAAATCCAACTAGCTTCATTGAGGATGGAAGGTGCACCTCTTGTTTGGTGGGAAGCTAAGACAAAGGACGAAATCAGAAAACATGGTAAGATTATTCTATCATGGAATGATTTCATTACTGCAATAAAACAATAGTTTTATCCATTAGTTCACGTGCATAAAGCCATAATGAACTGGAAAAATTTTAGACAATTGGAAAGACAAAATGTACAAGACTACACCCAAGAATTTAGGAGAAGAGCTCTCTTATTAGGGGTATATTTCCAGAGTCAAGATACTTTGATCAAGTACATAGAAAACTTACATAGCTACATTAGACATACTATCCTCATGTTTAATCCTACAAGTCTAGATGAGGTATGTGTTCAAGCCACACATCTAGAAGCTAGAGGGAAAATTAGTTTTGAAGAGGGTAAAAACAAACCTTTTAAGGGGAAAAACAAAGAAAAGACCTCAAAAGGAAAAGGCAAAAAGAATGCATCTTTCAAGAAAGAGGGAGAGAAAGTGGCTTGTAAAAATGGTTTAAGAGAAGGCCATGAAGAGAAAAATTGTTGGAAATTACATCCTGAAAAGAGACCCAAGTTTAACAATAACAAAGGGAAGCAGAAAAATGCAGTTACAACTTAACATGACTTAGGAGAGGATTCAAGTGATGAAACTAAAATTACAGCCATGGGATTGAAGAACATGAAAGGGAAAGAAATTCAAACAAAACCCAGTACTAGTACTTCAAATTGTCACATACAAGCTCCAAATGAAGAAGAGAGAATTGAATTGTTTCATGTGAGGGTCATATCCAAACATTACCAAGATTGACACATTGTTTGATAGTGGGTCACAAGAAAAATTAACCTCTGAAGACTTGGTCAAGAAACTTAATCTTGAGACTGTTCCACATCCAAAACCATATCCACTTGGGTAGATTTGTAAGGATGCTAATTTACAGGTTTCAAAGAAGTGCATATTGCACTTTACAATAACTGCACATTTTGTTGACACAGTTGAATTAGATGTGGTTCTGCTTGATACTACAGGTGTGGTGTTGGGAAATCCTTATTTGTATGACAGGAAAACGATCTTCCATCACCATTAGAAAAAATATCATTTATTCAAATATGGCAAGGAGTACATTGTTAGAGCACATCGCAAGAAGACAAATATTGCAATGGTAAATGTTGGACAAGTAAAGAGGCTGGTGAATTCAAGTAAGAATTTTGTTCTTATAATGATTAAGTCTAAAGTTGATGTTAATCATGAGTCATTTGAAGATTGTAATCCTAATTTGAAATCAGATTTATATGATGTAGTTGATGCACATCATGAGATGTTTTAGGAGCCAACATGATTGCCTCCTAAAAGGGAGATTCAACATGAGATTCAGTTACAAAAAGATTGTCCTCTTCCAAACATGAGAATGTATCACATGTCGATAATGGAAAATACTGAAATAAAGAGACAAATCAAAGACTTGTTGGACAAGGGACTCATAAGGCCGAGCACTTTGCCATGTGTTTCACCAATAGTCCTGATTTCGAAGAAAGATGGGACTTGGCGCATGTGTGTTGACTTTAGAACTTTGAAAAAGATAACGGTAAAGAATCAATACCCACTCCCAAGGATAGATGATTTGCTAGATCAAAATTTTTCACTAAGTTAGATTTACGAAGTGGATATCATCAAGTAAGAATTGCAGAAAGTGACATATGGAAGACTGCATTCAAAACCAAACAAGGACTCTTTGAGTGGTTGGTTATGCTGTTTGGTTTGTGTAATGCACCGACGACTTTCATGCGTTTTATGGATAATGTTTTGCATCCATTTCTCGATGACTTTGTGATTGTGCATTTAGATGATATACTCATTTTCAGAAAAACAAGGGAAGAACAGGTCTTGCATGTAAAAAGGGTACTTGATGTTTTAAATAAAGAGAAATTATTTCTTAAGATGTCTAAATGTGAATTTGGAAAGACTTCTCTAGTTTATTTGGGACCTATTGTAGGAGGAGGCGAATTGATAATTGATCCTTCTAAAGTGGAAGCCATTGTGAATTGGCCCACTCCCAAATCAGTAACCGAGGTAAGAAGTTTCTTAGGAGCAGTACTTTTGCAACATGGTAAGCCTATTGCTTTTCCTTCTGAAACATTCAATGGTGCTGTAACTAATTATCCAACATATGACAAAGAGCTGTATGCATTGGTACAAAGCGTCAAGAAGTAGAAACACTACTTGATGGGTAAAGAGATGATTATACATACTGATCACCAACCGTTATAGTACTTGCAGTCGCAAACGAAATTGCAGCAATCACAACATTTCAGTTGGATGGGATTTATTCAACAATTTCACTTATTTATAAGGTACAAGAAAGGTATTTTCAATAAATTTTTTGATATGCTTTCAAGGCCAATTATAAACCTTGTGCTTCTACTTTGCTTAAAAATGATTCTATTGTACATGAGAGTTACAGAGAACAATATGCATCTGATGATGATTTTCAAGATGTGTATGCTAGTTTGAATGAAGGGAATAAAGTTGAGGAAAATGATTATCACATGCATAAAAATTTGATGTTTCATTTCAGAAAGTTGTGTATACCACAAGGAGAGAGACTTAGTGTCATGAGAGAGGCTCATTCGTCTCTTATTGCTGGATACTTTGGGGTAAGAAAAATAGCGCATCTACAGAGGTATTTCTATTAGCCTCGCATGATAGATAGTGTGTCACATTTTATAAGAGGATTTTCTATGTGTGCAACAAGCAAGCCTAGCAATAGGAAGCTTGGGTTGTACACGCCACTACCAGTACCATCAAGGCCATGGGAGAGTGTCTCCATGGACTTTGTTGGAGGTCTACCTATGTCAAGAAAAAAACATGATTATCTTTATGTAGTTGTGGATAGATTCAGTAAAATGTGTATACTTATGCCATGTAAGAAAACCACTACTACTGAACAAACTACTTAAATTTATTTTCAACATGTATCGGTTCATTATATTTTTCCAACTTCTATTGTTAGTGACAGGGATTCCAGGTTCATTGGGAATTTTTTGTCCAATATTTAGAAGATGATGGACACAAAGTTGAAAAAGAGTACTGCTTTTCATCCGCAAACTAATGGCCAAACCGAGGTGGTGAACATAACCGTTGTGCATCTATTGAGAGGATATTGCAGCAAACATCCCAAGTTGTGGGATGAACAACTGCATTACATTCAGCACGCTTACAACTGGACCAAGCACTCTTCTACAAATACTTCACCTTTTGAAGCCTGCTTTGGGTACTTTCCAAAATCGCCATTAGACTTCATCTTTGAGAAGGATGTTGAAATTTATGGGCATAGTATTATTGACCAGGCTCGAAATTTCATTAAACAAATTCATATTATTCATTAACAAATTCAAGAATAGCTTGAGAGAGTCAAAGCAAATATAAGGAGAGGCATGACAAACATATAGTTGATCACAAGTTTAAAGAAGGAGATGAAGTATGGTTGCACATAAGAAAATAAAGGATGGAAGGATAAGGTAAAAAGCTCAAGCCCATTCATTATGGTCCATTCAAGATCATTAAACAAGTTGGTAATAATGCATTTCAACTTGACTTTCCTTCATATATGCAAATGTATTCCGTTGTTAATGTGGAGAATTTATGTTTGTATGAGTCTCCTTTGATTGATGATCAAGGGAGTGATATTCAGCTTCCATCTATAGAATATTTCTCGCCATAATTTTTGGACGAGCTTAAGGAGGATTCCATCCTTGATAGGAGGACATGTACTTTTAGGAGGGGAAGTGTCGATTATCTTCAAATTGGGCTCAAGGGCAGAAAACCAAGTAAGGTAAGATGGATGGAAGTGGAAAAGGTGAGGGAGTTGTACCCTTATCTTCTGAACAGGTAATTAAAGTATTTTGGTGTCCAAAAGCTTCCCAATGGGGAGGTGTGATTAGAAGATCATTTGTTAAGCTCAAATTTGAAATTTCTTAAAACAGGACCAAACCTGAGTGATCGAAAAGGTCTCGTCATCGTGATTCCGACGTCACGAACGGTTCAAAAAATCGATGTCGTATGAGGAAGATATTGCGTTCTATATGTTTTCCCAAACAACAAAAATTTTGTGACTAGATGCCTAGTCAGCATGCAAGTACAGTCAGCAAGTATATTCTGGGAATATTCCATTTTCCTAAATTAATTGGATTTCACTATGTGGCATGTTGTGGATCATTGAGTTTAGTGGTACGGAGATGTGTACTGACTGTTAGATGGTTTTTTTTGGACCGTCGGATGAGTGACACGTGGCAAGCCCAGAGGCTTCCACGTGTCCTCAGAAGGTTGGTATAAAATTATATGGAGTCGTGGGGGTCGACCCCGCGACCTCTGGCTTGCACGCCCAGCCTCTAACCATTCCACCTATGACTTATTTCTTAACAATATAGGGTTTCAACATCATTTTATGTTATATCGTGTTTGCATTTGGAGGAGGGGACTGCCAAAGGTTCCAACCCGATGACGGCCCCAAACTTGTGTTCACATGAAAAAGTGTTAACTGTAGCGTTTTATAACACCAAAAACTCATATAAACTGGCAACATTAACCTCCAAACGTATCACATGCAAACCGCAAACCTTCAGGTGGCGGTTGCAACAAATTGTAACTTTGGCGGTTTCGGCAGACATGGTAACATGTAACACTGTGACCTAAACTTTAATGTGACGGTTTTATAAACCGTAACATTTGGGGGTGGGTAAGCGCTGTCACATTTGTGTTCTAGTTGGCATTTAATTCAACGGCTAGTGCAAACGGATTTTGGGAGGATAATCTGGTGGATATGTTAACATCGTCACATGGGCAGTTTAAAGACATGAAATGCAACGATTTTTGGAACCGTGCCAACTCTAGGTTCTGCTCCCCTATTGCATGCAGAGTTCAACAGTTTTAACCACGTGGTTTAAGGTGGGGGGTCGCCTTCTGACCACCCCGACCTACTTAACAGTAATTCCGATGAAATATGGAGCACGTCCCTAAATTTAAGGGTTTTCATTAAATTTAACTTCAGTTAAGTGCCAGTCTCCACTTTTAGTGGAGTTTTTCTAGCTGAAATTGGGAAAAATGCATTGGGAGGTCAATTTTCGACCAATTTGGGTGAAACAAGAGTCTACCTAGACTAATTTGAGTATCCTAGAGCCAATGGTGCAGAGAAAACATCCATTAGAGGCTTGTAAACACATGTAATTTTCAATTTTGAGCATAATGACAAAGAGGGACATGCCATTAGGAGCTGGACTAGCAGATGTAGCCCAAGAGGGGTGAACTGCTTCATCATGCCTACTACGTAAAACTTATGTGTGATTGTATTTCTTTATTACACATTGTTTTTTAGTGTTCTAAAGGATTATTTTCATGTTTAAAGTTCACTAATTCATCTATGTTTCATGGTTAAAACACTCATTCCTTAAGCAAACAAATGGAGACAAATTGTACATGTTTTTATTACTGAAAGGACACTTAGCACAATAGAACTAATACACTCCTTTCAGATCAATCCTACAAGGAAATATCACTCTAAAACCATGAAAACCTATAGTTAGTCATGAAAGAGTCAACAAGAAAAGGGTTCTCACATCAAGAGCTATACTCCATATGAAAATGAGCATAACAAGTAAAACAATTCCACATTGAAGTGCTAAAAAAGAGCTTTCCTAAAAAAAACATAATGATAAAAGAGAAACACAAGCTACAATATAGATGTCACAACTATTGTAGATAACATATGAAGGATGGAAAACCCCTACAAGGTCCTCTCCATGCTCAAAAGCCTTCAAAAAATACTTCAACCCATTGATTGATCTTGGCACCCATAGACTCAAACTTGCAAAATGTCTCTTTAGAATTTCTCCAGTGAAAATAGACTTCCATTATATTTAGAATGCCCAAAAACCTCTATCTCAGTTCTTCTTGGGCTCAAAAAGGCTAAAATATCATCAAGTTATGGCTCTCCCAAGTTTTTCCTACTATTTTTCCTCCAAATTGGATCAACCTGCACCTGTATGAGCCCACCACTTGGAAATTTTATGTCATCATGAAATCGACAATACATACTGCCTAGTTAACAACCTAGTGAGCCCACCTGCAATTTTTTGTAGCTATTGATCAAAACGATTAGAACGTCACATATCTGTCATACATCATCGGATTGAGGTGATTCAAGTTTCATTGGAATCATAACAACGAACATTATGACTAGACGTTGGTTCGAAAGATTCTGGGAACTTTAATTTTTGAGAAAATTTTTGATCTCCGGATCATGCCTCCCCACTAGGAACTTTTGGACTCCAAAATTTTATATTCTCCTAAAAAACAAAATGAGGAAAAAGCTCAAAAATTTCCAAATCTAAATCCTTAATGTTTGGTTTTCAATTGGTGCCTTCAAGCTCCCATCAAGGTACTCCACCTATCCTTTGTGTGAAGTCCTCACCTTCCTATCAAGAATCGATCTACAATTCTTAAAACCATGCAGGAACAAAAACATCGATGGATGGAATTTGAACATTCTCTCCCAAACCATCTTTCAAGGCTCAAACAACTTCATCTTGGAGTTCCCTTGTTGAACAGAAACTTGAATTTCCATCTTGGAAAGTAGAAGAAATTCAATGATTTCCATTCACTAATTCAACTTTGCTTTAGTCTCCTCAAAATGTGCTTGTACAAAAAAATACTCTTGCTGCAATAATTCAATGACACATTTGGCTTTGTCCACAAAAACAGTTATACAATCTTTATCAAACATTTCATTGACAACAAGTTTCATCTTGAACACTTGTATCAGTGAGTACATGACACAACTATAGACATACTGGACGACAAACATTTTTTATCCAAAAAATTATTCAAACAATTGGACTCATAAATAAGCTAAAATAACATGTCATGAAAATCATACTTGTTTCAATTAGTGATTATTCTTGTTTCACTTGACAAAGTACCTAAAAATAAGTAATGAACAACAATTATTTACAATTTACAAAGAAACAAACTATAAAAACAGTCTACCCAATCTTTTCCTCTCCTAGGTTTATGGGTTCTCTTTTTGCATCTATTCTTCTTTGAAGGTTGCCTTGGAAACTATGCCAATATCATCTTTTCCGTCTGTTTCTTTCCTTGCATTGGTTTGCATAACCTTTTTATCCTTCTTAGGATGAATTTCTTGGTGAAGTTTCCAACACCCTTCAATCCCATGCCCATGCATGTTACAATGGGTACAAAATTACTTTCACTTTCCCACCGACAAGTATTCAAAATTGATGGAGGTTCTTCATGCTTGATGCCAAGAATTTGGTCCATTATTTTGACCATCACCTTTCGTTGCTCACAATCAGCCACACAATGGTCAAGTGCATCAAAAAAAGTGTAAGGGTACATGTCCCAAAAATAATTAAATTACTTGCATTTGGAAAATTCCCATGACATTTATACTTGTCCCTTGGGCCGCAAGTTTGACGATGTGGACTTAACGATGACATGCAAACTACTTTGAAGCATTCATCTCTCTTGGTATACAAATTTAAATTATCACTACCATCTTGGTGTGACATATCATCATCTGATTATTTCTTTGCCTCAAATAGTTTATAACACTCTCCAAACTCTTTATGACCATATCCAAATCCTCGGTATCTTGGTCTCTCTTTCACCATAATAGGATTACTGATAATTTGGCCATTGATTATGAGGTCTCCTCCTTCATAACCCATCCTAGGTAGCAACTTCATACCTATGCCTTTAGTATGTTGTTCAAAGGCTACAAAAGATGTGTTATTAACATAAACTGAAGGATTTGAACTAGAGATGTTGATTACCTCGTTGGATTTTCCACCCATATTTTCTAATTTAGATGTTGATGAAAAGTTTGAATATGACATAACCCATCCATTTTTACCAACATGCATATAATGAGAATCTTTGAGATGCTGGAAAAACTCACAAGCATCATTCTCCCCATAGGGTCCATAACCTGTATTTGGACCTTGCCCACATATTGGCTTCATTTTCGAGGTATTCTTTGCTTCTAATGGAGTGGAAATTTCACCAAATTTTTCCTAAAGCACATGCTGCAACTGAAAGCGCATATGCATCTTCTCGTCTTCAACAACTTCAATAATTCTCCTCAATTCAAAATTCTCCATTCGAAGAGACAAGTTCATCTCCTCTGGCTCTTAGAGTTGTAGTTTTTTTCCCATACCTACAACTTGGTCAGAACCAGCTCTAAGGCCAATTTATCTGGAATTGGAGGAGAACTTATCCTTCCTAAAAATTGATTGTCCTATGATGCTTTGCAAGTAAAAATGGGTCTTATTATATCAACAAGTTTTATGGTCTCTTCAAGGATAATGAGTTAGTTTCATGTGAACTTTAAACAATCGACATATCATCATTTAACTCATAAAGGAAAAAATGAAGAGAGAAAACACAAAATTTGGTGATGAATTTCACCCCTTCTAGGCTACATCTCTGGGCCTGCTAACATAGCTAGACCACTTCATAGATTTTAGTGATAAAGAGTACATAAAGTGTGTTGACAAAATGAGTGACTAGTTTCCCCTTCAAGGAAACATTCTCCTAAAAATAACTCTCACTCTAAAAAGCATGACAACCTACAGTCAGTCATGACACAATCTACAAGAAAAGGGATATCACATCAAGCCCCCATCATCCATCTGAAAATGATCATAACAAGTGCAACAATTCCACATTGAAGTACTAAAGGAGAGCTTTTCTCAAAAATACATAATGAGAAAAGAGAAACATGAGTTTCACTATAGATGTCACAACTGCTGTAGATAACACATGAAGGCTGGAAAATAGTTATAAGGTTCTCTCCATGTTCAAAAGCATTCAAAAAATGTTTTAACCCACTAATTGACCTTGGCACCCATAAACTCAAAGCTACAAAACATATCTTCAGAAGTGATCCAATAAATGAACACTGGCTTCCATTTGATTCAAAATGTCCAAAAACCCCTATATGGGCTCTTCTTGGGCTCAAAAAGGCCAAATACCCATCAAGTTATGACTCTCCCAAGTTTTTCCTGCTATTCGCCCTCCAAATTGGATCAACCTGCGCCTGTACGGTGATTGGTCCCGTAAGCCCTATTGGCATGCTGACATCATCAGGACATCAAAAATATGGACTGCCTAATTAGTAACCCAATCAACCCACCTCTAATTTTTTTTAGTTGTTGAGCCAAACGATCATAACAACACAAATTTTGTCATATGACATCAGATTGAGGTGATTAAAGTGTCGTTGGAATCATAATGTTGAACACTACGACTTGATGTCAGTTTCGAAATATTTTTGGAAATTTAATTTTTTAGAAAAATTTTGGATCATAAGAGGAAGGCCTTTTAAGGTCAATGTTCTTTAATGTTTGTGATTCCTGAAAGGCCTCCATTGGAGGTAAAACAATAGAATATTTGATGCAAATCTAAAACCAAGATCAAAATGTTGAAGTTTTATGCAAGACATTTTCACTTCTTCTTAAGTTTGTTCATAGATAAGTAGTATCTATCCCTTAAACTTGTCAATAGATTAATTCCCACCACTCCATGTTTCTAAGGAGGATTTTTTCAAAAAAATTCTAGGAATTGACATAAAGGAAATTCTAGCAAAGTTAATGATTAAATAGACAAGAAGGAAAAATACAAGAAGGAAAATGATCCTTTTCAAGTCCCTTTAGCTCCTCAATTTAAATGGGGGTTCAAAACAATAAGGTTACACTTAATTCTTTATCCTCTAAAAACTATGGTTATTTATGATATCACTTTAGGTCTACGAAAGATGAAAAGAAGGGGGTTGTTGTATGTGTTGATGAAGGGATAGCTAGTGATAGTTAGGGAAGGATCAAAAAATTCCCTAGTGTTGACAATTGACGTGTCTCATCCTCAAGATAGAGATTTAAGGGAAATTAAAGTAGTTAATCAAGATATTATAGTAGGGGGCTATTAGGGCATGATAAGCCTTAGTCAAGGTTTAAATATGATAATCTTCTCCTTAAATATTGAAGGAAAATATATCCCTCAAAGAAGAATTCTGGATATACCTATGATTCAAGAAAACACATAAAACATGGCAGAGGGTAGGAAACTTATAATAGATGACCACTTTCCTATTATCTTAAAAAATGGATTTTTTTAGCAATTGATGTTGAGGGAGGCATATGGGTTTTATTACTAGGTGGAAAAAGATATATTTAAGAATGATAAATTCTATAATTTTTTACAAGCATAACAATGAATCTCTTATATTTGGAACTAAAGAGAGCTTATTGTATGCTTAACATTCAAGGGCCTTATGACAAGAGGGCCCTTTTTGCAAGCCCTTATTTTCTCAGATCTTCTTCAAAAATGATATTTTAATTTTGGGAAGGAAATTAAATTTTACAACAAATAGTTTATATGTGTGTGTGTGTGTGTGTGTGTGTGTTGAGTGGGGGGGGGGGGGGATTAAGCAAGAATTAATTCATTAGCAATTTTTTTCTGACACAGAATTGACTCAAATTGAATTGGTGGATTTAGAACCATTAAAAAAAAATGGTTCCTACATGAAGGAATTATAGAAATTGGATACATAAGGATTCAAAAAGGTTGAATACATTCCTTTTCTTGTAGTCTATTCCTAAGAGAATAAGGATGTAGTAGAGTCTTAGAAGACTTTGATCATCTCCCATTGTTGCCTTAAATTGAAAAGGAGGACTATAAAAATTTAAGCCCCTTTAAGTTCAATTTTATTGGTTAGATGTTTGGGGCTTTATTAAGTTGGTTAAATCAAAATGGGTAAGGTATTATGATTCCTCTAGGGATTCAACTAGTTTTCGCTATGTTGAAAATTTCAAGAAATTTATGAAAACAAACCTTAAATCTCGTGTGTTGTCTATGTAGTCTCTCCTCCATCAAGTTGCTTGAGTTAGGGAAGACTTCAATTAGTATTAAAAGTCTAAAAATTTGTATGTATGAATGGAAATGGGGAATGGTAGGACTATCAAGACCAAAGTGTCACATAGAAAATGAGGAACGCTAGCACATGACAACATAATATCTAGTTACATATATTTACCATGCTTCTGTTGTTCATGCATTTATTTTATTTTTTAACTTTGTTGGCATACACTTTCATTAAATAAGAGGAGACGTGGAAATGAGAGTAATGAAGACAACAATTGAAGTTAATTGAAAGTTATTACTTATTTATATACAACACAATGGAGCTCCATTAAAATATGTTTATGGGCCTCATTGAAATGTATTTCTATTGGTTTTCAGTAACTACACTACTACAAACCATGTTTCCTATGAGCTTCAACTACAAATTATCTTCCTTCAATGAAACCCATAGACAACAACTATATCTCCTCGATGTTATTTTATTTCAATGCATTGTAAGAAACTCTTAATGTAGGTAACCCCAAAATGTAATTATGTCATGAATCAAAGTGGGAGAGCTTTTTTGAACAAGGTTTGAAGCTATGAAAAAAGCTATTAGGATAAAATATTCTTGCATTTTTCAATTCTTCCTTTGATTTTAAATTAGCACCAAATAATACATGGTCAATTCCAAACATTATTATAATAATGAAGAAAAAATAATATGATTGGAATTCATTATAATGAATGGAGAAAAAATAACTTCACTAAAAATTTATGAGTAGTATCTTGTAGTACTCAACACAAAATTGATGAACATTTTTCTCAACTCAAAATTTTGAAAACATTACACAATGTTGAACATGGAAGAATCTATATGGTACCCATAAATTTTGAAAAATAATAAGTGTATAATTATATCAATCATTATTCGTGCATATAAATATCATCATAGCTCATTATTTTGCCTCATGTATTTCTTATGACATGTGGTTCTTTCAAATTACTGAAACATTTTGTAGAAATCCAATTTCTTCTCAACTAAGTGATAGCTAAGGTATCAGAATGACTCGAAACAGTGACCAAAACATTATCCACATAGCTTCCATATTGCATTCCTTTCTTCTCACAAATCGATATAGCGAACAGATCGAACTGATGTAATATGATATTCAACAACATCAGAGATAAAATTTCTCCTTGAGCCATCCCTATATACTTTTTTTCAACACGAAAAATACTTTGGTTTTATATATTGTACCAGAAACAGACTTCATCCAACCTGAGAAAAATTTCCAACATTAAGTTACAAAAACTTGCTAAGTTCTCGCAAACTGATCCACACAAGCACTGTCCTAAGAACCTAGACACACACTTAAATCTAACCATTTGAAAGTTTGATCGACTACATCGGCAGTACCTCAAAAATTACAACTTACAGCAAAACAAAAACTGGAAGAAAATTTTTTATCATAAACATTGAACTTTAAGTAACTTCCATAACATAGAGATTGAAAAAAACAGTCATCTCACAAGAAGTGCACAGTTCCAGTTGCTCCAAGACCTTCTGACACATGTAACTAATAATGCATTTCCCCGAAGTTTCCCTCCAGGCTTTTGTTTGACAGTCTATCAGCTATAATGTTCTTCTCTCTGTATACATGGTGGAAAGAAATCACAGAAAGGAGCTCTTTAGAATATTTATTCTCTCCAACCAATGTGCAATCGAACCCAAGTTTATAGAAACTTTCTGGTTCATATGGTCAATTAAAACTTTTGCATCCTCAATAATCCCAATCTTATCCATGTACAACTGGCTGGCAAACCATAATAAGCCCCAGAGAGCCAGGACATCGGCCTTCATATTCGTTCCAACACCACCGTTCCAGTAAATTTTATAGTGGCACTCAAGAGACATCAGTAACCATGCCCCACAACCACAGATAGATTGCTGCGAAGCCCCATCAAAAAAACCAACAGGATAACATACCTCGTGGGGGAAGACACGCTTCGACAAATCAGAAGGAGGATTTTGGTTGATATTTAAATGTTCCCATGAGAAAATGATTTGAAAAGTAGTATTTTTTGGATTACACGGTGTGCCTTCAAAAATAATTCTATTTCTGGTACACCAGATATGCCAATGGAAAAAAATATGAATAATCCTGACAAGTTCCCCTCTTCCCATCCACCACCTCAAGCAGGCCTTTGTTGATTGATAGACCGGTGTGCTAACCTTAATCTTTTCAGAAACCATTTTCAGAGTATTAAGTGCATAGGGACATGAATAGAACAAATGGTTGTTATCCTCCTCCGCGAGCCCACAAAGAAAATAGATACCAGGACCTTGCCACCCTCGTCTTTGTAGATTTTTCCAAGTTAAATTTCTATTTTTCCATACAAGCCATAAGAATATTATCATTTTAATCTGAGCTCTAGGTTTCCATATGAGTTTAAACCAGTCATCGGTATCCGAAGTCGCTCTATTTTTAATTAGCTCCAAATAGATTTCCTTTACTTTAAAATAATCATTTGTAGTCTTACCATTCCATAACAGTCGATCCCCCTCAGCCAATCTGCACAGACCAAAATATTTAAGCCTATTCATGTACATCATCCATTTCCCTTCCCAATTCATATCCAACCCTAGCTTAGCACTATCCTTCCATTTCGGGCTCTCCCCAACCCATTCCTTGATTATCTGGTGCATGAAGAAACACCCCTTTTGATTAAGCAACAATACTAGGTCCTCAAATTGTAGCTGGAAATCATCCGTTGCCATCATCATCCTGCTAACAATAATAATTTTAGACCCATTTCAAATGATCCATGATGATAGGCCATGTATTACCAAAGCCTTTCCAGATGTTTGATTCACACTTGCAAACTGTCCAACCCGAAATGGCTAGCTCCTCCATAGTCGCATCCCCCAGGTATTTTTGTTTGATTGTATCATGCCATTTACCTTTTCCATTGAGACATCGTCATAAAGACTTGATGATGAGTGAGTGCCCAAATAACTCCATATCTAAAATTCCCCAGCCCCCTCTATCTTTAGGGAGAGTTAAGGCATCTCATTTTTCAAGATGAATGGCCTTTTTATCTCTCCCCCCTGCCCAGATAAACTTTGCCATTATCTGCCTAATTTCCTTCATAATTTTCTTTGGGATTACGTAGATATGGGCCCAATATGTAGTAATTTGTTGAAGTAAAGCCTTCGACAAAATCAGCCTACCGCCTCTAGACAACCATCTAGCTATCCAATTGGTAAGCTTATTCTAAAATTTAGTAATCAGCCATCTCTATTATTCCACAGAATAGGTAGCATGTTTCATTCTGAAGCCAAGGTAAGTCATCCCCTTATCCAACAGAAACTTTAGAAAATTGAAAATATTAGCTAAGTCCTGATACTGCACCTCCTCCCTCGCAGCGTAGTAGATGCATGACTTCTCAATACTGGCCAACATCCCAGTAGTGTCGCTAAAATATTTAAAATACTATGCATTTCCACCCAGAAATTTCTAATCATCATCCCGAAGATGAGGATGTCATCGATGAACTGACTATGAGTAGACTTCAATTGAGGGCTTATATCAATTCCATAAAACAAACCACTCTCAGCTGCCCAATTGATTTTAATACTAAGTGCATCCATAACAAGCACAAAAAGGAGTGGCGACAGTGCACAGCCCTACCTCAACCCTCTGCTGGGTTTAAAAAACTTTGACATCGAACCATTAATAATCACTGCTAGGAAAGTATTGGTCACGCAAGCCATGATCCATGCGACCGCCTCCCTGGTGAGTCCAATTTTAAACAAAACAAGACGCAAAAAAACCCAGTCAACTCGCTCATACGCCTTCTTAAGATCAATCTTCAACACGACCGCTTCCAGCTTCTTTGAGTGAATATGTTGAATAGTTTCTTGTGTTGCTATTACAACGTCATGAATATTACGATTTTTTAGAAAACCATATTGTTCCGGGGTGATGAATTTTGATAGAATACCTTCAAGCGGTCTGCAATTACTTTGGAAACAATTTTGTAAATGGTTTTACATGATAAAAAAATGGGTCTGAAGTCATCAAAGGTAAGCTCACCTTTATTTTTAGGGATGAGAACTAAGAGTGTATAATTTATAGCTCCATTTATCTTGCTAGTAACTCTAACTTCCTCTACCATATCCTTCAAATCTTCTATAAATTCCTCTATAAAATGCAGGAAAAATTTCAGGGACCAGCCATCCGGCCCCGGACTTTTATCAGCAGTGAAATATTTTAGAACTCTTTTGACCTCCTCAGCATTCACATCCCCAAATAATCTATGATTATCTTTGTCTGAAAACATAACAGGGAATCCATGAATCCAATCCACATGTTCCTCCGAAACATGAACCTTTCTTTGCTAATAAAGAGACCCGAAGTAATCAACCGCAGCCATCTTGATTTCCTCAATGGAACATAACTGCCTACCTCCATAATTGATGTCCCAGATCATATTGTCCTTTCTTCTACCTGATGTAAACTTATGAAAAAATTTTGTATTCCTGTCCCCCTCGGCCAACCATGTAGCTCTACTCTTTAACCTCTAGTATTCTTCATCATTCTTCAGAAAAATTCTAAGCTCCCCTTCTAAATTGTTTAACTTGTCCCAAAAATCATCACTTTGAGTGCCATTTGCCACCTCCTTGTGAATCCTACTCCTTTCTAACAGAATGGAGTGGATCCGGTCCTCTTCCTTTTTTATTTTATCCCTCTCCCATCTTCTGATCACAATCTTCAGATGCCTAAGAATTTTGGCCAAATGAGACATCGCCAAAGAGCCCTCCACCCACTTGTGATTAAGTAAGTAATCCTTAATCATAACATTAAACTCAGCATCAACCAGCCACCTTTTATTGAACTTTAATGGACTACCCGCATGCTTCGTCTCAAAGTCCCATGTCAAGGAGATCAGCTTGTGATCAGATAATGTAATATCCTCCGCAATAGCCCGAGAGTCCCTCATGCATAATCTTAGACTAGAGAAAATTACGAAATGACCGATTCTCTTCCTAATAAAATTCTTACCTTGCCTACCATTCATCCATGTTGGACATTTTTCCTTCAGTGGCACATCTATCAGGTCAACTTCCTTCATAATTCCCATAATAACCGCAGCAAATGGATCATTCCTGCTTGTCTCTCCCCATATCTCATTAGGATGGAAAGTGAAATTGCAATCTCCCGCTAGAATGCAGTAATTTAAACTTAGGAATCCACAGTCCTCCATTCGAGTCCAGAAAGAATTTTTTTCAACATAAGGCGCATAAATATTAAGGACATTTATATGCCTACAGAAATCCCTACAATAAACTGAGAGAATCATACCACCAAAAAAACCATAAGGTTTAAAGGTGACGAGCTTCGGGTCCCATAAAGCAGCACACCCACCCGAGAGCCCTGAAGCGTCAGTCGCTGCGATGTTCCATTCTGGAAACATGGAATGAAGAACATCAATGGATCTATCAGCATCAACCATGGTTTCTTGTAACAAAAAAATATTTAAGCGACAACATCTTATCCTTTCCCCCCCATGCACAAATATTTAGGGACACAATCTTCATATAGGAGACTCTGAAGCAGGGGTTAGTGCTCTAAGTACCCTTCCAATGGCCATCGACATGGGAACATCTCTAAAATTACCGTCCAGTAATTTGTCTCTTATATCATTCACAGATACTAATTTCTTCTTCCTCTTCAAAGTTCCTTTGCCTCTGCGAATCATAACGTTCGAATGCGAAGAGGAAATGATAATAAGAGTAGGGGACAATGGGCCAGAACACATAGGTAGATGAACTAGGCCCACTTCCAGATTGGAAAGTAAGAACTCAATCTCACTTCCAATGGAATTTCTTGGAGAATAGACCTCCTCAATTTACTTCGACAACTTATTAGAAGAGAGAGGGCTCAACTCATTAACATGCAGACCGGATGATAGAGGAGGAGATAGATGACCACATAACAACCCTACACTAGGAAGTATCAGCTGCCTTCGATATATCATAGGCATAACCCCAAGAGGATCATACGACTCAGAAATAGAGGGATAAGATTGATGTGTCTACCCAGGATTTGAAGAACGAGAAGATGGCAACTCAAAAGTGGGAAACTCATGAATATGGCTAGACCCGACTAAACAATCCGGAACCGGAGAGCCGGGAATCCCAAATGTAGAGTTATCAATACCACCTCGAACAGAGCCCCCAGTCTTAGACACCAGATTATGAACAGGAAGGACATTCCATTTAAAATCATAGATAGAAGTATCAGTATGCATCAACTTACCTGATAAGGTCGCGACGTCTTTCTCCAACACCACAGTCGGCTTCGAAAGACCGGAATCAACATCGGCCTTCGAAGTGAAACACTGCGCCTGGGTTTTCTTGTAATCTTCATGCCAAGAAGAACATTTCCTCATCAAGTGTCCTGTTTCATGACACAAGTGACAACAAAACAGAACCTGCCAGTAGTCTAGCTTCTGTTTATAAACCGTGCCCTCCCACTGAAGATCAATCACAACCAGCAAACCACCAACAAAAGGGATTTCGATGAGCACCCACACCACCCATTTATCAAATACGTCATGGAATTTTGGATCTGTATATCAGAATCTTCCCACACAGTCTCGTATCGCTTTTAGAACCCGATAATTCCAAAACTGTAATGGGAGGCCAAACAGCTGTGCCAAAAACATATGGTTTACAAGGGCATTGTTTTTGGGGTGGAAGCTAGCATCCCAGCGATGGAGCACCAGAAAGAAACGTCTCGATACCCATGTCCTACTCAGAACGACCCCAACGTCTTCATCTTTCTAAAGATGGAAGAAAAACCAACCTTCATCCAACCTGCTTATCTTCGGAGAGTATCCAAGCAGATTAACCCATTTCTTCAAAAGCCATTCCATCATATTCATTTTATAGTGCTTCTCGAACTTCCATCAGCCTATCACTGCGCATTTTGATAAGCCCACCACCCTGTCCCATAAAATGTCAGAGCCAAAGCTCAACAGTCGGCATTCCTCTGAAGCCCTAATGGCCTTCCCTCCGCCCCCTAACTTACGCTGAGAAGATGAGGGAAAATTTACATGTGATAATTTGTAGCAATTATCAGAGCTGCCCTTCGCATTGGCAAGGAAATCGCTCGTACCAGAAGATGGTAGACTAGCACAAAGAACGAAATTTTTGGTGATAATGTCCTCCTCCGCCACCTTTAGCACATGCACAAAGTCGAGATCCTTGAGATCCACATCAATCTCATTAATGAAATTATTAATGTCTCCCATAGTATATTGATATCACCCTCCACGAACACCCCAAGACCCCTTACCCCTCTTGCCTGGGCAGTAAATTAGACTTAAACTATAGCACTGCAAACTGGAATATACCACATCGGATCAACAGGACCGTCCACACATCAACAAAGAAATAAACCACCGTAGCAGACTAGATTCTCGTGGCATGAGTCACCATTTTGCACGGCATCTAGAAATACACCCCTTTCAGCAACGCTGGCCACACCTTAGCAGAAGATAATCCATCGAGGCGGTCTAGCCAACCAAGGCATGATAATTCTCCATCCTCATCAAAATCATGGGCATGACACTGACCCACCAACTGTCCGATAATACTCCACCCTCACCAAATTAATGGGCTTGACACTAACCCACCAGTTGTCCAAAGGGCTGTATCGCGCCACCACATCGTCCACCCGATTCCAGCTACCACTAGGCCTTAGTCCAACATGTCCCATTCATAAATATGCAATAACTACCCCTAACCACCCACCCCCTTCAGATGTCGATATCAATACCGAGAAGCTTTGGAAGCCAAAAGCCATTAAGGAAAATAAAACCCAACTTACATTAAGGTACCAACCTACTCCTATGTACTGTACCACCCAGGAGCCACCGTCAAAGCCAGAGGAGAATATTGGAAAAATTTTAAAAAATCAGCTTCCAAACGCTACCCTTTTTCGTTCATCGCTAAAGTCGAAGGCTAACCACTCTGTTGCTATCCACAACACACAGATCCTTAACAGTAAGGTAAAGCAGAAGACTACAATCCTCAAACCAGGAAAACCATAGGTGAAGATAGCATCCATTGAGCTGGTTATCTATAATAGCAGCTGGTTAGACAATTGCCAACTTGTCACCATCTCTTGCAGCATCGAACCTTCATACTTTCACACGGTCGTTGAGTATTCAAGAGATAACACCCACCATTTTCCTTTGAGGAATTCTGAATGTTCTCTTCCTCGGAGGTCTCAGCAGACCAAAACTTTGAGATGATGTCCCAGATAAACTTGCTAATCAACCTTTGTACTAAGTCGTCTCCAACATCGCTGAAGTTACCATATGATGCATGAGAAAAAACCCTACTGATTATTCTGGTACGTTAGATGACCCCTTTCCCTAAGGCCCTAACCATCCCTGTATACTTATTTGAATAATCGGTCCCGTCTGCACCCAATATAGGAGCCTTGAGAAAGTTTTGGATCAATTTCAAAAAGCGGTCGTCTTTGATCTGCTGCGTCAGCACCTCGAGTAAGATTGAGTGGTCCAATTTCTTCTCAACTAAGTGATTGTACAATTTTCAAGTAGACTATATTTTTACAAATTTTGGTATAACATTTCCAAAAATCATTTCAAAAAGATATTCTTGTAAGTCATTTTTTCTTTTAAGAAGGGGGAGGGGTGCAAATGAGAGGGTTGTAAGTTGAAGCTCAAACTCACTAAAGCAAGTGTGACAAGTTTAGTCATGCCATCGTATGTAGGATTGTGCTACATTGAAACTAAATAAATGTTAGAAATACCTCTCACCAATTTTATGAATTTCTTAAAGTTCCTTAACATTCAAATTTAACTCTGACTTATAGATGCTTTATTATTTTTCTATTTTTTTTTCAAAAAAACCCTTCACATCCTCATAATGGGTAGATAATCTAGGTGAGGGTAGTTTATCCATTGGATTGGAAAATTATCTACCCAAATGAAAGATGTTGTCACCAGCCTCATACGAATACGAGGAAGATGAAGATAATTTCTAGACTCTCCTTGGGCAGTGTAAACTCTCTTCTAACTTCCACCCTCATTTCCTAATTTTCAAAAATTGAACTAATGACTTATGTGTTAGTTACCACCATAAATACTAATCAAACTATCCAAACCAAAAAAAACTAAGAGGCCCAGAAAATGAAAGAAAACATTATCCAACTTAACGCAATTGTATCAAAACACATAAGCTACTGTTTTCAAAAGTCGCAATATCAAAGGCATACCTCATATTAAACTCGAAATATAAAATTTCAGAGACGGGAAAGAACCGATCGGTACAGCAAGACGCAATTGATCATTGCGCAGTAGATTAAACGCAGCAGGGCGAAGAATTGCTCACTTTTCCCGTGATTTCTCCTAAACAACAGGTCTCGACACCGCTCAGGACCGGCGCATCGAACCGTAGAAGGGGCCTGGCTCATATTTCTGCAGCAACGGAGCTTACTGTCGGAGAACCATTTTAGTCCACAGTGTAGAATTGGAATGGAATGGAAACTCGACCTGTGCCAATCACTGCCAGACGGACACAATTTCATCAATCTGTTTCTCTAGAATTTCATCAACACAGCTACAGCGATTGCACAGGAAATGGGGGAGAGGAACCAGGCGATATGGAGTAGACGGACGAGGGGGCATGGTGTAACATACATATGCATAAAACAAAAATAAATAAAAAATTTCTTTTACCAACTACCTTGGAGTAAAGGTAAAACCTGCTCATTATGAAATTCAATTACCTTTTTATACCATATTCAATGTTAATATATTTATATGGTCAATACCTATGAATTATTTATATAAGAAATATATACTAGCAATTGCACCATATGTTGCAAGAGTGTAGAAAAGACAACATGAAATAGAGATATTTCATTAAAAACATATTATAAAACTTGAGACTAACAAATCATTCATAAAGAAAGGAAAATATTTAGACATAAAACAGTGGCCAGGATGGCTCATCATCATAGTTATCTTGGCTATGTACTCATTTATTGCAGCGATTACATAGTTGTTTACCATCGATGAGAGAAGAACATGTACTCATAATAATTCAAAATCAATCCACCAAAAGTGACAATCTCCAAGCCTCTCACACCAAGAATAAACCTCATTGAACTCACCAAATCTTGTCCAAAACAACGAATTTTTTCACACGGTAAAAACATGAAGTGAACCTGGAAGATGAAAATCCATAGGCTAAACACAAATGGAATAAAATTGCATAGTTAAGGAGCATTAAGGTCAGAGGAGAAAATTATGAGTTTTAGGACCATGCAATTAAGGAAAATAATGACAGTGGACAGTGATCATTGCAATGTTCAGTGGACATGGATCATTGCCATAGTTCTTCATTTGTGCGATAGTGATCATTTCAATGTTTAGTGGATAGGGATCATTGCCATAGTTCTTCAATTCAAAGAATGGATGATCATGTGCAATTTCAAATTTAAAAAAAAAAAAAATTCAGATTAACATTTCATAGAAAAAGGATATTGGTAGTACCTCAGTTTCAATGGCAACACAGTCTTGGAACTACCTCAATTCAGTGCTATTACATAACCACAACAACCTCATTTGGTAATTCCATAGTAGTATAAGTCTCATTGCTATAACTTTGATGTTTTAATAGTATATGCATTTCAATGTCACAGTTTAGGTGTCACAGTTAAATCTGAGAAATAGAGTCTCAGTAATATGACAAGTTCTCAAATAATACCACACCTTCGATGAGATACCACATTGACAAAAATTCAGATATGTCACAAGGAGGATTAAAGTGACAAAAGGTCGATTGGATCACAGTAATGACCATAGTGAAAATGGTCTCACTGATTCGATGTCATCACAGTTCATTGAGAAGGGTTCCATTTCAGTGTGGTGTTATCAAATTGACCTTCGTACAGAGATAATGTCTCAATAACATGGATACAGTCTCGATTCCTCTACAAAAGCTCACAATAAATCACATAAGTTCAGAAATTACAATCATATTGGATAAGTGTCATTATAACAAGTTTTTGGCTATGAACCCACAATCCATAACCACAAATTTTTGACAAATTTTCGATGATGGCCTTGATATACCTTATTGATCCTTTTGCGTTGAGTTCCAATTATCAACAACATCAAAACCGATCAAATTCTGTAGATGTTGAGAAGATGAATTTGCTATACTGCCCTCATGTTTTCTAATGCTTCTCTCAGATATACCATTGACAACATCTACATAGTGCTTTTCAGAATTCCTGCAATCACCTATTGTAGGAAAATGAGCTAGACCATGATCACCTGCAGGGAAGAGAATACTCTCAGCCTTGAAGATACTTCACCTGAGCCTTTCGGGTGTCTCTCATATTCATCCATCATATTTTCAAGATCCTCATCACAAGAAACAGACACCAAAGCATCGAGATCCTGATCTGGCAATTTATACTTCAGCAACAGATCCTGGCCATATGTCTGCATCATCTTCTGCATGAGCTCTGTAAATCCAATACCTCTGTGGGCTGTGGCAATACGAGTCTCACCCCCCACATACCTGAAGGCACCATCACTTGGTCTTGGAAGAACTTTGCCACCAAAACTACACACAGCAGAAAAAGATTTACTAAATGTACAAGTGTATGGAGAGTGGTAAGAGATTGAAAATTTGTACTCTGAGATCAAATGTAAAAAAAAAAAAGAGTCATCAAGATGTATGGTGAGCTTTGGCATAAGCAGTTATTCCAGTTTATAAAAACCTCTAAACATCAAAAGGACATTTTCAGAAATAGGAAACCTTGAATCCATGCTAGAAATGACAGCATTGGGCTATCATCCCACCTGCAGAAAATTATCATAACTGAGAACAACATTCACCCAAACCAGACAAAGGAGGAAATACAAATATGAAACAAGTTAGAAAGTCCTTAAGAGTCTAAATGCAACCATCCATTCAAAGGAAACCATGTGATATTTTGAACTTCCATATTGTTCATGCAAATTAAAAACTTGGTACATGACAGAAAAGCATTTCCTACCAAGTCATATTTCATTTGCTGCAAGCTTAAGGAAAACGAAAACCTCTATGACAATAAATTGGACTGGTATATGTTCCCCCACAAAGACATTTATTAGTTCATATACTGAATGAGAATGCAATGTGTCTACCATGTATCAATGGACATTGACACACACTGTTTGTAATATTATTGTTTACTGAGACAAGATTTTATTTTTATTTGATGCTACTTAAAGATTCTTGGAGATTTAAGGAAACAGAAAAAAAACAATGAACTCAGACTACCCCACCAACCCAAAAATGATGAGAGTATAACTTTATATACCTTTCTCTTCAGTCCCAGAGCATTTTCTAATTCTTCCGTTTGTCCAGTCTGTTCACAAGAAATAAAAGTTAAAACCTTTAAACACTGTGCATATAATGGAAAAATTAACAGCACACAATTCCTCCATTTCTGCAATATAGTTGGGAACAGTACTGGCACTGCATGCATTCATGTGAGGTAAATCAACTCTGTGAAAGAAGTATAAATATAATACCAGTTCTAAAAAACATCACCAATAAGCTAAATGTTTTAACAGTAAGAGTTGAAAAAGGACAGTTTCTGATTAGGATGAGAAAGAAGAGTCTTACAAATGGTACTCCTGAACACTATATGAGTACAATAATTCAATTAACAAGTACAGTGTAACTATTCACATTGCCAAGAGATTATTCCAAAGGGGAGCATGCCGTAGTGGGATTCGATACCTACACACCTGCACATCAATCTAGTAGTAAACTAGCCACAAAATCGAAGGAATCCACTAACATTCAAAAGGGTCAATGTCTCTAAATCTTTCGGACATAGAAATAGTACATACTACTGACTTATGAATAGTCTATTGGGGTTACATTGGTTTTGGCTCTACAATATAAAACAAAATTTTCAACCTCTGCTCATTGTATTGTGACTTGCACTGTTTATATCTAGCATTTCCGCATCTTAGTTGGTAGTTTATTTGTCTTTGTAATGGTCATGTGTTCATTTTGATGCGAGACACTCGAGCTGTGTGTTATCTGCAGGTTTGGTTGATAGTGAGAACATTTGACCAAACACAAAAGTACAAACCGTTTGTTCATAGCTGCAGTGTGAGGGGCGGTGTAATAGTAGGAAGCATAAGAAATGTTAATGTCAAATCTGGCCTGCCAGCTACAGCAAGCACAACAAGATTAGAGATACTGGATGACAATGAGCATGTTTTCAGTATTAAAATCCTTGGAGGCGATCATCAACTACAGGTAACCCCTTTGGACTGGCTTAATTTTGCAGGATAGAGATTTATGTTACAAATTTTCAGTAGTTCAACTATAAATTATGAGTCTTTGCATTAAGCTACTGGTATGGTAAATCATTTTTTTGAGTTTAATGTAGCTTAGAGATTTTTCAAGTTTTCCATTGGATGGGATATCTATTTCACTTTTGTATTGCAGTTAGAGGGGGCAAGCATGGATGAGACTCAGCCATTTTGGCTGGTCAAGCGTGTCTCGTCGGCGCTTGTCTCGGGTAGCCTGAAATTTTGGTGATAGATAAGGTCGATGGGCTCATCCACTGCCCTGAATTCAGACTCTGTAACAGGGAACTGAGTCTCCTTAAATTTTGGTGATAGATAAGGTCGATGGGCTCATCCACTGCCCTGAATTCAGACTCTGTAACAGGGAACTGAGTCTCCTTATTTACAAAGCTGTAGAGGGCATGATTTTTGTCTTTTCTTGAAACTTGTGGCTTAAACTAAGCCGAGTCTAGCTAGCAAGCCCTGCAATTTATCAAATTTCTTAAAAGGTTTCTATATTATTTTAATGTGATCCTTTTGTCTACTACTTGTTCATGTCAAATGTATTTTGTAGTGAATAGTGATTTAGCTTCGCAGTAGTATCTTAGCAAGCTGCTTAAATTTAGACCAGAGCCCGAGACCATGTTTTATTTTGAAAGATACACCAAATATTATCAAGCTCCCTAAATGCGTGTAAAGGGTGTAGATTCAGAATAATTAGAGTTCTCCTCCGATTTAATGGTGCTCCTTGGAGGCATTCTTCTATCTTCTGAAGGATATATTTTCAGAAATCCCGTTCCTTTGACGTGCAGAGTCTCACACATTTGTTTCTATTCACTTAACCTGGTTGCAGTCCTGACAAATCCTATATTTCACAATGTTGCAAATCTTGGCAATTGAAGAAAATTAGTGGAGGTCATTAACTTAGGAAATCAACAAAGTTGGCAAAACTCGGACGTGAAAACTTTAAAAAACTCCTAACTATTTTTTTCTCTTTGAAACAATAAAACTGCTTCTGCAATGCAGGCCCAAGAGAAAATGATGGAATATCTTAGAATCTCACTGCTCTGTTTTCTTTGAGGATAAGCTATTGAAAACTGAAGAAAAACATATTTCCTCTTTTTTCAAGTACCATTCTTGTTTGTTTGTAATGTTGTGTATTGTGTGAATATGTTACAGGTTTCATTGAATGACTACACATTTTTTGTTTGTGCCTGCAGAATTATTCTTCAATCATAACTGTTCACCTAGAGATCATTGATGGAAGGCCATGCACATTGGTCATAGAATATTACGTGGTAGATGTCCCAGAAGGAAACACAAGGGAAGAAACTCGCTTCTTTGTTGAGGCATTAGTTAAATGCAATTTGAAGTCTCTCTCTGATGTTTCAGAGAGTTTAGCCTCGCAACACCACACAGAACTTCTAGAGAGAACATAAACTAAAAAGCCTATTTCAGAGATCATATACTCTGATTATCTTGTAAAAGATTTTCCACAACATGGAAAGCACCTACCTCTTTAGTTCCCTGGGTCTAGGATATTTTTGGAGGTCAATCTTTGAAGTCAGGAGATCCATGTTTCTCTAGTTCTCACTACTTATTCTATTCAAAACAATATTGTTACTAATAATAAGAATTTTGTGGGCCTCAAAGAATGGTAGTTGTTTCCCCAAAGCATTCTCGCATGTAGATTTGTTGACACAGACTATACTGAGATAGGTGAGCATATCTCACATAGTTGGCCATTTCAAACTGCTCCTACCTGAGGAAAAATTGTGTGTAATATTTTGTCTCGGGACTCATTCTCCTGTGTGTATCTCATGTTGATCAATGTTCATAAACTGTAATCTAGATGTTTGAGAGTTCAAAACATATATGCTGTGACTTGACCATGCTTGTAGGCTTTTCATTTGTTGTCTTTCTAGAAGCTACAATCATAGTGTGAAGTTTTGCTTGGTTAGTACTGGTGGAGCTCCAGTTGATTGCAGATAGAAGATTCATGGCTCTTATATTGTTGTTCATATGTATATTGAATCTTGATTAAAAAAATTGCAATAGATGAATGCTTGTGCATTTATCCCTACTTTTGTGAATCGATTACGCAACAAACTTGTGAAAATTCTGATTGTGGGATGTGGTTTGCTAATTGAAATGAAAATAAACTTTTCCTTTACTGGAAGCACATGAAAACCCAATCAGCTGAATGCATGAAAGAATGAATGAAAGCATCTCATGTATGTCATCTCACAAATACAACGTGTGTTTTTATGCATGTACATATGTGAACTGGTTGTCTTTCCTATTTTATATGTTTGATCACATATATGGTTTTCTGCGCAGTTAAACTGTAATTGTGATGATGTTCAACTGAGTCCATTCAGTTACCAGGTATTACAAGAAGCCAGAGAGTAACTGACATCAGTTATGGTCCCTTCCAGCACACCCACTTGGCGTGATTCAAGTCATATGACTTCATCACTCCCATATAATCTATGTTGTCATGCCTGTTACCAGTAACCCCTCACTCCAAATTGCAGATTTTGTTGTTTCTGTTGCTGCCATATATTCAACCTCTATAGAGGACAGTGCAACTCTTTTGCTGCTCCAGTTCACAACTACACCAAATGGTTAAAGACATGTCCTGTTGTAGGTCTATGATTCTCAATATTACCACTCCAGTCTGCATATCTGTATATTCTGCCAAACAATCAAAACATGGGCTTCTATTGTTTTCATAACAAAGAATTGCACAACTTAAAGTTCCTATGATTTACCTAAAACTCTTTTATGCTGTCACTGAAAGATGTTTCCTTGGTGTATTCATATATTGACCTATTACTCTCAATGCCAATCCTTGTGTAACCATAGCAGACATTAAACTGTCAACCATCCTGTTGTTTGGAACCCATTGCTTAATCTCTTCTTTCTCCGTTGTTTGAGCACATACATCTTTAGAAATTTTTTTATATTTAAAAATAAAAATTCTGATGGGCTTACAACCCTACACTTATACTATGTTTATAATATTATTTATGTATGTATATTAACTGATTCCAGGACAATAATGAATAGCTCTGACATCTTTCATTTCAAAAATAATTGACAGGTAATCTCTTGTGGTTGGTAAAACCTCTTTTTATTGGAAGGTACATGATGTTTTGAATCATTACATGTATATACCTTCAGTATGTTTACATATGTGTACTCTCGCTCAATGATGTGGCCCTGGTTTACTGGTATATTGACTTATTTCTCCTGCTGTATATGCAATGTCGATTTTGTATAAACCATAACAAACATTGCACTATCAACCTCACTGTTATATTGAATTGATTTCCTAAGATCATTTTCTTCCATTGTTTTAGCACAGAGAGCCTTGTGGATATTCGTTATATCTAACAGAAAATATTCTCATGGGCATACAACCTTGCAGTTAGTATTGTCTGAATATTGTCTATGTACATTAAGACTATAATTCCAAGAGAATAATGAAATGAAAGCTAATCTCATGTGGTTGAAAATTGCTCTGTTGGAAAGTGGCATGATGTTTAAATTATTAAATTATTATGAATATCCCTTCAATAGGCCTTACATATATGTTATGATTATAGCACCTTATAAATCTTTTTGAAATGAAAAAGCTATCTACCTTCTCCTCTATGTAATGAACTTTGAACTTTGCCTATTAAGTTTTCTTTATTAAAAAAACATGTCTTCACATTCATCTAGTGCATTTTGAATCATATACTATTTGAAAATATTAATAGTATTGTTTACTGAGACAAGATTTTATTTTTATTTGATGCTACTTAAAGATTCTTGGAGATTTAAGGAACAGAAAAAAAACAATGAACTCAAACTACCCCACCAACCCAAAAATGATGAGAATATAACTTTATATACCTTTCTCTTCAGTCCCAGAGAATTTTCTAATTCTTCCGTTTGTCCAGTCTGTTCACAAGCAATAAAATTTGAAACGTTTAAACACTCTGCATATAATGGAAAATTTAACAGCACACAATTCCTCTATTTCTGCAATATAGTTGGGAACAGTACTAGAATTGCATGCACTCATGTGAGGTAAATCAACTCTGTGAAAGAAGTATAAATATAATACCAATTCTAAAAAACATCACCAATAAGCTAAATGTTTTAACAGGAAGAGTTGAAAAAGGACAGTTTCTGATTAGGATGAGAAGAAGAGTCTTACAAATGGTACTCCTGAACACTATCTGAGTACAGTAATTCAATTAACAAGTACAATGTAACTAAGCTATTCTAGGGCCATCAACTGGCAAGAAAGAAAGAAAAAATGCTTAACTGCACTTTCCATCTTCAGCTTCAAACAGCATGCTAAAACTGTATGAACTTGAAGAATCTTTGATATGTAGTAACCAAGGACTGCACTAAAAGTAGTAGTCCTTGTAGAGTGTCAGTTTAGAGATAAGATGGAAAAATTCTTAATTCCAGTCAAGCTTGCTTTCATGCTCCAAAATACCAGATTTGATCTCCATTTGTAGATCTATTATTTGATCCTCTATGAAATTATTCCACAGATCCAAAGGAAGCATCACATGGTAATCCAAATCCCAAGTTTCTGATCATTTCCTGGGATTGGGGCTGGAAAAGTTGATCAAATACTTTGCTTTCATCACAAAATATACCTTCTCCCATAGACTGCTGCATACTTCCACCAAATTGGTGCATGCTTCCACTAGGCTGGTGCAGACTTATACTACACTCACTATTATTGTTGCCCACAACAACAACCTGACTGTAGAAAATATCTTCTGGTGTAATTCTGGAAAAATATTCTTTTGGAAATCCAGGTTCTGTGATAATTTCAAGTGGATTATTACCACTAACAAATTGGGTTGTTCCATTGGTAGAAGCCTTGTTTTTTTGCACACTAATATCATACAAAGCCAATAGCTCATTTATATGCTGCTGAGTTTTAGCAGGCATAACAAAACTGCCAGTATTAAGAGGAGGAACGGTTTGGTTCCCCAGAGATGCTAACTGTCCTCCACTTTTTGATTCAGAAACACCTTTCTCTTGAAAATGAGGATGATCAGGTTGTCCCACAGATGTGTAGAATGTGGAAGCATTAGTTTCACATTCTAGTCTCTCAAATTCCATCCCTTGCACATCTATTCTGTAAGGAAAATTAGACTGATGAGCATTCCTTGAGTTCAGGTCCAAAAATCCATTTTTGTGCTCACGATGCTGGCACTGCTCATTTTATTGGGGGATATGGAGTTGTAGCCAAGCATGGGCAAGGCAGACTTCAGGTAATGCGTAAGAAATCTGCTGATAACCCAGTTATCCATTTTGTGGGAAATCATGATTTTGAAAATTCTTTCCATCAGATACATACTCGATGACGACAGATCTTCAAACCACCACCCAGTTTTAGTTTTTGAGTTCTCAGAGCTTCTTGTATCGCAAGAATACCAAATCCCAATACTTTTAGGAGAAGACGAGGCAGGACTGGTATCAGAGTTAGCATTCATTCTTTTTATGAGTACATCAATACATCTCTGAATAATCCTTGTAGCATCTGCTGTCAATACCATAGCCTTGTAGTCCTTCAATGCATTTATCAATTCCCGCCAACTACAGAAGGCCAAGCACTTGAGAAAATCCTCTGTTCACCTCACCAGGTTCCCTTCTTGGATCTCTTCTATCATCTCCAGATACTCAGCCACACAACGAAGCTTGCATATGTTGATGGACGTGATCTCAATGCAGTCGATCCCATTGTAGCAGAACCTGCCCACCAGCTCAAATGCCTCAGCCCCTCCTGGTAAATCATGAAGTATTACTTTGTATGACTTCACTCGCCCTGTCTGACCTCCTCCTACCGATGTTGCCTTGTTGAACAACTTGATCAGCCTCCCTGAGAAGGAAAGCAGTGTTTTCTGCAAGAAATCCAATCATGCCCCCAATTCATCTCATGATACCCACCACCCACAAAAATAGCAATCAATCCATTTCAACATACCTACCACCTAAACAAAGCATAATTGACATAAATCCATCCTAACCCTCAGTCTGAAGCCCCAAGAGCTGAAGAAAACTCAAAATGCAAGTAAAGCAAGTTGCAGAGCACCTTGCTTTTCTCTGCCCAATAAAAGCAAAGCAAAACAGAAGGATAGGATAACAATACCTTGTCTAGAAATAATGTTTCTTCTCTATTGAAATTAACCTCCAGATCACATACAGGGTGCATGCTGCTCTCCTACAGGTGGGAGTTATCAATGTTTTATGCAAGAATATGTATATGAGGTTTCACCATGAAAACACCCAAAAAGACATACAGAGGAAGAATGCTGGTGCTCCTAAGCCCTTGATTATGCACATTCATCAATGCAAACTGTAACAGAATCACACCCTTCATCTGACATAACATTCATTTCCTTTCCACTGCTCCTTCAAGCGCCGAAGCCTGATCCGATCCTTCCACATCTGTTTCTCAAGCTCATCCACATCAACCTCATCATCACTGACATACTCTTCACGCAGAGCATCTTGAGAAAAATTTGGAATCGCAAGACGAGTTGCAACTGCTTGGCAACTGCCAACAGGTGAAAATTCTAATCGATGGTTGAGCATGATTGAATCGTCTAACAAAGAATCTAATGGCACATATTATGATAGAAAGGCACTTAGGAAAGTTGTTTTCAAATAGTGATGCCTTACGGCATAATAATTATAAATTATTTAACACCGCAGGTATTTAATAAAAAAAATACATTGGATACATACATAATGATTAAATATTATAAAAAAATCGAATTACGCATTTAATGGTTATCCGGAATATTAGTCATCTCACTTTAATGCATTACAACTGGTTGTACAAATTATATCAATGTTCTCCATCCGAACCCTCATTTCTCTGATACAACTATACTCTCACACGCATCTTACGGGGTTTACAATGTAATTTAGGTTTGACCTACACCGTTGGTTTGAGTTTGGTGAGATCGACGACATATGTTTAGGTGCGAGCCTGTTCTAGGTATCCCCGCCAATCCTAGATCAGTTCTAGCGATATTTTGCATTACTCTCCTCTCTGTTCTCTGGTTCTCTGAGTTTTACTTCAGCCGAGCTCCAAATTCTTGATGAGCCAAGTCTAGATATGTTGATTATATGAAGTGATATGGCCATGCCAGCTAGCGATAAGCTCTGTTCAGCCCTTGAGGTAAAATCCTGCTTGAGAAGCTAACCTGTTTTCGAGATTTTCCTTAAATTATTTTGCATGAAAATTCATTTTCATTTTATCGCTTGATTGTTAGTTAATTCTCAATGAAATCTTGTTTTCAAGTTAAATTTTTCCTCATAATTACATGACCAGTTATTCATTTTGTGAAGTCGGTTTATTGATCTTTTCTTTTTGCATAACCTCACTGGTTGGGTAGAGATTGTGGGGAAGACAATGCTCGATATTTCTTATGGAGGTCTTCTCAGGTAAATGACTCTCTGGTTTAACAGTTTTCTTATATGCGTATATATATATATATATATATATATATATATATATATATATATTAAACACTTAACTTTCTTCGGCCACGATACTTAACTTATTGTGCCTGATTTTTTTTTACAAGTATGCCTTCGAAAATTCGTGGCATTCCTCCCTGCAGAACCTACTCAGCTTTCTAGTTCCGGCATTTGATTTACTCTGCTCGAAGCCTTGTACAGGTATGCATTACGAGTTTCCCAATCGGCCCTTATGTGGAGCTCATCACCCAAACCCTCGGCTTCCGAACTTGAATGCTTCAAGCTAGTTCTGTGTTTTTTACTGTCCTCAGTAGGGCGCTCCGTAGCATACATAGGAAATTCCGACTATGTTTAATATTTCACTTCGGTGTATTATTGTAAAGTTTTAACAAGGATTTTCCCCTTCATGATTTAATTTGTGGTTCTGTTAATACAGTTCTTATGGTATTATCTTGGTTTGAACTCATATATTTGTAAACCTACAAGTTAATGTATTTAGCTCTTTATATTTCGATCTGTTGTAAATTTTTTATTTTTTTATGAGTGAGTGGAAATCAATTCTGCAATTTTTTTTCTTGCTATATTTGATTCTTCCCAACATAAAAATGTATTTTTCGTTTTACAATAGTAGAGAATTTTGTAGTTATTGTCCACTATATGTATTCTGGCTTTTATCCTTATTTCCTTATTGTTGAAGAAATTAAGGTTTTACCTCCATTGCCATTATTTGCAGTTTAAAGTTTCATCATTTTCTTAGAAATACTATATTTTAAACCCTACTATATTTGTACTATTATTGCATGTTGGTAAAAATTTAACTATAAAAGAATGAACATGTCTAATGTAGTGTACAAAAATTATTCTCTTTTAATTCCCAAGTGTCCGGACCACCGATTATCCTTTGTCCGAGTAATTAGAGTTTTCTTGCTCCTGGTAGACAACTAGACTTGGGATTTGGTCTTCACCTGAACCCTCGTCTGACAGTCTACTAAAATTTCTTGTACAGTTTATATAGGCCCTACTATTTTACTTTCAGTATGTAATCTTTTAAATCGTTGCTAATCTTTTTTCAAATCTATAGCATGAACTATTTGCACAGTGTAATTGCTATGTTTATAAAGAATATTATACATATTTTTTGTTGTATTTTATTGCAATAATTATTCCCTTGCAGTATTTTCTTGGAATTAATTACAGTTTAACCTTCGCACAAATTCATTTTCCTTTTCTACTACTAGTTTTTCTTCTTGTTTTCCACAAATAATGCTAGATGTTTTTTTTTTCCAGAACCCATCATTTTCCATAATAATATCTTAGGAAATATTTGCAGCATTTAACTATGGGAGTAATTATTTTTCTAACAGTGATAGGTAAAATTCTTAGCAGAAAATCATTTAAAACACATAACATATTGCAACACTGTACATTTCATTCTGATAACAGTATTTTTTAAAAAGAAATAAAAATAACATAGACTATGAGTTATAGAATTGCAAGTGTACTTATCTGAAAATGATTCAGTTGTGGTCCTCCCAACCATCAAGTGAGGCGATTACGTCCTCCTTTCCCCCATGCTCCAAACTGAACGGTACGGGTTAACAGTGGAATTTCTTTTGGCTGTGACCTCAGGACAACTAGTCCAGTTAGTACCAGAACTTCAGGAAATTTCCAAGTGTAATTCCACTGGCTACAACCATCTCAAGAATCTCTCACTCTTTCCTTTTTTCCAAAATATAGAACCCCTAGTCCTCACTGGGATCAGTCCTTTATCCTCACAGGAGTAGGTAACTATTTTCCAACTGTTCCCCAACCTCTTTTCAGTTCTTGGAAACATCTTACCATCAGATTTTTACTTTTCTTATCCAGTTATTTCTCATAACATTTTATCTTTATTAAATAACATTAATTGTCTCAGTTTTCCATTAACAAAACAATAAAAATACTTAACTAGTTAATCAACTAGTTATCAATAATGTAGCTGTCACAACTTCCCCCCGGGAAGTAACACCCTCCTCGATGTTTTCACTCTAGCTCTGAAAAGAGCCCTGGGTAAACTTCCCGTACAAACTTTTCATCCTCCTAAGTAGCCTCATCTCGGCTGAAATGCTTCCATTGCACTTTAACCTGGGTGATAGCTTGCTTTCGAAGTATAATTTTTCTTTGGTCAAGTATGCATTGCGGCTCGACCAGGAACTCTCCGTCCGGCTCTACCTGCAACAAAAAAAAAATTTGTTGTCAATTTCTCATAAAAGAAATCACCTTATAAGTTAGGATTTGCAGTGTTATTCTACCTCTATATGTTGCCAATGAATTACGTGCTTTGAATCATGCACGTAACGCTTCAGCAGGGACACATGAAATACATTATGCACTCGGATTTCACTAGGTAAGGCTAACTGATACACTAAAGGTCCTACCCTCTCCAAAATTTCAAAGGGTTCACAAAATCTGGGAGCCAATTTGACACAAGAGGCCCACTGCAAGGTACACTTTTTTGGCTTGATCCTTACATACACATGGTATCTTATGAAAAACTCTCGATAGGACCTTTTTTTATCTGCATAGATCTTTCATTGATCGTGTGTTGCCTTCAAATTTTGTCTTATTTTCCTTAATTCTACTTCCATTTCAGCAAGAATCTCAGGTCCTAACATCATTTTTGTCTCGAGGCTATTCCAATTTATGGGCGTGCGACATTGCCTCCCATACAAGACCTTGAAAGGACTCATTTTTAGAGATTATTGAAACCCATTGTTGTAATCAAATTCAACAAGGTGCAAGTACTCTTCCCATTTATATGGTTTCTGCATCACATATGTGCGCAAGATGTCTTCTAGTACTTGATTCACCCGCTCCCTTTGACCGTCGGTCTGGGGGTGATAAGCGGTGCTGAAATTTATCTGCATTCCCAATCCTGAGAACAAGGTTTTCCAAAATGCAAACGTAAACTTGACATCCCGATCTGAAATGACAGTCTTTGGGATTCCATGTAGTCAAAAAATTTCCTTCATGAATATGTCAGCTATCTGTACAGTCTTGCAAGTAGATTGTACTGGTATAAAATGCACATATTTACTTAATCTGTCCACCACCACCATTATGGAATCATTTTTTCTTTTTTTCCGTGGTAAACCTGTAATGAAGTCTAGGGATATGACCTCCCACTTCCATTCAGGTATTGGTATAGGCTTCAATAATCCTGCACGATGTTGATGCTCTAATTTCACCTGCTGACACTCCAAACACTTACTTAGATATTCAGCAAGGTTTTTCCGCATACCAGGCCAGAAGAATATCTTCGTAATTGCAGTCAACATTTTATGGTATCCCGGATGTCCTGCATAATTTCTGCGATGGTATTCATTCATTATCAACTCTTTCAGATCCACATGGTTAGATACATATATTTTACATTTGAAAGTTAACACTTGATATTAATTTATTCCATACTCAGATGTGCCCCCATGCTTTCTGTTTTCTACCACTTGTTGTCACAAGAACTCGTACTCAGGATCTTTTCGCGCTTCTTCCTTTACTTGCTTGGAAAATCTACTTTTGAGCTCATTATATTTTAATTCATATATACTATGTAATTTTTTACTTAAAGCATCAGCTACTCGATTTTACTTTCCTTTTACATGTTGAATATCCATGTCAAACTCACTTAGGAAGGTATTCCATCTTGTCTGTCTTGAGTTTAAATATTCTTGCTTGAAGTAACTCGTAAAGCTGCTATGATCTGTTTTTAATACAAACTTTTTTCCCAACAGGTAGTATCTCCATACCTAGAGTGCATGAACTACTGTTGTAAACTCAAAATCATACGCGAAATATCTTTGTTCATGATCCTTCAACTTCCTAGATTCATATGCTACCACTTGCTTTCTTGAGATAGGATTTCCCCAACACCTTCTTTACTTGTGTCCGTACATACTTCAAATTCCTTGCTAGGATCGACTGCCTTTAACATAGGAGCAGTGGTCAAAAGCTGTTTCAGTTTTTCAAAATTGTTTTGACATTCCGTGGTCCATTTCAAAAATTTTCCTTTCATTTGCAAGGAAGTAATAGGAAAAGAAATTCTGGAAAATCCTTCAATAAATCTGCGGTAGTACACAGCTAGTCCCATAAAGGATCTAATATCTACCACGTTCTTGGGTACTCGCCATTCCATGATTGTTTTAATCTTTTCTGGATCAACAGCGCTCCCCTCGGCGGAAATAACGTGGCCTAGATACTGGATTTTTGTTTTGAAGAAATCACACTTGTTGAATTTTGCGTACAACTGGTGTTTTCTTAGCATTTCTAGCACAATCCTCAAATGCTCCTTATGTTCTTCCTGATTTTTAGAATAGATCAAATATCGTCTATAAAAATAAGTACAAAATTATCCAGGAAAATATGGAAGACCCCATGCACTAGCCTCATGAAAGTTGTTGGTAAGTTTGTTAATCCGAAGGGTAATACCACAAATTCATAATGAACATATCTTGTACGAAATTTTGTCTTGCAAATGTCTTCCTGTTTGATTCGAATCTCATGATATCTAGATCTTAGATCTATCTTGGAAAACACCATGGCCCCTTTTACATGATCAAATAGATCATCAATCCTTGGTAAAGGGTATTTGTTTTTTACTGTTAATTTGTTGAGCTGCCTATAATCCATGCACATACGCATGGTTCCATATTTCTTTTTTCACGAACAGAATTGGTGCTCCCCAAGGTGACACACTTGGGCGAATATAACCCTTATCCAACAGTTATTGTAACTACATCTTCAGCTCTGTTAATTGCCGCACACTCATTCTATAAGGAGCCCTTGACACTGGAGAAGCTCCAGGCATTAACTCTATAGTAAAGTCAATGTCTCTTTTTTGTGGTAATCCAGGAATATTTCGGGAAAAACATCCAGGAATTCTTGCACTACTGGTATATTTTCCATTGTAGGCGATTTCTCCTTAGAATCCTCATATCCTACCTGAATAGCATATAATTGGCACCCCTTCCTTATACATTTATTCATTTGGGATTCTATCATTGGGCATAACCGTAATGGTTTTATGATTCCTTGAATTTCCTTCAGGGTTCCATCGTGCATTCTATAATAAATAACTTTTTCCTTACAGTCCACTAAATTTCAATGTTTTTCTAGCCAATCCATGTCTAACAAAACATCATAGGATCCTAATGGCAGAACATTCAGATCTACTTATAACTATTGATTTGAAATTTCTAATATACAGTTTGGAATTTTAGCAGTCACTTTACGCTTTGCCCCAGTGGCTAGTTGTACTAGCCAAGAATTTTTAAATTTCTGATCTTTCAATTTACACAACTCTACCACCCTGGGACTAATATAGCTCAAACTTGCACCTGGATCTACTAAAATAAAAACAGACTGAGTTAGTATTTTACCTTCTAGCTCAATCATCATGAGCTAATAATCCACTTCTCTGTCCTCCAATGCCACATTAATACGGGGAATATTTCGTGCTACATTACCCACAATAGAAGCTTCCTGCAAGTTTGCTACATCATCATTTCTTGTTTGCTGTGGGCAGTTTTTGTAGTAATTTGCTTCACCACATCCCCAACATTGTAAAGGTGGCTTGGTAACCTGCCCTTGCTTAGGCTTGCTAGATGCTTCCATAGGCTTTTCATTTACTGGCCATCTGGTCCTCTGGTTATTTCTGCCAAACTTCTTGCAGACAGGATTTCGTGTAGAATTCTTAAATTTTCCGCTTTTGTCACCCTTGAAACTCGAATTACTTTTCTATCCTTTCTTTGGCTACCAATTCTTCCCAACCTCCCCTTTTTACTTGGATTGCTAATAACACATTTTTGCTTTACGAATAGCTTCATCCATGGTTCAGGGATTTACAAACTCTATCCTCTCCTTCATGTGTGTTGGCAAGCTACTTAGAAATCTCTGCACTTGAGCCTTCTCCTCTCGAAGATATGGAACATAGCGTAACAGAGATGTAAAATTAGTGATGTAATCGTCCATGGTCATTTGTCCCAGCCTTAAATCATGAAATTCTTCAGCCTTTTCATCATAAAATCTTTCTGTTGAGTACTTGTCCTTGAAATATTGCTGGAACGATTCCCAAGTGACGTCTTGTTCTTCAGTACTATGTACATTCTTCACTTCCTCCCACCACAGAGTGGTTTTTTGCTTTAGTTGATATATAGCTAATCTAGCCTTCAGGTTGCTATTATATTCATACACCTGAAAAATACTTGTTCATATTTATTAACCATGCTTCTGCCACCTCGTTAGCCTCACCATCAAAAGTTGGTGGTTTAATCTTACGAAATTCCCCTTGAAGTTCTACTTTCTATCTTTTGACCTCTTACTAATCCGACAAGTTGCCATATTCTGTCTCAAAATAATTTTTATTCTTACTTCGCTGAGAGGGGCTTCTTTCTACTTTTTTCTATAGTGTTGTTTCCTTTTTGCTACTCACCTTCTTCTTGTATACCTCAGTCAGTACTGGGATGTTCCACCTCCAGGTTTTGTTTATCTGATAGACTCTTTAATATCTTCTCCCAGTCTTGCAGTAATCACTCATTATCTTTTTGAACACGCACCATTTCCTCCTGTAATTGTTGTACTATGATTAACAGGAAATTGGTTTGGTGTTTTTGTTCTTCTAATATCCTACTGGTTTTCTCTTGTTGTTCAACACTTAGTTGGATGCACATTTATGGGTTAATCACTGGTTGAACTTGGGGTTCTCCAGTCTCTTGAGAAAGCTATTGTGGAGTTCCTCTTCTCATGATGTTCTTGGTAGATTGCCAAATTCTTTCTCTATGCATTATTTACACACAACATGTCATTAGTTGACCCTTAGGGTCCCAGCGTATGAACGCTACTCTGATACCAAATGTAACATACATAAAAAAAATATTTTACCATCTACCTTGGAGTAAAGGTAAAACCTATTCATTATGAAATTCAATAACTCCTTTATACCATATTTGAATGTTAATATATTTATATTGTCAATACCTATAAATTATTTATATAATAAATATATATAAATATGAATTATTTAACACCGCCGACATTTAATAAAAAAAATACATTAGATACATACATAATGCTTAAACATTATAAAGAAATCAAATTAAAGATAGCAGCCTGGATACACATTTAATGGTTATTTGGAATACCAGTCATCTCACTTTAATCCATTACAGCTGGTTGTACAAATTATATCAATGTTCTCGACCCAAACCCTGATTTCTCTGATACAACTCTACTCTCACATGCATCTTAAGGGGTTTACAATGTAATTTGGGTTTGATCTACACCATTGGTTTGAGTTTGGTGAGATAGACGGTGTATGTTTAGGCAGGAGCCTCTTCTAGGTATCCCCACCAACCCTAGAATAGTTCTCCAGCGATATTTTGCATTACTCTCCTCTCTGTTCTCTGGTTATCTGAGTTTTACTTCCACCAAGCTCCGAATTATTGATGTGCCGAGTCTAGATATGTTGAATACATGAAGTGATATGGTTGTGCTGGCTAGCGATAAGCTCCGTTCAGCCCATGAGGTAAACTCCTGCCTGAGAAGCTAACCTGTTTTTGAGATTTTCCTTAAACTTTTTTGCATGAAATCTCATTTTCATTTTATTGCTCGATTGTTAGTTAATTCTCAATGAAATCTTGTTTTCAAGTTAAAGTTTGCCTCATAATTACATGATTGATTATTCATTTTGTGAAGTCAGTTTATTGATCTTTTCTTTTTGCATAACCTCATTGGTCGGGCAGAGATTGCGGGGAAGACAATGCTCGGTATTTCTTATGGAGGTCTTCTCAAGTAAATACCTCTCTGGTTTAATAGTTTTCTTATCTGCTTATATATATATATATATATTAACACTTAACTTTCTTCGGCCACGGTACTTAACTTCTCGTGCCTGATTTGTTTTGACACGTATGCCTTCAAAAATTCATGGCATTCCTCCCTGCAGAATCTACTCAACTTTCTAGTTCCGGCATTTGATTTAATTCACTCGAAGCCTTGTACAAGTATGCATTAGGAGTTGCCCAATCGGCCCTTGTGTGAAGCTCATCACCCAAACCCTCAGCGTCCGAACTCAAATGCTTCAAGTTAGTTCTGTGTTTTTTATTGTCCTTAGTAGGACACTCTATAGCATACATAGGAAATTCCAACTATGTTTAATATTTCACTTTGGTGTATTCTTGTAAAGTTTTAACAAGGATTTTCCCCTTGATGATTTAATCTGCGGTTCCGTTAATACAGTTCTTATGGTATTATATTGGTTTGAACTCATATATTTGTAAACCTACAAAATTAATATATTCAGCTCTTTATATTTCGATCTGTTGTAAAGTTTTCATTTATTTATGAGCTAGTAGAAATCAGTTCTGCAATTCTTTTTCTTGCTATATTTGTTTTTTCTCGACATAAAAATGTGTTTTTCTTTTTACAATAGTAGAGCATTCAGTATTTATTGTCCACTATACATATTTTGAGTTTTATCCTTATTTCCTTACTGTTGAAAAAATTAAGGTTTTTTCTCCATTGTCATTATTTACAGTTTAAAGTTTCCTCATTTTCTTGGCAATACTATATTTTAAACCCTACTAGATTTGTACTATTATTGCATGCGGGTAAAGATTTAACTATTAAAGAATGAACGTGTTTAATGTACTGTACATAAATTATTCTCTTTTAATTCCCACGTGTCCAGACCAACAATTATCCTTTGTCTGAGTAATTAGAGTTTTATTTCTCCTGGTAGACAACTAGACTTGGGTTTTGGTCTTCACCTGAACCCTCGTCTGACAGTCTATTAAAATTTCTTGTATAGTTTATATAGGCCCTACTATTTTACTTTCAGTATGTAATATTTTAAATCGTTGCTAATAGTTTTTCAAATCTATAGCATAAACTATTTGCACAGTGTAATTGCTATGTTTATAAAGAAGATTATACATAAATTCCAATGTCTGTTATTGCAATAATTATTCCCTTGCAGTAGTTTCTGGGAAGTAATTATATTTTAAACTTCGCACAAATTCATTTTCTTTTTTTGCCTAGATGTTTTTTTTTTTTCCAAAACCCATCATTTTTCATATAATATTTTAGCAAATATTTGCAACATTTAACTCTGGGAGTAATTCTTTTTCTAAGAGTGATAGGAAAAATTCTTATCAGAAAATCATTTAAAACACAGAACATATTGCATCACTGTACATTTCATTTTGATAACAATATTTTTTAAAAAGAAAAAAAAATAACTTAGACTATCAGTTATAGAAATGCAAGTGTACTTATCTGAAAATGATTTAGCTATGGTCCTCTCAACCATCACGTGAGGCGATTACGTCCTCTTTGTTCCCATGCTCCAAACTGAACGGTACGGGTTAATAGTGAAATTTCTTTCTGTTGTGATCTCAGGACAACCAGTCCAGTCAATAGTGAAATTTCTTTCTGCTGTGATCTCAGGACAACCAGTACAATGAGTACCAAAACTTTAGGAAATTTCTAAGTGTAATTCCACTGGCTACAACCAACTCAAGAATCTCTCACTCTTTCTTTTTTTTCAAAACATAGAACCCATACTCCTCACTCGGATCAGTCCTTTATCCTCATAGGAGTAGGTAACTGTTCTCCAACTATTTCGAATTACGATTTTAATTAGTTGCCACGGAGTTATCCATCTTTGACCACATCTGTCATGTGTTTAAACTTTAAAATTACCAAATCTGTGACCGATTGACCTTGAATGGCAGAAAACAATCAGTAAAATAGACGTGTTGATGTAGTTTCAGTTTCTTTATGTAAAACACTGATTGATGTTTACTTGGATTTTATAGAACTGCTGCACTTATTTAGATTTTATATCTGGAAAATATTTATTTTGAATTTTAATGAACAACCGCAACATCAAACTATCGACACCACTGGATTGGATCGGCTCGTAGTGTGTAGAGAGGGGATGAAACCGCATGAAGTAAGGTAAACTTAACCTTGGAAAGGCACTCAAGTTTACGAGATGCCAGACTCTCATGTCAATATAACAGGAAAACCATGACTATAAATTCATTCGTGTAATCAGTTCAATTTTGCGAAGTTGTTAAAAAGGAATTGTGTATAGTTTAAGTGCGTTTTATATTTTGAAAATAAAAAGGGTTTACCTGTTTAAATTGAGTTAGATTTTCAAGTTTAATTAATAATAATGGAATTTTCAATTGTGTGAAGTGGTTAATTAGATTTTCAGGGTTAATTAAAAAGCATTGTGAGTAGAATTATCATCCTAATAATAATAAAAATTTAATTATATATATATATATATTTTGCAATTTTCAATTTTGTGAAGTTGTTAAAAGGAATTGCTTGTAAGTGCGTTTTAGATTTTGAATATAAGAAGGGTCAAGTGTTTTAAATTGAATTAGATTTCGAGTTTAATTAAAGAGGAATAATTTAATTTCAAATTATATATGTATATAAAATTTTATTTATTTATTTATAAGATATCAAAAACATATTTAGTGTTAGACTTTTTTTTGGTGGTTAAATTTTTAAGTTGAAAGATGTGTTTTTAAAATAAAAATAAAAGGGGTAGTTTACACTGTTTTTTTGCCCTGAAAATTATGGAAATTCTGATAAGATTTTAAGAAAATCTGGGCAGGGGTTTTTGTAAATCCAAGTTATAGCTATCCAACTTCAATACTTTGGGTGCCTAGAGGTTTTTGATGGTGCTGAATCCATTTCCACGATAAAAAAACATGATTCAAAAATTGTTATTGCAAGATATCTTAAAAAATTCTCGGATTTGAGTTACTTTTGGCTCTCCAAGCAATTCCTCCGCCTCTATAGACAACTCCTAAATAAAATAAGAATAAAATAAATATACATATCTAGTTAATTTAATTAAAAATATTATTAAGCTTTAATTCTTTTACTGTCAATGTGTCTATTTGGTTTGATATTACAACTTAATATGAAAAAAAGGTAGTAAAATTATTACGACTTCACTCTTAGTCATAAATATATATTTTGATATCCATGTGAATAGATATAATTCTATATCAAATTTAAAGAAATAATATATATATCAAAAATCTATTAAATGTTGAGAGGGAGAAAAGTTTAGAGCTACAATTTTTTTAAAATTTTGCACTTTATAATTTGCATCTAAGAAAAATTAATAACTACATCTAAATATAAATCTGTAAAAACTAATAATAACTTAATTACAAATACTAATAAAAATTATATAAAAAATAATGAATAAAAACAATGTTGCTAGTGTTGGTCAAAACCAAATCATGAATAATGATCACAAGTTAAATGTTGAAATAAATAAATAAACAAAATCAACCTTTATATATTGTATTTTTATTGGATATTGAAGTTGAGATTTTGAAATATATAAAATTAGCATAGATTCATCTTAATTCAAGATCTACTAAGTGTAGAGAGGGATCAAATTTTTCAAAATGCAAACATTTTTTAGTGAAAAAGATTTGCATATCCAAAAATTTGATTCTTGAGATTGCTTGGTAAATCCTTATTTAAGATAGATATGTGTTGATTCTTAATAATATTACTTATATATATATATATATATATATATATATATATGTCGTTGGACAATATGAACATCGAGGATGAAAATCACTTCCTCGTAGAGTGCCCCATATACAACCACATTATAGCTCAATTTCATAATCTGTGTTGAAATACTAACCTTCCTAGCCTTTTAAGATGTCAAAATTATAATGAGGTCGAGAGGCTTCTCTCCAAGCTTTTCGAGCATAAGAATAAAATCTTAAATCATACTAAATAACTCTTTTCTTTAGGTCCAATATCTCAGTGGACGTTAACCACCACCATCATCATCATCATCATATATATATATATATATATATATATATGTAATTGTTATCATTAATTTTATTAAACCCTTGATTTAATATCTATGGAATGTTTATGAAATACTTTATAATTATAACATTATTGGTTTTAGATTTAATTAAAAAATATTATAATGTTGAATTAAAATAAAATATTTATAAAATATTTTGAGTGTGAAATGAATTATGGTTTTTAGACATGTGGTATTGATAAGTCATGGTATTGCAAAAAAATCTTATTTACAAGTTAATACTATCTATGGTAAATTGAGTTGTATATCCATGGTTAAAAATCTTTTTATATCGTAAATAGTAAACTCTTATATGCTTATTAATTAAATTTAAATATAGTTTGTGAATCATTATTTTAACTTATATGATAAAATGGATATTAATTTATAACTATTATTACTAATAACAAAATTATAATAAAACAATTTGAATTTTATTATTTTTATTACTTTTAATTTTTTATTATTATTAATTGAGCTAATATTTAAATATTTACATTAATTTACAAAAAAATATTTACACCACACACATGTAAATGTTTATCAAAAATATTTACACCACTCCAATATAACCTTCATCCTAAACCATAAAGCTCATCTCAACAAAATTTTAAATTAAGATGTGTTGAAGATTTGAATATAAAATAAAATTTTACAATAATTATATAAAAAAATAAAAATAATTTAAATTAATATGTTTTGAAAGTTTGAAAGTAACGTACGTAAAATTTTGCAGTCATTATGTGATAGCTACATTTACTACTAACTAGTTGGTTAACTAGTTATGTAATTTTTATTATTGTTAATGAAAAAGCTGAGACAATTAATTCTATTAATTTTAATAATAAAGTTGTTATGGAAAATAACAGGATAAGAAAAGTAAAAGGTTGATGGTAAATGTTTCCAAAAATTGAAAGGAGGTTGGGGGCAGTTCCAAACACTTACCTGCTCCTCTAAGGATAAATGAATGATCCCAATGAGGAGCGGGGTTCTGTGGATGGATGAAGGAAATAGTGAAGGATTCCTGAACTGGTAATAAACCAGTGGAAGAACACTTAGAAATTTCCTGAAGTTTTTGGTACTGACTGGACTAGATGTCTTGAGGTCAAGGCATAAAGAAAATCCATTGTTAACCTGTACCGTTCAGTGTGGAGCACGGGGGCAAGGAGGATGTAATAGCCTCACTTTATGGTTGAGAGGACCACAACTAAATTAAACTAAAATAAAAATAAGTACTTATGCATTCACATCATTTATTTATAGTTACAATTACAGTATTTCCGTCACGGAATTCAGAGAAAATGCTGTTGGAAAAAAAAAAAAACTTCTGCAGGTTATAACTAGTGTGAAGTCTTAGGTAGATTTGTATTTTCATTCTGCTGGTAATTATATGAGAAAATTGCATATGATTTCTTGCTAAAAGCACCAAATGGGTTTCACATATATGTATATGAGTGTATCTCTCTTCTCTTAGATATGAAAAGAATGGCTAACTTGAAGCTTAATCCTTTGGATTGTGAGTTAGAAAAGAGGAATGCAAAGATCAATAATATTACATGTTCTAATAGTTGTTCTAACTATATACAAAGATATGGGAATGGAACTGTCAAAGAGAAAACTAGAATATGCATTTTGTTTTCAAAAAAAATTCTTTATCAAATAACAAAATTCTGAAATAAAGACCAAAATAGGAGTAGGGACCGACCAAACTGTCAGTTGCGGGCTCGGGTAGAAACCTAGCCCCAGGACTAGTTGTCTCTCTCGTATTCTTTTAAAAACTATACATAGGAAGAACAGGGTGGTTTGATCACCGCTAAGGAAAAAGAACCTCTGTATAAGAAAACCGAATAGAATAAGTTGTAGCTACAAATATTCAGAAAGAAACTGTGTATTTAAATGTGTTAAATAATGAAAGCATAACCAGAGGATGTTTGTGAAATTATTGCGTTAACCAAAGTAATAAACGAAAGAGATAATTCGTGAACAGTTAAACCCAAAACAGTGATGTATATATATATATATATATATATATATATATATATATATATATATGAAACATTTCAAGAACTCGCAAGGAGTAAAAGTATTGGTATATATATATATATAACAAAAAATAATTATAATGAAGTTACTATCCGCGTGGGTTACTCATGATAACCCAATGTCTTAAACTAAATACTGTCTATTACAAAGTAAAGCAACTGCTAGTTCGAGAGATTTAACCAGGTAAGGGACTAAACACCCTATTAATATTACATTTCAATCAACATATATTAAGACTTCATGCATGCCAGAGTAGGCTTAAAAGAAGAACTTCGCCCTCGAAGGGATAATAAGCCGTTGGAGATTTGAAAAGCCATAACTTCATAAGTACCTGGAGGAGAGTTTGTAACTTAAATCCTTGAACGAAATAATTGCTGGAGCAGAACCTTGAATGCCATTTTAGAAAACGGGATAAAGGTTTAGAATTTCCAACCTAAGTATCCACTTCCTGCATAAAATATAGAGAGGTGACTCTGTCAGGAAGTATTTAGGAGGCACAATTCAAAGCAATGATCTCCTTACAATAAAACGAAAAATTGTGAGGCTTGTAGATGCAAGTTTCAATAGGGTTAATACCTAATTTGAAGAACCGGTTCAAAGAACCCCATCCATCGCATTGAAACCCTATCATTAACAGGCCAGAGAAATCCGAATGATAGTTAAATCATAAATTTTACATAAACTGTAAGTAAAATTAAAAAAATGGATTTACTGTCCAAGAGAAAAGAGAAATTCGTTACAGTAGAGGAGAAATTATACCTATACAACCAAAGAGTTAGTAACGAGCTGGAAACATCGGTGGCCGAGTAAAGCTTGGTCAGAAAGAGAAACTCCTCTCCGACGGCAATGCCGGTATCACTAGCCATTTTGTTATAGATTAAAGAAGAAAACAAGACAAGGCAGGCATTCAGGCAACAACGACAATGAAGGTGGTGCCATGACCTACCAGACGTGCTAAGCTAAACCTAAGAATTTGAAAATAAGATTGGAATTGATAGAGTCAAGTAGTAATGCCAGAAGGTTAGGGTTGGCAGGCATTACTATGCACCTCCCACCCAATTTTCCAACTGTCAATCCAAAGAAAATCTACGGTGTAGATGTAAAAGAATACTTGGGAAATTCTACTAGATCTGGTGGGAAGATTTCACAGTTGACAATATAGTTAATAACCAGCACGATTTCCATTACTGCTACCCAACTAACGATGCCACGTTGGTGAGTAGAGTTAAGTATTCCATGATAAACGAGAAGCATTACACCTGTAATAAATGTAACCCAGAAATGTGGGTTCAGTTAAGTGTCGAACAACACCGAAAAACTAGCCCGACTGAATGGAGGGGAGGAAAATTCCAAAGGGGACTTGATTCTAAATTCTCTTTTGTTTGGGTCTTTTGTTTGGCTAGGATTTGGCGTCATTCAACGCCTGCCCTAGGGGGATCGAACTTCTCGACCAGGATGCGTCAAAAAAGGTCGAGCATGTATCTTAACATAGTCTCATCATGGTATAAGCGATGATACATATTATCCAAAAGAAAGGTCTCGCTCCCAGAGTAATATTTCTGGGTGGGTGAGAATTTTTTCTAGCATCCCGTATAAACCGTTTTCTTCACTTATACCAAAATTATTTTTTAAGATTACAACCACCTTTTCTCATCCAGGCTGCTGGAAGAAAAACATCACCAAACCAATTTCTTATTGGATATAGTGAAGCAACTATAGGAGGAAATGGTGCGTGTTCGAAAATATAATGAATGATTAATGCAAGACCAGGAAAAGATATTAAAGAGCCTGTCAGATAACAAAACCATGAGGTGGAACATCCAATTACTAACAGAGGCATACAAGAAGGAGATGAGGAGAAAACGAGAAAAAACACCACTAACAAAGTGGAAAGAAGCCCATCCCAGCGAAGCAAGAACAAAAATTACAATGAAGAAGAATCTGGCAATGTGTTAGATCGACAAGAGATTAAAAAGGAGAAAGTTGAATTTTAGGGGGAGTTTCGAAAAATTAAACCACCAATGTTTGATAGTGAAGCTAAGGAAGTGGCTGAAGCCTGGTTAATAAACATGAATAAGTAATTTCAGGTGTACGAGTAGAGTAGTAGGCTGAAGGAGATTAGCCATATATCAATTGAGAGAGAAATCCACATTCTGGTGGGAAGAAGTGAAGAACGTTCGCAACATAGAGGAATAAGATGTCACTTGCGAATCATTCTAGCAATACTTTAAGGACAAGTATCTAACAGAATGATTATATGATGAAAAATCTAAGGAATTTCATGACTTAGATTGGGACAGATTACTATGGATGAATATATTACAAAGTTCACTTCCCTATTACGATATGTTCCATATCTTCGAGAGGAAAAGACTAAGGTGTAGGGTTCAGCGACTTTCAACACATGAAGGAGCGAGAATTTAAGAATGTGTTATTAGCAGTCGAAGGCAAAAGGGGAGGTTGGAAAAAATTGGCAACCAAAGAAAGGACATAAAAGTAACTCAAATTTCAAAGGCACTAAAAGTAGTAAATTTAAGAATTCTGCACGAAATGTTGTTAGCAAATAGTTTGGCAGAAATCACCAAAGAATCAGATGGCCAACATAATCAAATCATATAGAAGCATCTAGCAAACTTGAGCAAGGGCAGGTGACCAAGCCAACTTTACAGTGTTGGGGGTGTGTTGAAGCACACTACTACAAAAAATGTCCGCAGCGAGTAATAAGTGACACAGTTGCAAATTTTGTAGGAAGCTTCTAAAGTAGGTGATGTGGCGTGAAACATCCCTTGTATCAACACGGCGTTGGAGGACCGATAAGAAGATTATCAGCCAACAATGATTGAGCTGGAAAGTAAAATGCTAACTCAATCTGTTTCTATTTTGGTAGACCCAGGTGCAAGTCTGAGCTATGTTAGTCCCAAAATAGTGGAACTATGTAAATTGAAAGAACATAAATTTAAAAATTCATGGCTGGTACAGCTAGCCACTATAGTAGGACAAAAAATAACTGCAAAAATTCCAAACTGTAACTTGGAAGTTTCAAAATAGCAGTTACAAGTATATTTGAACATTCTACCATTAGGGTCATATGATGTTTTGCTGGGCATGGATTGGCTAGAAAAGAATTGGACCTTAGTGGACTATAAGGAAAATATTATTTATTACAGAGTGCATGATGGAACACATAAAGAGATTCAAGGAATCAAGAAGACATTACAGTTATGTCCAATTACAACATCCCAAATGAATAAATGTATAAGGAAGGGGTGCTAGTTATATGCTATTCAGGTAGGTTATGCAGATTCCAAGGAGAAATCACCTATAATGGAAAATATACATGCGGTGCAAGAATTACTGGATGTATTTCCAGAAAATATTCATAGATTAACACCAAGGAGAGACATTAACTTCACCATAGAGTTAATGCCAGGGCCTTCTTCCATGTCAAGGGCTCCTTATAAAATGAGTGTGCCAGAACTAACGGTGCTGAAAATGAAGTTACAAGAACTGCTGGATAATGGTTACATTCATCCAATTTTGTCTCCTTGGTGAGCACCAGTATTGTTCGTGAAGAAGAAGGATAGGACCATGCGAATGTGCATGGATTATAGGAAGCTCAATAAGTTAACAGTCAAGAACAAATACCCTTTACCAAGGATTGGTGATCTATTTGATCAAGTAAAGGGGGCCACACTATTTTCCAAGAGAGATTTGAGATCTGGATATCACCAGATTTGAATCAAGGATGAAGACATTTTCAAGACAACATTTTGTACCAGGTATGGACACTATTAATGTGTGGTGTTACCCTTTGGGTTAACAAACATACCAGCAACCTTTATGAGGTTAATGCATGAAATCTTCCATCCTTTCTTGGATAATTTTGTACTGATATTTATACATGATATTTTGATCTATTCTAAAAAATAGGAAGAGCATACGGAGCATTTGAAGATTGTGTTGGAGATGCTGAGAAAGCACCAGTTGTACGCCAAGTTGAACAAATTTGATTTCTTCAAAATGGAAATCCAGTATTTAGTCCATGTCATTTCAGCAGAAGGAATTGTTGTTGATCCAGAAAAGATCAAAACAATTATTGAATGGCGAGTACCCCAAAACATGACAGACATTATATTCTTTATGGGATTAGCTAGGTACTACCGAATATTAATCGAAGGATTTTCCAGAATTTCTTTTCCCATCACTTCTTGGTAGAGGAAAGGAAAAGTTTTAAAGTGGACTATTTAATGTTAGAACAGTTTTGAAAAGCTGAAGCAACCTTTGACTACTGCACCTATGTTAAGGGTAGCTGACCCAAGAAAATAATTTGAAGTGTGTACCGACGCAAGTAAAAAAGGTGTTAGGGTAGTCCTATCTCAGGAAGGCAAAGTGGTGGCGTATGAATCTAGAAAGTTGAAGGATCATGAACAAAGGTACTCATCGTATGATCGAGAGTTAACAACAGTAGTACATCCGCTCCGCGTATGGAGACACTACTTGCTGGGAAAAAAGTTTGTGTTAAAAACAAATCATAGCAGCTTGACTAGTTACTTCAAGCAAGCAGATTTAAACTCAAGACAAGCAAGATGGAATGCCTTCCTAAGTGAGTTTGATATGGATATTTAGCATGTAAAGGGAAAAGAAAACTGGGTAGCTAATGCTTTAAGCAGAAAACTACATGGTATATATGAGTTATATTATAATCAGCTAGAAAACAAATTTTTGGAACAAGTGATGGAAGAAGCCCAAAAAGCTCTAGAATACCAATTTTTATGGCAACAGATGCAAGAAATCAGAAATAAAGGAAGTACATATGAGTATGGAATAAATGAAGATCAGATGCTAACTTTATGAGGGAAAGTGTATGTGCCTAATCGCATGGCTATGAAAGAGCTGATAATGGATGAGTACCATCGTAGCAATTATGCAATTCATCTAGGATACCAGAAAATGATGACTGCAATAATAAAGGTATAATTTTGGCCTGGTATATGTAAAAACATTGCTAAGTATTTAATTAAATGTTTGGAATGTCAACAGGTAAAGGTGGAGCATCAACATCCTACAGGATTGTTGTAGCCCATACCAATACCTGAATGGAAGTGGGAGGTCATATCCCTAGACTTCATTATAGGATTACTGCGAACAAAAAAAAAATGATTCCATCATGGTGGTGGTGGATAGATTGAGTAAATCTGCAAATTTTATACCTATGTAGTCTACTTACAAGACTGTACAGATAGCCGACATATTCATGAAGGAAATTCTCAGACTACATGTAATTCCAAAGACAGTTATCTTAGATTGGGATGTTAAGTTTACTTATGGCTTTTGGAAGAAATTGTTTATAGGACTGGAAACTCAGGTAAACTTTAGCACAGCTTATCATCCCTTGTCTGACCGACAAATGGAGCGAGTAAATCAGGTATTGGAAGACATGTTGCGCATGTATGTAATTCAACAGCCAACTAAATGGGAAGACTATCCGCACCTTGTTGCATTTTCTTACAAAAATGGTTATGAGGAGTCCCTGAAGATGAGTCCTTTTGAGGCCTTGTATGGGAGGCAGTGTCGCATACCCATAAATTGGAGTAGCCCCGAGACAAAATTAATGTTGGGACCCGAGATGCTTGTTGAAATGGAATTAGAAGTAAAGAAGATAAGATAGAATATGAAGGCTGCACAAGATCGGAAAAATATCTATACAGATAAAAATAGGTCTTATCGAGAATACAAAGTGGGAGACCATGTATATGTGAGAATTAAACCCAAGAGGACTACCTTACGGTGGACCTCTTGTGCCAAATTGGCTCCCAAGTTCTGTGGACCCTTCCAAATTTTGGAGAGGGTAGGACCTGTGGCCTATATGTTTGCTTTACCCAGTCACATACGCGTACACAATGTGTTCCATGTGTCCCTTTTGAAGCATTATATGCATGCTTCAAAGCATGTAATACATTGGCCAAATATACAGATAGGATAGAATTAAAAAAATCCTAGCTTGATACATGATTTATTTATGGGAACTTGACAAGACACTTTGTTGCTCGCAGGTAGAACCAGATGACAAGTTCCTGGTCAAGCCACAACACATACTTGACTGAAGGTAAATCATGCACTACAAACAATTCATCACCTAGGTTAAAGTGACATGGAAGCACTTTGGCCCAGATGAGGCTACTTGGGAGGATGAAAATTTTGTGCATGAGGCTTACCCAGAACTATTTTCTGAGGTAGAGTGAAATACCGAGGATGGTGTTACCTCTAGGAGGGGAAGTTGTGACATCTATATTTACTGCTAACTAGTTGGTTAACTAGTTAAGTAATTTTTATTATTGTTAATGAAAAAACTGAGACAATTAACGCTATTAATTTTAATAATAAAGTTGTTCTGGAAAATAACTGGATAAGAAAAGAAAAATGTTGATGGTAAATTTTTCCAAGAATTGAAAGGAGGTTGGGGGAAGTTGGAAGCAGTTACCTACTCCTCTGAGGATAAATGAACGATCCCAGTGAGGAGCAGGGGTTTTGCGGATGGATGAAAGAAAGAGTGAAGGATTCCTGAGCTAGTAATAAACCAGTGGAAGAACACTCAGAAATTTCCTGAAGTTTCTCGTACTCACTGGACTGGATGTCCTGAGGTCACAGTAGAAATAAAATCCACTGTTAACCCATACCATTCAGTTTGGAGCATGGGAGCAAGGAGGACGTAATTGCCTCACTTAATGGTTTGGAGGACCAAAGCTAAATTAAACTCAAATACAGATAAGTACTTATGCATTCACAACATTTCTTTATAGTTACAATTACAGTATTTCTATCACAAAATTCAGAGAAAATGGTGTTGGAAAAAAAAACCTTTTGCAGGTTATAACCAGTGTGAAGTCTAAGGTAGATTTTTATTTTCGTTCTGCTGGTAATTATATCAGAAAATTGCATATGATTTCTTTCTAAAAGCACCAAATGGGTTCCATCTATATGTATATGAGTGCATTTCTCTTCTGTAATTAAATTTTAAAGTCTTAGATATGAAAAGAATGGCTAACTTGAAGCTTAATCCTTTGGGATTGTGAGTTAGAAAAGAGGACTCCAAAGATCAATAATCTTACATGTTCTAATAGTTGTTCTAACTATATACAACGATATGGGAATGGAACTGTCAAAGAGAAAATAGGAATATGCATTTTTTTTATTATTTTTTTTCTTTATCAAATAACATAATTTCGAAATAAAGACCAAAACAAGAGTAGGGATCGAGCAGACTGTCAGTTGCAAGCTCGGGTAGAAACCCAACCCCAGGAATATTTGTCTCTCCGGTATTCTTTTAAAAGCTATACATGGATAGAATAGGGTGGTCTGGTCATCGCTTAAGGAAAAAGAACCTACGTATAAGAAAACTAAATAGAATAATTTGTAGTTACAAATATGCAGAAAGAAACCATGTATTTAAATTTGTATAATAATGAAAGCATAACCAAAGTATGTTTATGAAATTATTGTGTTAACCAAAGTAATTGACGAAAGAGATAATTGGTGAACAACTGAACCCAATAGTGTTGTATATATGTATGAAACATTTCAAGAAACTCAGAAGGAGTAAAAGTGCTGGTATATATATATATATATATATATATATATATATATATATATAACAAAAAATAATTACAGTGAAGTTACTATCCATGTGGGTTACTCATGATAACCCAATCTCTTAAAATAAATATTGTCTATTACAAAGTAAAGCAACTGCTAGTTTGAGAGATTTAACCAGGTAAAGGACTGAATACCCTATTAGTATTACATTACAATTAACATATATGAAAACTTCATGCAGGCCAGAGTAGGGTTAAAAGAAGAACTTCGCCCTGAGAAGGGATAATAACCCGCCAGAGATTTAAAAAGCCATAACTTCATAAGTACCTGGGGGAGAGATTGTAACTTAAATCCTTGAACAAAATAATTGCTGGAGCAGAACCTTGAATTCCATTTTAGAAAACGGGATGAAGGTTTAGAACTGCCAACCTAAGTATTTGCTTCCTGCTTAAAAGATAGAAAGGTGACTCTGTCAGGAAGTATTTAGGAGGCGCAATTCTAAGGAATGCTCTCCTTATGATGAAACTGGAAGCAGTTCCAAAAATCCCATCCATCTCATTGAAACCCTATCAATAATGGGCCAAATAAATCTGAATGACAGTTAAATCATAAATTTTACATAAACTGTAAGTAATATTAAAAAAAATGGATTTCCTGTCCAAGAGAAAAAACAAATTCATTGAAATAGAGGAGAAATTATACTTGTACAACCAAAGATTCAGTAACGAGCTGGAAACATCAGTGGGTGAGTAAATCTTGGTCGAAAAGAGAAACCCCTCTCCGGGGGCAATGCCAATATCACTAGCCATTTCATTACAGAGTAAAGAAGAAAACAAGGCAAGGCAGGCATTCGGGCAGCAACAGCAATGAAGGCGGTGCCATCACCTACCATACGTGCTAAGCTAATCCTCATAATGTGAAAATAAGATCGGAATTGATAAAGTCGAGTAGTAATGCCGAAAGGTTAGGGTTGGTAGGCATTACTATGCACCTCCCACCCAATTTTCCAACTGTCGATCCAAAGAAACCCTATGGTGGAGATGTAAAAGAATACTTGAGAAAATCCTATCAGATCTGGTGGGAAGATCTCGCAGCTGACAATATATTTAATAACCAGTGTGATTTCCATTACTGATACCCAGCTAACGATGCCACATTTGAGAGTAGAGTTGAGTATTCCACGGTAAACGAGAAGCATTACACTTGTAATAAATGTACTCTGGCGGAAATATCCACCAAGATGCCAAACAAAACTAACAATGCATAAGTGTAATCATAGTATGATGTATAGAAATTCTATTTCGTATATCTATTATTTTTATATGAGATAAAAATGATTTCTTAGGTAGGAATATATATATAGGTATGCTAGAATATGGTTAGAGATGTAAACGAATATACAGTGATTAATGAACTTAGAGTTTGATAATTGTGTAAGGTAACATTTCACCTTAGGCAGGTATAATAAAAAAAAATTATGTTGCGTTTTCAACTGTTATAGATTACAAGAAATAAGAAAGCTTCAATTATTATATTGAATTTTGTATTTCTTATAAGAAAAAAAAGAATTTTAATTTATTGAATTGAATTATGTATGGCTTATACGAAATAAATAAAACTTAATTAATTTATTGAATTCTTGACTTGATAAAAATAATGAATTCTATTAAAAATAACAAAATTATGATTTTTTAAAAGTAAATAAGCATAATAATATAAATGAAATTTACTAATTTTAATATAATGGTATTTTTTTTAATAATAATTATAATTTTGGCCAATAGTCTTGAACCATTGAACCACCTAATTGGTGAAACAAATTTTTAATTTAACCATAGTGAATTTAAGAATTATATTACTTACATAATTATTTCTATTTTATAAAATGATTTTATGAATAACTTGTCGGTTCTTTTAAAAAAAACTATCCATATTTTCACCATGTTTTCTTTTCACTTTTATTTGTAACTTTCGCATTTAGGTAGTTAGGCACATCTTTATGGTAGTAAACTTAGTGAGCGGAATTTAATGGTAGTAAATTTGATTTGCTATGTATTATTAAAAGTGTCCAATTTTTCTGGAGTTGATAACTCAAGTGGTTAAGAACATGGTTTTTTTTCCCATGAATCTATTATAAATGTCTTTGATCTTTATAATTTCTTTTTCTTTTGTGAGAGTCATGAATTCTAACAACATAACTATACCTATATTTAGTTAGCAAGACTTAATAAAGTATTAATACATCCAAGATTCCAAATACATGAAAGAAGTATAAATTTTCACTATCTTGTCCACATATTGCCATAGCTACTAAGAGGCTGGTCAACATCTATCAAGATATGTCATAAAAATGGATGACAATTACCTTGGTTGTTTCCTTTAAACAAATTTACATTAGAGATGCTTCCAATATCCTTATATTTGTGATATTTATGAGATCATCTATGCTTGTAGCCCTCACAGGATGCAAAGTTATGGGAAAGACCAATTCATTGAATGAAGTGAGTTGGATGATATCATATGAATTAAACACCATATTATGACACCAACTTAAAGTGAGGTGATTTAACTCTTTAAGACCTCTGATTGTATTAGCAAAAACCCTCAACTACATACAAAATTCAAGATTTAAAAATGGAAGCACTCAAAGATTACTAATCCTCTTAAGAAATTCTATAATGATTCCCAACAACCACTCAAATCAAGAGACTTAGTGAGTCTAACCCCCCCCATTGACATTGGAAACCCTATTAAACTAGTAGTATATAAATATATAACCCTTAGAGACATGAAATTACGACACAAGATTCTCATTCAAAGTTAACATTGCAAGCTAATTAAATGGATTTGGTTGAGCTTGTGCCACGTAGTGTATAATCTCCATTAGTTTTGCAACTTTATCCATCAAGGATTTAGGAGACTCCAACAAATGGAGAACCTCAATTTGGTCCATTTACAAAAACATACTAATAATCATGGTTGCATGATCATGTTCCAATTGATCCAAACCAAAGGATCGAAACCAAACATTGTTCATTGTTGTTCCATAATTTCATTTGGAAGAGCTGAAGTCGAAGATCCTATATATATATATATATATATATAGGCTATGAAGTTCTTGTCTTATTTGAACATAAATGAAGGTCACTCATGTATAATGGTAAAGGATGTATTCCACTCGCGACTCCAGATAGAGGAGTTTCGTTGACGTTCCTTCTAGGTGGATAGTAATATAGGTGATTTCCATGAGGTAGAATATGTTATTGTGTAAGTGGTAGTTGTTGTTGTAATTGTTGTTGTATGAGTGTTACACCACCTAAAAACCCAACATGCACCATTTCTTGTTCGTTGCTCTTTTTTGGTGGAAATTCTCTTTAAAACAATGGAAAAAAAACAAACACAAAATTCACTATAGGAAATCTTCTCTTCCCATGTCCCTAGGCCCTCTCATGAGGGAGTAAGCCCAAACCTACTATAATACCAAAATAAAATTACATAAGCACACTTTTCATTAATAATAAAATGTTACATATAAATACATGAAGTATTTTCTCAAGATAGAAGAAGTATTTTGGACACACAATCAATAATTTGAGGGAATATCTCAACTGCACTCAAATTTGGGAGGCTAACTAGTTGCAAAGAATCTCCCAAAAAAATAGGCCTTAATAACCTCGTAACTAATATGAAATAATTGATTTTAGAAATAATGAGCACACCAAAGACAAGTATGAGTTGTATTGTCTAACTCTCCCCCTTAATGACTACTTGTGTTGATCTTGATAAGCAAAGTATATCTATGGTCCAACCAGGTGTTTAAAACCATTATGAAAAAATGTTGGTATCCATACAAAGGAACAACCATCCACCAGAATGCATGAGTGCCTAAATATACATGGTTCGTTAAAATATCATATATGCATACCTATAACTATACTTGTGTCACCTATTATGCTAAGCATACAATAATTTTTTTTTTTTTAATTATTACTTTCATTTTTTCGATTATAAACTCATTTTATCTAAGACTTATATCTCATTTCATTGTTAACATCTACATTGTCAACATTGATTACAACACCTGGACATTATAACCATACGATTTAATTTTCAACATTATTATTATTTGTACTTACAATCTTGGTTTAATTGCATGGTTTTGGCTTTTGTTCTTTGTATTATGTTACACATAATGGACTGTTGATTTTGTAATCCCTTACACATGCCACTAAGTTCTTCGCTTACAATCTTACATTCGATTTTATTTAATTATTCGGTCTCGTCGATTTCGGAAGTTTGACTGTCTGTCAGTGATCTAGGTGGTAGTTTTCTATCTTTGCAGGTGGATGGAAGTTGTAGGTCACCAATTTCCCATATTGTTTCACTCACCGTTGATCCGGGAGTCTTTAGATCTTACGTTCAGGAGCTAGGAGGGAGAGGTTAGGGTAACTAACCCTCCCCATGGTCCGTGACCCCGGCTCATTTGTGACTGCACATGGTTTGATTCAACTTCTGCAAAATCTCCCTCTCGGCGCCCGAGGTAACACTCGCTCCTCCATGAATTCATCATCGTTATCCATCATTCTAGATCATGCTTGTTTAGTTTTGGTGCATATAAATTATGTTTGTATTATGATGCGAGGTTTGACCAGTAGCTTAACACTATTTTTTTGTTGTTGTCTCTCAAAGCTCTTCAGTTGTTTCTCTGCACAAAGCTTCTCAAAGCTCCTTGGAATGTCTTGCTGTATGTACCTGGGTTTCTATTATCTTCACATGAATCAAGGATAAATACTCTGTGGCTATTCCATGAGAGGGATTTTCTTTACTTAGTTTCTTTTTTACCATTCTTAATTCAAATATTGCTTAGGGAAGATTTGGCCGTATGATTTCTTGTTTGAAACTGGCATCATACCCTTAATATATCTGAGTAAATTAGGTAGAGAAGGCCACGATGCTTGCCCATGTTCTCAAAGGTTATGCCCGTAACCTTAAGGAGTTTCTGTCAAAAAATGTTGATGTTTAATCTTTTGTTTTCCGCTAAGGGTTTTACGGGTCTTGCTCACTCAAGATTCACCCTTATTGTTTCTTTTTCCTATAGGTTTGTTTCATGTCGGAACTTTGGGGTCTTTTCTAATCTCGCTCAGTCCCTTCAAGGGTAGGCATGATAGGTAAGCCCCATTCCATTTCTCGCTTGCATTCTCCTTGTTACTCCATTCTGGAATAGTGAGGGGTATACCCTTTGCATGCATAGATGCAACATCTGGCCCCTACTTCTTTCTTGCATGCAAAGACTTCTGAGTTTGTTTGAATCGAAGGGTACTTGGAATCTATAGTTAATTTTGGTTTTATTATCTAGCTTAACGATCCTCACTGCACCTACCCTTCTCTGGTTAGGAGGACTGTAGCTCATTGTTACTGTCAAATCATGTATATTTCAATTCAGGATAATTTCATTGTGAAATGGTGCCAAACCCTGTGGAAGAGAAAGGGGTTTATTAATTTTATTGTTATTATTTATGATTTGCAGGCTTTCCCGGTTACCATTTTTTCACTGTAATATTACTTTTGTTTAAGTACTGGTTTGGCTATCTTCTCAGTCCAATGTTCTCATGACTTGTTGTTATTTTAGGTCTGTGTATTTAAGGAAATTCAGTTTATGGACAATGTATATTTTACTGAACCTATTGTCCGAGTCTTTTCTGGAAAATGAAATTTCATTTCTCTTAGTTTTTTTGAACAATTGTTAATAAATGTAGTTTTCTGTAGTTTCTTCTTTTCACATAATGATAGTTTAATGTAGTACTAGGTTACAATAGCCAGAGGACCAAGATCCTTGCACTGTCACCATGGGGCTCAACTCTAAACCTCTGAGCCTCATTTCTTTCTTACTCAGATTATTTAGTATTTATAGATAAATTTTGTGCTTATGTACTTTCTTCCTCCTGCTTTATATTAAATGCCACAAATAGACTTCTCAGTATTTGGAAATTAATTCTATTTAATATAGATAGTATTATCATGAAGTTTTGCAATTATTGTTTACAATGTATGCTATTTTCCTTATATAAAGATTCAGTTTTGTACTCAATTTATAGTAATTTCAACAACATGTTATATAATATAATGACTTCCCTAAATATATTTGTCCTAGCTTCTCTGGTTATTTACTTTTAACTACCAGAGTTTTTCTTCTATTTTTCCTTAAGTATTTGGAATACGTATTTTTCATAGCTACAAAGATACACATATATGAACAAAATAGCGATTTGAGAAACATATGTTTTCTATCACTTGAATCTTAACAACATAAGTAAATACTTACCTCTGTATTCTTGATTTAATTGATGTTTCCACCCAACCTTGAAAGAAGCAATCACATCCTCTTCTCCCCTCGTGCTCCACACCAAGTCTTAGGTAGAAGGAATATTTATTATAAGTTAGGCCTTAGGGCCTTTTTCCAACCTACACTTCCCTTGGGTTTCAGAGCTCCACTGGTATCTACCGGCTCTAGAAAACTCTACCCTTCACAAGATACTGTTGTAAACCCATTTATCTTTTTTTGCACAAAACCCCTTCCCCTCCTCAAGATTTCCTTTTTATCCTCTTGGGGAAGGTAACTGTCAGAAACTGCCTCTAGATTTTTACCCTATAATCTTGGAATTATTTTACTATTTAGTTAATCCATTATTCAAGATAATTATCAATTTTATTTATGTAATAAAATTCAAGTCGTACTAACAAATAACCATATTAGTTAATTCTTCTTTCACTTAAAAATTCAAATGTATTTATAAAGGTCGGTTGAACATAATTAAAAATAAAATGAGGTGTTACATCTTCCCCCCACTAAAGGCAAACACTGTCCTCGGTGTTACTTTATCATAGACATTTCATGATATGCTTCTCGACATAATTTTCATCCTCCCAGGTAGCCTTGTCTAGGCTAAAGTGCATCCACTGCACCTTAACTTAGGGGATGACTCGGCTCCATATCGTTATTTCTCTCTGATCGAGAATACATTGAGGTTGTACCAGAAACTTGTCATCCTGTTCTACCTGCAAACAACAAATTTTATAATTGATTTAATTAAGGACATTTTTCATTGTAAACCATACTGTAAACATAACTTACATGTATGCTCTGAAATGAATAAATTTTTTTGGATCATGTATATATCGCTTCAATAGAGATACATGGAACACATTATGTACCAATATATGACTAGAAAGAGCCAGTTGATAAGCCACTGACCTTATTTGTTCCAAAATCTAGAATGGTCCACAATACCTGGGAGCCAATTTGGCACACGTGTTCCACCCGAAAGTGCTCTTCTTGGGTTTAATTTCACATACATGTGATCATCCACCTCAAATTCCCCGAAATGTTTTTCCGGTATAGATATATATTTTGCATATCTTGGGCTTCTTTCAAGTTCTGTCTAATATTTCTCACCTCCCACCCATTTTCCTCCAACATGTTCAGTCTGAGCATCAAATTTTTTTTCCGAACTAGTCCAATTTATGGGGGTCTAGCATTGTCTTTCATACAATTCTTGAAAATGACTCAGCTTGAGAGATTCTTGATATCCGTTATTATAGGAAAATTCGACCAGACGAAAATACTCCTCCCACTTTGTGGGTTGTTCCATCATGTATATGCACAACATATATTCCAATATTTGATTCACCCTCTCTGTTTTTTTATCCGTCTGAGGATAATAAGCGGCACTAAAATGGATTTGTGTTCCCAAGCCAATGAATAGTGCCTTCCAGAAATTTGATGTAAACTTTATATCTGTATTTGATATGATAATTCTCGAAATATCGTGCAGCCTAAATACTTCTCTCATGAAGATGTCAACAATTTGTACGGTCTTTTAAGTTGACTGTGATTTGTCTTTTCTGCAACAAATGAATTTTCTCCAGCAAATGAGAGTCACTTTTGTTTCCGAGATATTTTAGATAGAGACATGGTTATGTTTGTGAATTTGAACATAAAATTTGTGGAGTTGATGATGAGTCAATGAGTGGTATTGTGTAGGGTTTACGTTACTACCTTGGCTGTTGCTATTGCAATTAAATATATGAGAAAATGTATTTTTAAAAAAATTGAGGGAATATTATATTATTTTTTAAATGTAATTTAAATAGAAATATTATATTTAATCATTAAAATTAGATATTATAATTTTATTATGATATATATATATATTTTATTATAGTTATATAATTAGTAAATTAGATTGTTTTAAATATTATAATTTTATTATGATATATACATTTGCAATAGCTATTTTAAGTGCTAAATGATGATTATGTTATGTTGTTAAAACATTAAGATATTATTTGTTATTTAATTGGAAATAATATATTATGAGTATAAATTAATTTTGATTAAATAAAATTAGTTATGAAAGTGATTTCCATAAAGAATAATAGATTGATAGTAAACATTAATTCAAGAACTGAGAGTTAGTTGAACAAAATCAGTTCAAACAGTTACCCCAACCTCTGAGCATAAAACCATATCCCAGTGAGGGAGAGGCGTTCTGCTAGGTAACTGGAGAAGCAAATTTGGAGAGAAGAATTCCCGAGCTGGTGGTGACCAGTGGAATTACTCTGTTTCTAAAAATTGCCTGGAATAGAAGACTGGACCGGAATGTCTCGAAGACTCTTCTAGAATTTCTGTCAATTTACATAGCTCAGACTTGGACCACGGGGGAGAGATGAGGATGTAATTGCCTCTCTCACTATAGGTAGGACAATATCAGTCATAAAATTGGAAAAATAGATAAGTTATTTGACACTGGAAATCTCAGTTATTTTGTGAAAGTTATTTACAAATTGGTATGTTATAGTCTGTAGCAGTTACAATACTTTTTTTATAAATAAAATTTTCTATATGAGTTTCTCTCTTATTTAATAAGTTTCGATAATAGTCTTAAACTATTTACTAAATAACGGTGTGACAGAGAACTGTTAACAAAGAGCCCTTGAGGCGAAGGCTCTGTGTTGATTGTCCTCTGTAGCTATGATAACACATGGAAATAATGGTCCAGCCATTTTTATTAATGAAAAACAACAGATATAAACGTAAGACATGGACAGAAAAAGAATTAGTTTCTGTAGCTAACAGTTTAAATTAGGTAAGACTGTAGAATATTGAACACAAAGTAATGCAGATTTGTTAAGATGAATGGAACAAAAACTCTGCAGGGAACCATTGAGTAAACTAATCCAGATATTACAATAACATGATAAAAGACCTCTGAAAAGATCAACATAAATAAATGTTGTTGTTCAAATAACTTGAAATAACTAGAATAAATAAATGCAGAACTAAGAATGTAAAATCAGGACTCGAAAAACACTATTAATAGAAATTTACTGAACTTATTTTATTATAAAATCACTGTAAATTTACAAGTACCAGCATTCGCTATCTCAAAGTGGAATTAACTATATATTGTCTTTTGATAACATGAATTAAAACTGTAGAAGGAGAAAACCATAAAATATTGCTTAGATAATCTATACAGATATATATTCATTCTCGAAAGAGAGAATTCGAATGAATTAAACCAAGGAATAGCGATATAAACTCAAATTGTAGCCATAAACATCTTTAAAAAAATTATTTTCTTCTCCAGAAAAAGAAAGTCGGAGTCTAGGCTTAAATGAAGAAAACTAATCAAGCTCTGAGACAGTGTATAAAAGAACCTCGATGGCTAGATAATATGAAATTTAAGCAAACATTGTGCAAAAATGGCAACAAAATTTCCTTGTTCTCAGAAAGTCTAAATAAATTGTACATAGACCATTTGAATTACAACAAGTAAGAGGAAAAAAAATTATAGAAGTGGCAGTGGGAAGCCTAGCTCGGATTTCATTGTAAACCCATTGACTAATTGAAGCAGGGTAGCGGTGGTAATTACCATCTTGGAGGAGAATACCTGGAGCATGAGAAGGGCCGAGTCAACAGCTGGTGAGAAAGACAAGGCAAAACCTCATATATAGTATTGACAGTCAAGATTAGCTATGGCCAAAATAAAACGAAAAACAGTTAGAGAACAAGATTCTATGTTAACGATTAGAAAATGTAATTCATAGAAAATAAAGGAAAAAAGAACACAGTAACCCTTGTTCTTACCTATCTAAGCGTATAAATCCATGTAAATTCTGCCATGACTATGAACAAGCTGCAAGGGTTACATTAAAACTTCACTCTGTGGAACAAGTAAGAAAGAGATAAAGAAAAGAATAGACAATTGGGTTAACAGTCTCACTCAAACTTGCCTGAGGCAAGCAAAATAGTAAGGAGGCACGGAAGATCAACCTCAGGGTCACAAGAATGAATACTTGCTAACACCCAATAGTCATCCGATTGCAACTTTAGAACCATGCCAGAGACAAAGAGGTCGATAGCCCAACAAGGAAGAAGTTAGGAGGTAGTATGTCGAAACCAACGATCAAAAGAACATTACAAACCCTATGAAAACATAACAGAGATCAAATGAACATTCATAACCCTTTAAAAACAGAGCGATAGGATTGTGAGAAAGTTTCTTACCACCCTCGAAGACCTTCAGGAGGGGAAGGAGCGATAAAATGTGGAGGAAAGGTTGACGCGGCCATGAGCATAAGGTTGCAGAGTGCGGCGTCGACTAATGAGAATGGGAAGAAGTGGTTAGGGTTGGGTAGTCATTACCCTAACCCATGGGTTGGGTAGTCATTACCCTAACCCACCCAAACCCTAAGTATCTGAACTGTAGATCTTATGTCAAGAAAATCAACAGTGAATAGCAGTGCACAGCTGGCGTACAGATGCGAAATCAAACAAGTCTAATTGTACCTTTGTGATATCAAGACACAGCTGTAACCGTAGCCGTGTTTAAAGATTCGAGAAAATCCTTCTGTCGCTTTAATAAAATCCATATGTTAATTAAGTAATAATACGGCATTGGTACAAAAATAAACCTATCACATCCATCATAATTGATGCGAGGTCGAAAGACATTTTGTGGAATTTGGGTTGTAACTATTAGAAACACTATTATAGTACCGAAAAATTAAATTGTTGAGATAACCTTAATTAATAACCAAAACATATTCGATACAAAAAATACATGTATGACTGAATATTTACCATAAGATTCTTAGATTTTAAAGACTTTTATAACATAAATAAATGGTAATATAAGCATAAGTTATTATTATTTTTTTTTTAATAATATTGAATGAATGTTACAAAATTTTATTAAAGATATATAATTAGTCAATTAAATTATTTTGGATGGCTGAGTAGAATAGTTATTAAAATTTTAACGAAGTTCAAATTTTAGTTAATGACATGTTAAATTATAATGCTTAATATTATTGTAAATTGTTAAATAAATATACCTGTGAGCTGCCATATATAAATAATCACAATCCAGCTTTCATGCTTAGAGGATAATTAATTGTGGCTTAAAATTTTTATATTTTGGTTTTTTATACATGTTTTCCATTAATATTGTTAGAAATATAAATTTAATTAATTTTTTTAATTAAATATTTAAAAATAATTATATGAAATTAAAAAATAAAGCGAGTTAGACTACTGCTTTCATTATAACACCGTAATGAGAATTTGGGAGTGAAACGGAGTTATGGTAAATGGGTAGTAAATCAATGCATATAACTGAACCACCATTCTCACCGACTAACCAATCTTGAATGGTAGTTGAATTTTAAAGTAAGCACCGCCATAGACGAATGGGAGAGCAAAATTATATATATGTAATGGAAGGCCTCATATTGTATGTTATATATATGAAAATGTATAATTTTTATGTTTTTAAAAATATTTTAATATAGAACTAAAATAAATTATTTGAATATTCATGTTACTAATTTATTTGAAGATGATTTGAGACACAGAAGTATATGTATATATAGTTATAGTTTGTATAAAAAATAACATTTAAAAAATATTAATAATAATAAAAAAATTCAATGTATACTATAAATAAAATATTTCAATATGGCTGATTAAAGAATATTGAAGTGTATTTAAAAATATATTAATATAAAAAAAAAAAATTCATATGTTAAATAAAATATTTTAATGTAAACTATGTATGTATTATATATAATTAAGTCCGTAGGACAACTCAATTGGTGACTGAAGTAATAGGAAATATGTGAAAACTAGGAAATCTAAGGTTCAAATTTTAGGCAGAGGACGACACATATTAGACCACAAATGATCCCAAAGGTTTAATAAAATTATATATAGTTGAAAAAAACAAAAACCAACAATGATCTATGGAGAGATTGGAAAAAGCAAATTGCTATGGTTAAAACATTTCAATAGTCTCACTATTTTACATTTCTAATATCTTTCAGATATATATATATATATATATATATATATATATATATATATATATATATATATTTTGTCAATCAAAATGTGAAAGGCTATTCTCAATGCATTGAATCCATTTATGCATTCAAAAATGCAATTTAAACAATAAAAAATTACACATACACATATAATAATAATAATCCAATTTTAACTGATAAAGTCTAGAAGGCATACATACTCTACCCCACTCTCATTTTGAACCTGTGACCTCTTAGGAGGAAACACATGCTCTTAACCATTATGCCCACTCAAACTATATAAGTAATGGATCTATTATCTATGTTAAGAAGAAAGCTGTTAAATGTTGAGAGAGATAAAAGTTTCAGAAATGCAAACCTTTTTCAAAATTTTCACTTAATAGTTTGCACCTCAAAAAAATTGATAACTACATCTAAATATAAATATGTAAGAACTAATAATAATTTAATTATAAATGCTAATAAAAATTATATAAAAAATAATTGTATAAAAAATAATGAATAAAAGAAATTGTAATATCCAATAGTGAAAGAAGAAAAGTAAAATGATTTTTACTTTTATTTTTATTTTAATTACCGAACAAACTGACTTCTACTTTCATTTAAATACTGAATGAAGAAGCAATATTAAGTAGCCATATATGTTTATATTTTTAAGTTGCAATTATATTGAATGGTTAATGAATGGTAAAAAGGGTCAATGAGAAACTTGACCCTAGAAAAGATACATGAGAGACTCACACAATTATGGAGAGTCATGGGCAGGGGCTAACGTAGTTAATGGCACAAACACTCCTTACTGTTAAAACGGAAAAGCTGATCTAGGGATTTGAGGGTGGAGAGGGGAGAAAACAGTTAATAACATCTGGATGGAATTGGGAGGAAAAAGGAAATGAAAAGGACCATGTTTGGTAAGGATCAGAAGGAAATGAAAGGCACCATGTCTCGTAAGGATTAGATAGTGGATACCTTTCACCATTAATAGCCCAAGTCCAAGTGTAATAGTTGTTCAATGCTAAATGAGCATGGAAGTAGATAAGCTTTATATCATGCTTTTGTATGCATTAATATTACAGTGTTGTATGTTAAATTTATAGAGAGGTGATCCTTACACCCCACCTAAATAAACAACCAGTTGAATCCATGTTTTTTTGTTGTTGTGATATCAATGGACAACGAGTAGACGCGTATTCTTGGATGTTTTGGAGATGTATTCTTAGATGTTTGGAAACGATGGATTTCTTCTTATAATTTAGTCTTTGTGTGTTGTTATGCCACGTGCCCCACGTTCCTAGGCAAGGTTATAAGTGGGTATTAAAGCCTTAGGCTGTTATAGTGCATGGGTTTGACTCAGAGGATATAAGAGATACTCCTAAGACATAAGCTTATAGTTATTAGAGATAGATATTAGTGTTACGTTACTGCATAAACTCTATAGTAAGTCTCTAAGGCCGGGAGTTCATACAGTAGGAAAATGGGGTGAGCAACAAACAACAATCTGACGATTTCGATGTGTCCCATTACTCTAACAAATAATAATAGTGGAGGTAAGTCAACTTGGGTACCTACTAGTGTTAATATACAATGTCACCATGGATAAGTCCTTGCAATGACAAGAATTTCCCAGTGAATTCACCTCTTGATGCAATGGAAGCGGTAAATAAGAAGCAAGGGATGAGCTAAAGCAAGAATAAGGGGAATTCCCGAGGCTCAAAGGAAAGGGCTGGAGGATAGAGATATTTACAAAAACGATTAAGTGAAGTTGACATATGACATAAGAACATTACCAAAGATGAATGGTTAGACGAATGACCGATTGCAAGGCAAGAATTTCTAGTTTACAGTTGAGAGATGAGTGATTCTAGTGTTGTTGGGTACGAGAAGTGAGCTGTCGGTCGGCCGACAGGCTGCGTCGACCGACCGGTCGTCCTGAGACCGACCAACTGCCTGTATAGACCGTTTGTTCAGTTGTGTAACCGACTATATATGACAGTTAGAAGAATATAACTAACTGATATATGTATTTATAGGCTGGTGAGCCATGAGATTTATAGTCTTTTTTTGTAATATAAGCTTATGATGAATATATAGAGACTTCTTTTATATATATATATATATATATATATATATAATAACGGGGTGGTAAAGAGTCTGTGCATAAGTCTAGATGTGTTGGTGGTGCAAATGGACTGTTAGATGATACTTAGTTCGCCTAGAACAAAGAAAGATAACAGTGGACAAGTTAAACCAGGAACCCAGTTAAGGGTAAACCTGAGCAGTCTCGCCATGGAGAGGAATGGGTACTATAACCACAATTGGAGTAATAAGCAAAGACAATATACTTATATATATTTGCAGGATATACCACAGTACAATACATCGATCAACATGATGATATTTGATACATTTCGAAGGAAAGAACACATTATAGATTCCTGGAAACAGTAAATTCCTAAGCTATAATACAATGCATAGAACTAAAATAACTATATAATAAACCAATCACGAATTCACACATCCTGTCTCCAAGGTAACACAAGACTGTTGAACAATAACGAAATTTATAATATGGCATGTATGTTCTAAAAAAGAGAATATTGCGTACAACAACGAAGACCAGAACTTAACAAGTAATGAGGTCAACATGAATATATATATAAAAATTCGGAACACTGTTATGGTGTTCTCAAAATGATGCGACCTAACATTACATATAACTGAAGTTGCCTAGGGTGGCAGAGCGTAGTTCCATGGCCAAGCCTTTAAAAATGAGAATAAGAGAAATTTGATGTAACCACCATTTTAGTGAAAACAAATAGTTACTTGT